>JAHREE010000339.1:0-48659 GCA_033628505.1 Tringa tobata | reverse complement strand
TTCCTTGCCCTCTTCGCGGCTTCGTGTCGCCGGCGGAACCACTCGCGTGGTGTCTGGAGACGGCTGTAGCATTGATTTAGTTCGCTTACTTGAGCTCCGTCTAATGTTGGCGGTGTGTTTCCAATTTATTTCCTTGGGTAGCTCCTCGGAGCGTAATGGGAAAGCTGCGCCCTGAAAAGGTGAAATAAAGCGAGCCGCAGTAGCCAATCTGAATTTCTGTTTTGCCAAAGATAAATTTTGTGGAACTTTGAAAATGCTCCTTTTTATTCAATGTTGTAAAAGAAAAGGTGCATTAATTTATCTTTCCTAGGATGTTGGCAATACTTTGTTATCTTAAGTACTTTAAATATTTTCTGACACCTGTGCTGCTTCAGAGAACTTTTATTTCTTTTTCCACAGAAGGAACCAACATGCAAAGTGGAAGGGAAACCCGAAAGTGCTGTTTTTACAAAAAAGCTTTGGCTTTCTGCCTCTTTCACGTGTTTTCCTTTTGCTTCATAATGGAAGGAACGGGATTATCTGAAACACAGAGGCAAAATTTGGGCATCATTGGCTGAAGATAAGATGAAAGAAGACTTGAAAATATGTCGATACTCTATGACTGTTAGTTCAGGCGCACCTTTCACTGAGGGGAATAGTGGTTAAAAGCACGTCAGTTTCATCAAAAGGAGAAAATGGATGACCTGTGTTGATTTTATTTTTTTTAATTATTATTTTTCCTTCCCACTCTTCCATGAGTCCCAAAAGAGAAAGATGGAAAGAGTGCATATGGAAATTGAGATAAGGGGAAGGCTGAAGACAGTAACTTTGGTTTTGAAGTCTGTTTTCCCAGTGCTGAGAATTCCCTACTTCATCAAATGCAACACATTGTTTTGAATAAATTATATTGTTTTGCCATCAGTGGAGTTTTTGTCAGCTCTAGAAGTGAAATTTGACCTAATTGAAAGCTTTTTGAAAAAGTAAATGCCTGACTCCATTCCTTTTTTCAAGTTTTTCAAGAGACAGTGTTCCAGTCTCTTTCTGTGCATTGTCAACCTGTGTTTTATATGCATATCTTATAGATTGTACTTTTCCCCTTATTTTAGTATTTATGCTGTAGTGTTGTGTTTGAGAAAGGTGTGAACAGACAACACCTGAGATTTAAGCTTTTGACAGCCTTGTTATTTCAGTGTTGTAGCTCAGATTACAAGTAATCTGAGTATCTTTTAGATGCACAGTACACACTAAGTCTTTTCTCCTAAAGATATGCCTTAAGATGTTAGTTTTTGTACTAACTGGGTCAAAGTTTGATATCTGAACATTGTGTTTTGTTAGGAAATGCATGCCTGGGGAAGAGGAGAAGCCTAATGGATCATGGCTCTGATGTTCGTGGGGCATACTTTATTTCTAGCATTAATGATGTTTGCTGTTTTCACTTTTGAAGAATCTGTAAGCAATTACTCTGATTGGGTGGCTTTCACAGAAAATGTAGATCGATATGAAAAAAGGCAACTTGAAGGTCTTAGTGCTGAGCAGAAGCTGAAAAAAACGGTTCTTCATCCAAGTTTGTATTTCAATGCTGAAGATGTCCAGGCACTGAGGCAGAAGGCTCATACGAGCCATTCGCATCTGTTTAGAGCCATCAGAAGTGCAGTGACGGTTATGCTCTCCAACCCATCATACTACCTACCTCCACCCAAGCACGTTGAATTTGCTGCAAAGTGGAATGAGATTTATGGTAACAATCTGCCACCTCTAGCATTTTATTGTTTGCTGTGTCCGGAAGATAAACCTGCATTGGATTTTGCCCTGGAATATATGGATAGAATGGCTGGCTACAAAAACTGGTTGGTTGAGAATGCACCTGGAGATGAAGTGCCACTTGGTCACTCCCTAACGGGATTTGCCACTGCTTTTGACTTCTTGTATAATTCACTGGAAAATGAGAGAAGGCAAAAATACCTGGAGAAGATATGGTCTGTAAGCGAGGAAATGTACGAGTACTCAAAGGTTCGTTCCTGGGGAAAGCAGCTTCTCCATAATCATCAAGCAACCAATATGCTTGCTTTGCTTATTGGGGCTTTAGTTGCAGGGGTGGACAAAGGATCTCAGGCAAATATTTGGAAACACACTGTTGTTGATGTGATGGAGAAAACAATGTTTCTGCTCAATCATATTGTAGACGGATCTCTGGATGAGGGAGTAGCTTATGGGAGTTACACAGCCAAGTCAGTAACCCAGTATGTTTTTCTGGCCCAGCGCCACTTTGGTATTAATAACCTGGAGAATAACTGGCTCAAAATGCACTTTTGGTTTTACTATGCCACCCTGTTACCAGGCTTTCAGAGGACTGTGGGTGTAGCGGATTCTAATTACAATTGGTTTTATGGTCCTGAGAGTCAGCTCGTGTTCTTGGATAAGTTTATCATGAAGAATGGAGCTGGCAACTGGCTGGCACAGCAGATCAGAAAACACAGACCCAAGGATGGGCCAATGGTGCCATCCACTGCACAGAGGTGGAGTACGCTACACACTGAATTTATTTGGTATGCTGCCGAAATCATTCCTCAGCCACCTCCTGATTACGGTACTGCTAAAATGCATGTGTTTCCTAACTGGGGAGTTGTTACCTATGGGGCTGGATTGCCAAACAGCCAGACAAACACCTTTGTGTCCTTTAAGTCTGGAAAACTCGGTGGACGTGCTGTCTACGATATCGTTCACTTTCAACCATATGCCTGGATTGATGGGTGGAGAAGTTTCAATCCGGGTCATGAACATCCCGATCAGAACTCTTTCACTTTTGCTCCCAATGGACAGGTATTTGTATCTGAGGCTCTTTATGGACCTAAACTCAGCCATCTGAACAATGTCTTGGTCTTTGCTCCATCTCCTACGAGCCAGTGCAACCAGCCTTGGGAGGGACAGCTTGGTGAGTGTGCCCAGTGGCTGAAGTGGACTGGTGACGAGGTTGGAGACTCAACTGGAGAAATTATAACAGCCTCCCAGGCTGGAGACATGATGTTTGTGAGTGGTGAGGCAGTATCTGCTTACACATCAGCAATGAAATTGAAAAGTGTGTATCGTGTTTTGCTGCTCTTAAATTCTCAGACATTGTTAGTAGTAGACCACATTGAGAAGGAGGAAGACTCTCCTGTTAATTCTGTCAGTGCCTTTTTTCATAATCTTGACATAGATTTTAAATACATACCCTATAAATTTAAGAACAAATACAATGGAGCTATGATGGATGTGTGGGATGCCCACTACAAGATGTTTTGGTTTGATCATCATGGGAGTAGTCCTGTTGCTAGGATACAAGAGGCAGAACAAGCTGCTGAATTCAAAAAGCGATGGACTCAGTTTGTAAATGTTACCTTTCCAATGAAAAACACACTTACAAGGATTGTTTACCTTTTCTATGGCCCATATGTCAATGTTTCTAACTGCAGACTCATAGATAATGCAAAATCTGGATTTCAGATTTCACTCAGTGTCAACAACACTGAAAATACCATCGCTGTTGTGACTGAATATCAGAATTTAAAGACAAGGTTCGATTACTTGGGATTTGGTGGTTTTGCCAAAGTAGTTCATGAAAACAAAGTGACCAAGTTTGGTCTAGGTACTGAATCTGTGGAAAAACAGAAAAAAATTCATAGGGTGGGTTTCCCATTTGGATTTAAAGTGAACATAATTGCAGGGTTAATTTTGGGTGTTAGCTTGGTCGTACTGGCTTTTCAGTGGCGGTTTTACATATCCTTCAGTAAAATGTTGCGTTGGATCCTGATACTGGTTGTCACACTGTGGCTTATTGAATTGGTGGATGTGTGGAGCATGTGTACTCAGCCCATCTGTGCAAAATGGAGCAGTGACATGACAAGATTAGAACATGATAAAGGCAATAAAGCCAAACAATTAGAAGGAAACCCTGTTGTTTTGCCAGATGTGATCATTACTTCACTTCCCGCTTCTGGAGCAGAAATTTTAAAACAGCTGTTTTTCAATAGCAGTGACTTTTTATACATGAGAATACCTACACCCTATCTTGAAATTCCTGAGACTGAATTTGAAATTGATTCCTTTGTAGATCCATGTGAGTGGAAGGTTTCCGATGTCCAGAATGGTCACTTTCGTCTTATCCAAGGTTGGCTCCAGTCTCTAGTTCGAGGCACAAAATTACATTTACAAAACATTCACTTATATGAATCCAGCAGAAGTAAAACTGCTCAGCATTCTGCCTTAAGCAAGGACAAAAGGAAAAGATCCAAAAAGAGAGAATCTCTGTCAGAGCAAAGAAGCAGGGCAAGAGGGAGTCAAGATAAAGATGCTGAATACATTAGGGAACTGAGAAGGCACCTTGTCTATTACCCTAGTGCACGACCTGTGCTTAGTTTAAGTAGTGGGAGCTGGACATTAAAGCTTCCCTTCTTTCAGAAAATCCTAGGACCGTCAACAAGAGCATTATATGTAGTAAGGGACCCACGGGCATGGGTCTATTCAATGTTGTACAAAAATAAGCCAAGCCTTTACTCCTTGAAAAATGTTCCGCAACGCTTGGCTGCAATGTTTAAAGGGGAAGATGGTAAAGGAAAATGTAGTTTAAATGAAGGCTATGCCTTTGAATATGAATCGTTAAGAAAAGAACTTTCAAGTTCTAATTCAAATGCTGTTTCTGTGTTGTCCTATTTATGGCTAGCAAACACAGCAGCAGCACTGAGAATAAACGGGGACTTGCAGCCGACAAATTACCAGCTAGTGAAGTTTGAAGATATTGTGAGCTTTCCTCAGAAGACGGCTGAAACAATTTTTGCCTTTCTTGGTATTCCTCTTCCTCCTGCTAGCTTAAACCAAATATTATTTGCCACCTCCACCAGTCTTTTCTATCTTCCTTATGAAGGGGAAATTTCACCAAGTAGCGTTCATGCCTGGAAAAAAAAGATGCCGAATGAGGAGATTAGACAGATTGAAGATATCTGTTCTTCTCTAATGGACCACTTAGGATACCCAAAGTTTATAGAATAAATGCTGCCGGTCAGCAGAAATTTGCACTAATGATCTCTGACTCCCAATTTGTGGATAAATATTACAGAAGTTTGTTTATTCTTGTAAAATGTGTACAGTCTGCTACTTTCAGAGAGATTATTTTAAGAAAAAGATAGTTGTTCTTGCAAGTGTGGAGGTTTTTTTGGTTTAGTTTGGTTTATTTTTTTGTGGTTGTTTTTTTTAAAAAAAAAAACTTGTAACTACTTTTGCTGCCTTTCAGAAAAAGCTCTGTGAAGCCTTTGTGGAGCTACCAGCTGGGGACTCTATAGCTCAGGGGATTAGTAATAGAATATGGAGCTTTTCACCTCCAGCTCACCAGTTTGACTCCAGTCCAAGTTGTTAGTTCCTGAAAGTACTTAACATCTGATGATTGTAGGATGGCTTATATGAAGTAAAGCTGGTTAAACTTGCCTAGTTCCCTAGTTTAATTCCTAAGTGATAATTAGCCCCCTTGGAGAGGTTTAGTAATGCATTCTGTCCATTTCTCACTGGTCACTATAGTGGTGCAAATAAACATAAGCTGAGATTTAAAGGCTGTTCAGCATCCCTTCAGCAGAAGAAAACACTCAGAACATTTGAGTGAATCTAGTTCCTTATTTACAGTCTCAGCAGACAGGCCCAGGACTGAAATGGACATGGATATTGAATATCATTATAGGATATGGTTCCTTCAGCTCAGAGATGTGGCACTTAAATTGGGTTTTGTGCTTTGATGAAAGAGAAGACTTTGTTCTCTGTGCCTGACAATGTGGTACCCTTTGTGAGCCTGAAGTAAACTATCCAGAGAAAAAGAAATGGGGCAAAATCTGAGAAAGCAACAAGATCTCCCAAACTAGCAGTTAAATTTGGAGAAGATTTTATATAGTTTTGATCTACTTCAACTCAACTTAATTTTGAAGGTTGTTAACATCTTGGCTCCTTGCATTGCTTTATCCTATACCTCTTGTCTAAGAGGTTCTGCAAGCATTTTCTCTTTTTGAGTGAGACTCTTCCATCCTTCTTTGTTGTAACACATTTCTCTGCTGATTCTTGTGCATAATTTCACTGAGACCAGTGCAAATATTTGATGTCATTGTCAATGGCTTATTGTTGATGTCTGCATAAAATGGCAATCTGAGGTTTAGAAGATCTTAAATAAATGTCCAGGCCTGTATTGCTGAGGGGTGTTTTGCTTCTCTGTTTAATGAATTTCTGAAAGACAACCATTGCTAACCTCAGGTCTTCTTTCAGAGAGGGGAGAAATCTGAAGATCACCCATCCTTCAGCCACTTCACATTTGAGTGATGTTTCCCTTCAGTAAACTATTTCCAAAGTTGTCTTATTTTTATCATGATTGGTGTTTCTTTAACATGGTGCTGTAATATGATATTGGTTTGGAAACAGATAGGCTTGATAGGATAGATGTGTCTTTGTCACAGCTTATTTCCTTCTTGAGTCACACTCTGTTTGAGCATGCCCATGAAGAAAAAAAAATCCCATTTCCCAGTTTAACTTGCTCAGCATTCTTTGGAAATGCATGCATATTGTAAATGTCTGCAGATGTGTAAATCAGATCACCAAGAGACATCTGTTTCCTTTACCATCTGTTTTTTTATTATAAATGGAATTGTCTTGAAATACGCTTCAGTTGGTTTGTGGGAGCTGGGATCAGATTTTTGGCTTATTATATTGAAATATGTGTGTAATTACTGTTTATTTGGGTGGTAAGTATTAGACAATGTGAAAAGTGCAGTGAGCTTCTTCGTACAGATTACAGGTACCCTTGCTTATATTCAATATAAAGGAGTTCTTGCCTTTCCTTCCAATCTTACTATTATGTCCCTGTCTTACCTTGCTGTCTTGTTCCTCCCATGCATACATTTCACATCCTTTGGAGCATGTTGTGATATCTCACTATGACCTAGATAAAAATAGCTCTTTTTCTGCCAGTCATTAAATATGTCAAAATAGACCTCTAGCACAATAAAGCTATTGATATTTTGTGGTCTCGCTAACCATAACTTAGCTGTCATTTACTAGCAGCAATTGTTTTTTCCCTCTTCAGTCCTAGGTCTCACCCCTGGCTAGGTAGAATGCCAGGTTAAAGAAAACATTAAACAAGTTAATACACACTGACATGTTAGCGAAACTGTGGTTTCCAAGTATCATTCTCTCAAATTGGTTCCTCTCTGAAGCCATTTTTGATCATATGTTTTTAAAAAAAAAAAAAAAGTATTGATGTCTGTACAGTCTGCACTTGACAGAATAAATTTCAGCATTTTCCTTTTATTTCCAGGATTTATACTCTAGAATCAGAACAAATAAAAAGGCTTTTCTCTGTCAGATGTTTTAGGGCAGCCGAAGGTAAGGATTCAGACTGACTGTGTATTTGTGGAAGTAGAAAGAGACCTTAAAATCCCTTCCTGAAAGTGACACGGAATGCCACAATAGCCTGTAAACCAACTTTGTTTTTGAGGAGTTAGGGTGGGTAGAATTGTCTGTTGGGAGCATCATCTGTGCTGCTTTTGGAATACAAGTTATCCCACATTCATAACAGCATTGTTGCTCTTATTATATGCAAGATTTAGGAGCTATTTCTTTTATGTACTGTACTTTCCCGGTTCAAAGAATGCATCATCTATTATTCAGATTTTGTTGCATTGTGTATCCTTATACAGATATTAAAAAGGTAGAAGAGAACTCTGTTCTTTATTTTTAGATCCTGTTGTGAGGGCAAATGCATTAAAATCATTATGCTAAAAATATGTAAAAGGAAAGCAGTATCTTTGAAAACAACAGGGTAGGAATGCCTAAGGTATGGCGAGTGTCTAATTTTCAATCAAACAATTGTTTTGTTGAGTTTTAGATGATAAGTTAAATGACCACTTGGCCAAAGTTAGTACCAGACAGGAGGTATCCCAGCTATGGAGCCGAATGACTATGTGTTGAGATTGTGGCCTTCTACCTGTATGAATACCAACCCAATATTTTATAATATTAAATGATATTGTAGGTGTGCAGTTATCCTCAAAACTCTCTTCTGTTGCTAGTATCCGGAGGAAGAATGGTCACTACACAGAGACATTAACCTCCCCTTTCTCCATATAGTAATGTTTAAGACTGTCAGACCTTTTTGAAAAGCATGTCTGTTTAGGTACATTGTATTGAAGAGTGTTCTGGCACTCTCAGTTACACGTCATCATCAAAGATGATGATGAAAACTAGTCTCAGTACTGTATCTTATCTTTTGTTTCCTTTTTCTCCCTGTGTTAAATGTTTATAATTATTTGTACTATATTGTAGTTTGAACTATCCAGTTATGAGACAGCTAAGATTTTGACATATTTGAGAAAGGCAGGCTTTACTTAAATGCTTACATTTCTGAATCATATTTGGAAGCCTAATAAACACCAAGGAAAACATTTCAGTTATTTACTTTGTAACTAAGTGACATTGGCCCTGGAGAGATGCATGTGGATCTTGGCTTTCAGAGTTCTATCAAATCACATGAATCTATAGTCTCTGAGCATACCTAAATGCCTCTATTGCTCCCAGTAGGCTTTTCCCAAGAGCGATACCTCTGGAGATGAGCCTCAGTATCATGGTCAGATTGGTTCCTTTCACCCTCTTTGACATGCAGTTGGCATGCAGTCTTCATCGGATTTATGTTTGAATGGTTAATTGGCCAGATCCAGAGTTGAATTGCTGTACAAGATCCTCAATTATATGTGCAATATATGGCACAAATAATCTGACAGTGTAATACTATTTTGATAGTGTTAGAATGCAAATCAAACAAAAAATGCGCTTCAGGTTTTATAAAGTTATTGGTAACTGATTGGTAAAGCTGCAGTCATGGATCAGATATTTCTTTTAACCATAAAAAAAACCAAAGCACTTGCTGTTGATGCTTAATAATGTGACTGCTACAGGAGTCCTGGCTCCACCTGACAGTCAAATATTTTCATTATTAGTCTTAGAGACACCATTTATTTGATGAACATGATCATACATAATCTGGAATATAACACTGCATTTGCTGAAAACATTTGAAGTACAGAGTCCAAGATTAAAGATAAAAATATGTTACCTCAATATTTCTGTAAGTTACAAAAATTAGCCCCTTTATGAGAAGCCCATATGTTTGGTTCCATATGTTGAAACATTTTATAATTAGAAATGGTGATATTTATTTAGGTGATTTAGAAGTAATTTATCAAAATGATTTCTTTTTAATTACACATAAAATACACATAGATCAGTATGTGCATCTTAACACTTCTATGATCAGGTTATCATAAGCTTTCCTTTCTTTGGACTCCCTTTTAGCTTTGGTTCAGACTGAAAACTTTGTTTAAATCTTGTAATGAATGTGCTGAGGAGGAGTCTGGAGACTCTTATAGTCTCAAATTCCATTTCATTGCATTTCAGTATGGGATATCATGGACTATGAGTTATGGATCAAATTTTTAAATTGTGAGCTGTTCAGAATTGTGCCATAAGTGGAATGATGCCTAGGTAACTTAAATGAGTGTTGTTCCATTGACTTCAACAGGGACAAAATACTATCATCTGCTATCATCAAACTGTTATCATCTACTTAGCCTTAATATTCCAAAACAGCAGATATTACAGGAAGTAAATACCTCAAATGATCATGAAAGATTACTCTTCTTGTTATTTGATGAAAAAAGAAAATGCATTTTAATAATGTAAAAAATATAAATTGCTCTGTAACTCTAATCAAAGCTACCTGTAGGCCATCTAATAGATTTATAAACTCATAAAAGGAGATATAGAAACAAATGGATATTCAAAATAATGTACAAATCACAGTTTCAAATGTCAGGACTTTGATTTTCTTTAGTGTGGAGAAATTTGTTCGTATGTGATTTACACTGTTCTCATGAAGGATGTGAATGTGTGCTGTCTCAGAAAATACTATATAATGGGAAAGTGCTGTTTCACATTACCAAAATGATACTGTTTTAAATTAAACTCTACATCTTTTGAACTGACAATTCGCTGAAAGTTATATGTGATATAGGAGAACAAGAACAGTCTGGTTTCATTCACACCTGTCTTAACAGAATAATTTTTGCAAGGTTCTTCATTTATGCAGGTATAAAGTCAACATTTAGTTTACTGTCTTTGCTGAGAATAATATTGTGGTGTTTAAGAACATGACCTGAATTCATCTATCTCACATTAGGTAATTTAATTTTCACACCTAAATAAGGAGCATTGTCACTCTAGAATCAATGGAAAGTGAGTGTCGCCTTCAAAGGTAAATCAAACGTTGCTTACCTCTTTGTAAATCCTCAAAAGCCAAGGGTGACTGAACTCTTACTTTAGATGCCTGCTGAAAGGCCTCAAAGGAAGTGGGGTGAGTTTGGCTTTAAATGTGTATGGACTTACATCTAAGTAGATTTCTGTGTCTGAGCAGTTCTAGTGCATACACTGTCCAAACAAAATTTTATGAAACATCCTGCATAAAATAAAACTACTGTTAGTAAAATAATACTTTTGTGTTATTCTTTTTTTCTCTTTATTTTTTTCTTAAATTATTTCACCACGTAGGATATCACAAAACTTTGTGATGTGCTCAAATGTATGTATTTACATTTTTTTAAATATTGCTATTTGTGTTTGTTTTGAATATGGGAGCCACAGTTATCTTTCAGAAAGTATTGATGGAAAGATCTGATTCTGGCTTCCCTTGGATGCACAGTAAGTATGTTTGGTGTTAAGTAAAAGAACACAAGATATCTATATTTGTAGAACAGTGATTTCCCACTGAGTTATTGGGAAGTGGACAACAGGTGCAATCCATAATTTTGAAGTTTCATAGACTATAATCACTGTAGCTCTATGCAAACTATATTTGGAATAGTGTCTCTTCTAATTCCTGAACTATACCCAGGAATGTTTTTGGAGACTGATATTTGGCCCAAAAACCATTCTAACAATTTAACAGTGTAGGTTAGCAAGTTCCACCAGCCATGAATATTCTCTTCTGTGTTTAATTAAAAAAAAAAAAAAAAAGACATATTTAACACATTTTACTGGAATACCTGCAGCCCTCTGGACCTCTCTTACTGAATGTGGGCTGGCACAGGCAGGATTTACCAGATGCAGAGGCACAGATAGTTCAGCACCCTTATTGCTGCTGCACCACTGCAGGTGCATCTGAGCTGCAACTAGTTTCCTACAGCAGAGTTTTGCAGGTTTAACAAACTGATTTTTTTTTTCTTTTAATTTAGCAGAAGGTGCTTGGGATATGTCTTAAACATAGGAGAAAGAATAAGACCTGATTCCATCTCTGCTGTGAACTTCGGCATGTTATGAATCAAAGGTTTGTATGTTTTTAAGTCTTGATGGGGTTATATTTAGCTCTGATATAGGTTTACTGTTGTTTTGGTTTTTGTGGTTTTGTTTTGTTTTGTTTTGTTTTGTTTTCTGGAGGGTGTTATCTGTCAGTGGTTGCTGAATTATTTTGCAGTTGGTGGGCGGTATGTGTTTATCCTTCGTAGCTCATCCTAAGTCTTGTCACTGGACTCTCACAAGTAATTTATTATTATTTTTTTTACCCTCTGGATCTTGCACCAAACTTTGGCTTTTAGGAGAGTTACATGGAAAATGCCTATTTTGATAGGAGCAACAAGGTGTGGTGTAAACAAATGTTGCTGTCTGTTGCAAATTCTTTGAAAATATTTGTCTCCAGCTATTTTCTGAAAGGTTCAAAGCTCCTTGAAACTAATACCAAGAACATGATAAAATGCAGGCTGTCAGATATAGTAAATGCACACTTGTCTTTTTGTGAAAGCCATTAATATTTTCACTCTTAATTGCTTTTCTAAGAAAGGAGTTGCTTACTTTTACTTTGGGGGGTTTTAGATCTTTTTGTGTTTCCATCCTACAGTTTGCCTAGAAATAGATTTTATCCTATCTTTTCTGAATCTTAGTTTGAAATGTTAATTTTGTTACATTTTCTTGAATCTTCCGTTGTGTTGCAGGATGTTCTAGTGTATTCCTTTCATAAATTACATCCTACAGATGCCACTTGATTTCAAGAAACATAATCTCAGACCTGACAAGGACTGTGATAGTTACAGAGAAATGAACTGAGAAACAGAAGAAACAAAATGTTATGCTGCTGAAGAGAACAGACTCGACAGTGTGTGTTGGAATATTTAGATCTTAATGAGCTGCCATATCATGAATTACGAATGCCTGAATAATAGACTTTATTACTCTAACTGATCAGCTGAACATTGTCTGTTTGGAATTACCATAAGAGTACTGACAGAAAGATAAGTTAAAGGGAACTTTTGTTTGGATGCATTTTTGTTTGTTTGTTTGTTTGTTTTTCTTGTTTGGTTTTCTTCAAAGCAGTACTATTCTTTTGTCCTCCCAAACTGTGTTAATTTGTAACCAGTGTATTACCCAGTGTAGGTCTATAACAGCATTGTTGTCACCAAAGGATGCTTTTCAATGAGAGGGTGGAGCTTTACCTGCTGGGTAAACCATATTGATGGTTTCTCAACTGCCAGCATCCTTTGGTGAAGCATTTGAAAGAAAAGTTGACTTCTGTAATAGAGAATTGTTTCAAGTTGGAGAATGGACTGCACTGTTGCTGAAAAAACCAGAAGTGATGTGAAGAAATGCATATTATAGACAGTCAGAATGCTATCAATTAGTCATAATTAAGTCAGTCTCATAATCAGATCTTTTAAAGTATGGGTGTAGCTCTCATCCATTCTTCAACCTAATTACTAACCTTCATGGCCCTCGTTAACTGCAGACTAGGCTAAGATCAATTTCCTTCCTTTTGCTGAAATAAAAGAGCAAGCCTACAAGAAGATACCTGGCTTTGTTGATACACTAAGGTCTTTTAAAGCTGATGTCCCTTGAATGTGTGTTTGTCCCTCTAAATTGGTCTAGGGTGCATTTGCAAACCTTTCATAAAGAAATGATCCTGTTGACTTCAGTGTATAGGAATTTACCTATTTGTATTCCATCTTTCTCTGATAAATAGCCATGCCTTAGTATCTTTTACACATGAAGTGGATAGAATGATTAGTCGACTCAGGCTAGACAATAAAGAAAAAGCTCTGATATTCATTGTTCACAGATTGTTGAAAGTGTTTGCCAACAATCTGCTTGATCTGCATTTAGTTCAGTTGGCTGTTCACAGCAACAGACTCATTGCATCCTTTGCAAAATCTCCCTTGAGAAGCTTATAACTTAAAGGTACAGTTTTAAACATTTAATATATATGTATCATTGCTTTAGTGCCTCAAATTAATCTAGATACAATTTTCTTTTTTATTTAAAAGCACAAGGACAACAAAATGGAAAAAAATATTCATTTCCCCTTTAAAGTGAGATATAAATAAATAAATTATAAAATAAAGATGTTCAGATTCTATTAAAGTTTCAAAAAAAACTGTAGGGTCAATCTAGCAGAATGGCTATTAAGCTTGTTATTAAATTATTACTATTCATGCTCTATAATGTATCGTGCAAAACTGGTACAAATATGACCAGCTTGCTTTGGTTGGACTTCTGAAACAGAATCAGCTAGATATAAACAACTTTTAACTGAAAGCAGATATAATAACCTCATGAAAAAGTATTCTTACCCATATTTAGATGCCTTGAAGTTACTCTTGTACTTACTGGCTTTTATTTCATGTTAACAGTGAAGATTCAGTAACTCAGTTTTGGTTATATTTTTTGTTACTATTACAGGTGTATTATTCATTGTAAGTGTGAGACCACTGGGAGAAATGGTCCATAACTATAAAGATCTCATAGTCCAAATCATAAATAACTACTGGCATCTATATTTGAGAGATCAAAAGTCCAGTAACTTACATAAGGCTTATAGATAATTCTATGGGGGTAATGGAAGTTGAATTTAAATAGCTCAAATCTCAGTCTGCTTACATGAACCATGTGCAAATTATCCTTAAACAGTTATTTGCAGTATAGAATCATAGAATCGCTTAGGTTGGAAAAGACACTTAAGATCATCAAATCCAACCATTAACCTAGCACTGCCAAGTCCACCACTAAACCACATCCCCAGGCACAGTCTTTTAAATACCCCCACAGATGGTGACTCGACCACTTCCACAAAAAGAAGCATAAAAATTTAACCTTATTTTCTTTACAGCAACTTTATTGATATAATTGTATCATTTATGTTGAAATTACACCGTTTTTATTTAAAATAAAATAACATTACCTTATCAAAACAAATACATATACTTGTTGTTGTTCTTGTTGTTTTTGTTATCATTATCATTATTATATCCTAGCTGGAATTCTGTGGTAAACCAAATCTTCTGCAATATCTCTTGCACTCTTCATGATTTAAGCTGTGACAAGAGGGCCAACAACTTAATAGGTTTCTTGCTGTAAGGCAAAATCTGTTCATAGCACTTAATCATTGCCAAACACACCAGGAAAAATTAATTTAACAATATTTTATCATATTTTATTCCTTCAGATCTTATTTATTAGTGCAGGTTGAATATTCTGCTTTCATTTTGATAGAAAAATGCACTCATCTAAGTAAGTTCACCTGTAAATATCTGTGCCCCTCCAAAATTTGCAGACACACAGAATTCTAATAGGGCTACACTTTCCTTCTCTCAAAGTAAAGTTCAAATTTGGTTAACTGGCCAGAGAGTATTGAATTTAAATAAACAGAAGTTAAACTAGTTTAAATGTCTTTAACATATGGCCTGTACTAGTTACAGCTCTTTTGACTTTGAGTTACAAGTGTACTTCTCCAAAAAGAAATCCTCAGTGATACCTCAAATCTATTTTATTGTAATCCTGTTAAACAGATATGTTTCCTGGGTGATGGACATTCTAGAGATCCTGCAGAAAGTGCTAATGTATTTTACATTAGCACGTCATATTAAATATTACTTCTGGACTCTAGAGTACTCCTATGTTTTGCATTCGGTACCAACAGAGAATATAAGTTCAATAATGATAGACCATTCAATTCCTACCACAAAATGATTATGAAAGTAGCCTAAGATCTTTACCCAGGATATTAGTATATCAAAAATAGATGCTTTTCACATCAGAATGAGAATTCTGATTCTCAGATGATGAATATCGAGGCACAACATGACTTCTCATCCTGCTCTTATGTGGACATATTTTTAGGATGAAGTGATAGGACATTCTTTGATGTCCTGACAGCAACACAAAAGTTGTCTCAAGAAGAAAAAAAAGCACTTTTAGTCAATACATACTGGGTATGTATTTCTAACTGAGGTCACTATCTGCTAGCACTAGGAAAACATGGTGATATGCACGGACAATGGCTGGAGAGCAGCCCTGAGAAGGACTTGGGAGTGCTTGTGGATGAGAAGCTCAACATGAGCCGGCAATGTGCACTGGCAGCCCAGAAAGCCAACCGCAGCCAGGGTTGCATCAAAAGAGAAGTGTGGCCAGCAGGTCATGGGAGGTGATTCTATCCCGCTACTCTGCACTCCTGAGATCCCACCTGGAGTACTGTGTCCAGCTCTGGAGTCCTCAGCACAGGAAGGACATGGATCTGTTGGAACTGCTCCAGCGGAGGGCCACGAAGATGATCAGAGGGATGGAGCACCTCTCCTATGAAGACAGACTGAGAGAGCTGGGGTTGTTCAGCCTGGAGAAGAGAAGGCTCCGGGGAGACCTCATAGCAGCCTACCAATATCTGAAGGGAGCCTACAGGAGAGGCAGAGAGGGACTCTTTGTCAGGAAGTGTAGTGACAGGACAAGGGGTAATGGTTTTAAATTGGAAGAGGGGAGATTTAGATTAGGTATTAGGAAGAAATTCTTTACTGTGAGAGTGGTGAGGCACTGGAACAGGTTGCCCAGGGAAGTTGTGGATGCCTCATCCCTGGAAGTGTTTAAGGCCAGGCTGGATGGGGCTTTGAGCAACCTGGTCTAGTGGGAGGTGTCCCTGCCCATGACAAGGGGGGTTGCACTGGATGATCTTTAAGGTCCCTTCCAACTCTAACCATTCTATGATTCTATGTTTCTATTATTTTAGTATTGCCAAAAATACAGTGTAAATAGTTTTGGTGGGTTTTTTTTTTTTTTTTATTGTGTTCACAGGGCATACTGCAAGCTGTGGAAAGAGTGAGTTCTTTCTTCATCAGAAGACTTAGCAGAGTTTTTTTGTGCTATGTCTTTCGCTGCTGCCAGCACAGTAGAGCAAAAGGGATATAGCTGGAGGAGAAGGTGTATGCCAGAATTTCCATGCAATGTGATGACCCTCAGGAGTGTCACCTTTGCTATGCAGCCACAAGTATAAACAAGAGCAAGCCTATTGCTTTTTCCTAGGGCATGGATAAAATCCTGGAAATCTCATACTTGTGAGCACCCTGCAGACTCAGAAATGAGAAGGCATTTAAAAAATAACGCTTAAAATTGCTTCTAATCACATAACATATGAGGTAATCACACAGCTTCCATGACCTTGACTGATGCTCTTAAATGATTCAAAATGCCCAGGTGTGGGATCCACTCATGTAACAGAAAAGGTAATTTTCTGGAATACAAGAAACACAATGTTTCAACTTATCAGGTCATAACTACATGACAGAGCACAACTCAGAAGCAGACAAATTGATGGAAACTGACTTTCCACAGCTTCTAGCACTGGTCCAGATTGATAGCTGTGGCTAGTGTCGGCACAAAGGCTCGTCACTGATTAAGATACTAATTGAAATAAATGCTGGTTTGCGGCTTCATTCCGCTGTCTTAAGGAGGGTATAGGCTCCACTCCCTTAAGTTCCCATGTTGGTGAAAGGTACCACTGTAGGTCTTTAATGCACTGTTCCTGCACTGGTGAAATATGCCGCTGTGTGTACAAGGTACTGCATGTACAAGGCCAGGTTCAGGACTCCGCTGGCAGTGGGGATGAGAGGTGGGAAACACGTAGTGTGAATTAAAATGTAGGGGCAGAAAGGAAAAGGGATGAGATATGAATAGTCTGTAGAGGACTGAGAGCAGACACTCGGTCGGTCGGCGAGGCGGCGGCAGCACCGGCACCGGCGATGAGAACTGAGGCGAGCTCGAGGCGAGGGCTGGATGGCGCTGTACAGAGGGGNGCCCGAGCCCCAGCCGGAACCAGGAAGTCCGCGGCAGCCAATCAGGCGCGGAGGGGGCCGTAGCCAGGAGCCGCGCGGGGATTTAAACGCGAGGCGGCGGCAGCAGCTGATGTAGCGTGTGGCGCGAGACAGGGGAGTGTAAGGGGAGAGCACGTGAGCTGCTCTGAGTAGAAAGAAAACATTCGAGTATGTGAGAAGCGAGCAGAGCATAACAGGCCGGGCAGGCTAAAATAAAAAATAAGAAACAAAAATAAACCACAAAACACAAACCATGTCACTTGCCTGAAGAGATCAGATCAAATCATGGTTGGAACTTAGCCAAAAGCTATTAAAAAAAGCTGTGGGTACCCAAACAGAGGCCCCACACAAACCTGCAGGCACCCAGGCAATTGGCTGCAGTGAGTGTTAGAACCTGTCAATGAAGGATGTTAGAGACAACACCTGTGTTAGGTGTGAGCAGATCAATGATCTGCTTAACATGGTGGCCGAACTGAGGGAGGAAGTGAATAGACTAAGGTCCATAAGGGAGTGCGAAAGGGAGTTAGATGTGTCCTACCAGGCTCTGCAGACCCCTGCAGCAGAGGGAGGTGACCCAAGGAACACGGAGGAATGGATACAGGTGCCTGTTGGAAGAGGCAAGGGAAATCCTTCACAGTCCCCCTCATCTTTCCATTTGCCCTTGCACAACAAGTATGGGGCACTGGAGGTTGAGGCAAATGAGAAGGCAGAAGAAACACCATCTGGGGGGTTGCCTAAAACAAATCAGTTTCCCCCTTGCATCAGAACCTCTACCCTAAAAAAAAAAAAAAAAAAAAGAGGAGGGTAATTGGTATTGGTGACTCCCTTCTGAAAGGAACAGAGGGCCCCATATGTCAGCTGGATCCTTCCCACAGGGAAGTCTGCTGCCTCCCTGGGGCCCGGGTTAGAGATGTAACCAGAAGGCCTAGTCTGGTACAGCCCTCTGACTACTATCACTTAGTAGTTAAGCAGGTGGGAAGCGACAAGGTCAATATCATAAATTTAAAAACAATGAAAAAGGACTTTAAGACACTGGGGAAACTGGTTGAGAGATCGGGGCAAAGATAATTTTTTCATCAATACCCTTAGTTGCTGGTAGGAATACTGAGAGAAATAAAAAGACATGCACAATTAACAAGTGGCTCAGAAACTGGTGTCACCAAGAAATTTTGGGGTTTTTGATCTAGGGGAACTTTATATGGCACCAGGTTTGCTAGCAACAGATGGAGTACACCTGTCTCAGAGGGGGAGAAAGGTGCTGGCATGTAAGTTGGCAGGGTTTGTTGAAAGGGCTTTAAACTAGGCTCGAAGGGGGAGGGGGTTAAACACAGGTCCAGTAGAAATAAGCCTTCAACCTGCCATCCCACTTGAAGTGGGAGATGACAACAGTATCAGAAGGGTCTGTGGCAAGTGGCAGGATGATATATCAGGGTTGGTACAATGTAGTGATGGCAAGGGCCTCCAACCTGTTGCACTGACACATGCTGTGAACACTGTAACAAAGGCAAGGTCTTGCAGAGATGGACCAATAGCCCCAGAGACAATAGGAGACAGAAGGGCAGTTGGCACAAAGCACATTGGGGGATCAGTGGAGTGCCCCTCTAAGAAGGAGACACAGCCGGCAGACCGGCTGAAGTGTCTCTACACCAATGCACGCAGCATGGGAAACAAACAGGAGGAGCTGGAAGCTATCCTGCTACAACATAGTAGCAATTATGGAAACTTGGTGGGACAAGTCCTATGACTGGAGTGTGGCCATCAATGGCTACAAACTGTTCAGAATGGACAGGAGAGGAAGAAGGGGTGGAGGTGTTGCCTTCTATGTAAAGAAGTGGCTAGAGTGTGAAGAGTTGTTGCTAAAGAATAGGCATGAGCAGGTTGAAAGCTTATGGGTAGGAATTAGAGATCAGGACAACAAAGGAAACCTTGTGGTAGGAGTCAACTACAGGCCACCTAACCAGGTGGGGCCTGTTGATGATGCCTTCTTACTCCAGCTGGAAGAGGCATCACAATCACAGGCTCTCATTCTGCTGGGCAACTTTAACCACCCCGACATCTGTTGGAAAAGCAACATGGCTGGCTGCAGGCACTCCAGGAAGCTCTTAAGAGTGCCTAGATGACAACTTCTTGAGACAAGAAATCACTAGCCCTACTTGAGGAGATGGATTGTTGGACCTGTTGGTCACAAATGCAAGCGAAATCATCAGGGATGTCAAAGTTGAAGGCAGCCTGGGCTGCAGTGATCATGCCCTAGTGCAGTTCACTGTCCTAAGAAATTTGAAGCCCAGAAGAAGCACAGTCTAAATTTTAAGAAAGCAAACTTCAAGCTCTTCAAGGAGTTAGTAAATAGGACCCTGTGGGAAACTGCCCTTAGGGACAAGGGAGCAGAACAAAGCTGGCAGATCTTTAAGGGTGCTCTCCATAGTCCACAAAAGATCTCAATCCCGACATGTAGGAAATAGGGCAAGGAAGGCAAGTGACCACAATGGTTGAGCCGGGACCTACTGGTCAAATTAAGGGGCAAGATGGGGCTACACAGGAAATGGAAGGGACAGGCATCCTGGGAAGAGTGTAGGAATGTTGCCTGGCTGTGTAGGGATGAGGTTATGAAGGCCAAGGCACATCTAGAACTGAACTTGGCAAGGGACGTAAAGAAAAACAAAAAAGGTTTCTACAGGTACATTAAGCAGAAAAGGAAGGTTAAAGAAAACGTACTCCCCCTAATGAGCCGCAGTGGGTATCAATGGATGAGGAGAAGGCAGAAGCTCTCAACAACTTTTTTGCCTCGCTCTTCACTGGAAACCCCTTTCCTCCTAGCTCTTGTGTTGATGGCCCACAAGTTGAGGACCCAGGTGACAAAGTCCATCCCGCTATAACTGAAGACATGGTACATGATCATCTAAGGAATCTGAAGATATACAAGTCCATGGGACCTGACGAAATACATCCCAGAGTCCTGAAGGAACTGGCTGATGAAGTTGCAAAGCCACTTTCCATGATATTTGAAAAGTCATGGCAGTCGGGTGAAGTCCCGGCAGACTGGAAGAAAGGAAACATCACACCCATTTTTAAAAAGGGTAGAAAGGAGGGCCCTGGGAACTACCAACCTGTCAGCCTCACCTCTGTGCCTGGGAAGATCATGGAACAGATCCTCCTAGATGCCATGCTTGGGAACAGGGGGATGATTCAGGACAGCCAACATGGCTTTACTAGGGGCAGGTCCTGCCTGACTAACCTAGTGGCTTTCTATGATGGAATGACTATGTCACTAGATAAGGGATGACCTATGGATGTGATCTATCTGGACTTTAGTAAGGCCTTTGACACGGTCCCCCATGACATCCTGCTCGCCAAATTGGAGGGATATGGATTTGATGGGTGGACTGTTCAGTGGAGAAGGAATTGGCTGGATGGTCGCATCCAGAGGGTAGTACTCAATGGCTTTAAGTCCAGATGGAGAGGAGTGACAAATGGTGTCCCTCAGGGGTCCGTGCTGGGACCAGTACTGTTCAACACTTTTATCAACGCTACAGACAGAAGGATGGAGTGCACCATCAGCAAGTTTGCAGACAACACCAAGCTGTCTGGTGTTGTCGATACACCAGAGGGACGAGATATCATCCAGAGGGACCTGGACAGGCTGGAGAGATGGGGTCAAGTAAACCTCATGAGGTTCAACAAGAGCAAGTACAGGGTTATGCACCTGGGCCGGAACAGTTCTCGCTATCAATACAGACTAGGGGATGAGGTATTAGAAAGCAGCCCTGAGGAAAGGGACTTGGACGTGCTGATGAATGAGAAGCTGGACATGAGCAGGCAGTGTGCACTTGCAGCCCAGAAGGCCAATCGCATCCTCGGCTGCATCAAGAGATGTGTTGCCAGCAGATCCAGAGAGGTGATTCTGCCACTTTACACTGCTCTGGTGAGACCTCACCTGGAATACTGTGTACAGGTCTGGAGCCCTCAATACAGGAAGGACATGGACCTGATGGAGCGGGTCCAGAGGAGGGCCACTAAAATGATCAGGAGGTTGGAGCACTTCTGCTACAAGGACAGCCTGAGGGACATGGGGTTGTTCAGCCTGGAGAAGAGGAGGCTCCGGGAAGACCTAATAGCAGCCTACCAATATCTGATGGGAGCCTACAGGAAGGCTGGAGACAGTCTGTTTACAAAGGCCAGCAATGACAGAACAAGGGGTAATGGTTTGAAACTCGAGAGGATCAGATTTAGATTAGACATTAGGAATAAGTTCTTTACTATGAGGGTGGTGGAACACTGGAACAGGTTGTCCAGGGAGGTGGTTGAGGCCCCTTCCCTGGAGGTATTCAAGGGAGGCTCAACGAGGCCCTGGGCAACCTGGTCTAGTTGGGGGTGTCCCTGCTGACTGTGGGGGGGTCAGACTAGATGACCTTTGAAGGTCCCTTCTGGCCCTGATGGTTCTATGGTTCAAGATCCAGCTGTCTACAAGGAGGCAGAAGTGTGGCATGTTAATAGGCAGCTGCTGTAATGCTTGTAATGATACCCCTTTTCTAAGTTAGCTGCTGTGCAATGTGGCTATCATTTCAGGTTTCTGCAAAGGAGAACAGCATGATTGGTTCTGTAAAGAAGCCTCATTTTATTTTATAATTAAGCACTTTTACAAAAATGAAAATGACTAGCATCATATGTTGTTTATTTAATGACAAATTAGATCTCAGAATGTAATAACTTGAAAGTTAGTTTTGGTTTTAGTCTTTTTTTTTTTTTTATCACAGATTTCTGTTAGGAGTATGTGAATAAAATACGCACCTCCATGAACTACTAAAAAGAATATGGAAGAATGAGGGAGATGAGAGCTTTGCTAATTCCAAGCAATTCAAGTGAAATACTTTAAAACTGGGATGTCATTTGCAAAATCTCTAGATCTCCTGCCTTAATACTATGAAATTAGATTGTAGTAAAATAATTTTATGTACCAAACTCCTACTGTGTCTCATCACTTGTATTCTTTGTTTTCAATTTTGACATCTAACTTCTATGAGTTGTTTTTTATTTATTTTTTTCTATGAATAAACACTGAGCAGCTATATATATATGTATCCTCAAAAAAAACAGAAGCACCTTCTCACTTTAAAAGGGGCTGCAAAAGCAAGCAGCATCTGACTCTCTACCAGTGTACGTTAACATAGTATCACTGAAGGTAATGAAGCTGAGCAGGGCTACAGCAGCTGAGAGTAGATAGTCTTCTATCTGCAGAAGAAATGTCAGTGTGGAACAGAGACTTTGTCTTGATGACAGGAAGGCATAATATCTGGGATGTGAGCCAGAAAACAGCTACTCTAAAACTCAGCCTGTGCAATGCATTATATGCCCCCTCATAGAATCATATGGGGTTGGAAGGGACCTCTGGAGATCATCTAGTCCAACCCCCCTGCCAAAGCAGGTCCACCTAGAGCAGGTTGCAAAAGCCCCTCTCCTACTGGCTCACTGTAGTTGAGTAAGAAGTACAAAAATGTCCACAGCCCCATTACCACCAGGAAAAGTGATCTTTCTAAAGATTTAACCTCTTTTGTTTTCCCTGTCTTGGCTTCTGTTCATTTAGATAAATAAATAAAAGCTCTCATTAGTGTTGTGTAATCAGCCTGCAATCAGAAACACAAAGGGAAAATACTGACTGGCACTTGAACTACGCACTGCTTTGTTCCCTTACAAGGCGGTACGGCAGTCACTGTTCTGATAATAAATAGAGAAGGATATTGGATTTTTATCTAAAAGCTGTGCAAGAACTAGCTCAGTACCTATTTTTGTGCTTTGAGTACTTGAATAGTGAAAAACCTTTGATAACAAAATAGATCACAGAGGTCTAAAAGATTGAAAGATAGGCCAAGTGGTTGCTGAGCTTTAGATTTAAATCTCTCTTTGAAGACCTGACTGAAATAATAATGATAAAGAACTTTTGCTTAGCATGCCTAATACGGTTTTGTGAGAAATTGGGTATCTTGGGTAATTGGGTCTATGTCCATACCTATGTGCTGAACCACGTGGTAGCATACCCGTGGAGCTGGTTTCTGTTCAGGGAACTTTTGCATGAGCTCTGAATCTACAGGTCCAAGTTTATCTCACGGGTACAAATCCTGGAACTTGGTACATGTCCCAGATCTGATAATGTAGTCATTTCCTGAAGAGACTTGCCAACAGTGGAGGTATTTGGTTTACAGAGCACAATAATAAAGGATGATACCTGTACAGCTTTCAAATGGTGAAAGCATAAAACTCCAATGGTTTCAGCTCAGTTTCATTTAAAGATCCTGAATTTAAGCTCAGAATTAAAAATAATATCCTTGAATTTGAAATCTATACAAGTGAAATTGAAGCAAAGGTTTAAATTGGACATCATCAAAGTTGATTGTCACTCCATCTGTCAGAAAGTAAAGACAAGGTTGTTTGACAGTAGTAGCATTTTGTTTTTACTAATTGCTTTATTTCCTTCTTTCTTCTGCACGGCAGTCCTTGTCTGTCTTTTCTGACACATAAATGCACAATGATGCTTGTGTTTCAGTACTGGCCAGCAGAACAAAGATCTAGTTACATAAGATCAGCAGTGATATTAGAATTTATTTAGAAAACATCACATAAAGACCAGCCAAGTAAATCAAACATATGAAAATAATGTGAATAAAAAAAATCCAGAACTGAATTTGCAATCATCTTTCAAGCCAGATAAAAGAAGGGAGTAATTAGCCTAACCTTTGGGCGGAACTGCAAAGTGTATACTTGCATAAAACAGCACTCCTCTTGCCTACATGGAAAAGATTTACTCCTTAGTGAGTGCTGAGATGTTCTCCAAGAGGCACCCTTTCTATATTCTCTTGAATCAATATCCGTAGAATGTCAGCTGTTATGCTTCATTGCTTTCCTGTCACAGGCTTTCTTTATGACAGGGTTACCTGATAAAGAGGATTCTGAGTTCCATCATCCAAGATAAAAATCCTAAGTGAAATCTCCTTATTCTTAGCAAGTTTTCTGTAACAGCTGTTACAGAAATTACAATGCAACAGAATTACAGGTGTTCTGCTGTTCTGTCCAAATTTGATACTGGCTTATCAGAACTCAGTCCCCAGAGACTCAATTAATAAGTGATTTTTAAAGTCAGTAGAGTTTCACTTTGGCTCTTAAAGCTGATGTGTGCCTGTTTTAATGTGTATGCTTGTTTTAATGTGAGGCTCTCTTGCCTCCAGCCTTCTGAAGCTAAATTTGGGGCAGCAGCAAGAGGAGTGGGTATGATAAAAGCACTATTGAGGTTGCTACAGTTAAAAATTCTATCCCATTTGACAAACAGAGCAGAGATTACAGAGCAGAGGGACGTGGATCTTAGCCCAATTTTCCTCAAGCACATACCCTAACACAGGTGAATTAGGGTTGGACATTTTGGAGCCTCACAGCTACCACATTTCCATGGCATGTCTCCTCCAAATTAATAGCATGGAGAAGGGAGAAAAAGAAGAGTTAGGGAGAAATGCATTATTTTCTATTAGTGATTTCTTCTTCAGAATGAGATTACCCCATCAGAACATCAGTTAGGGCGAAGTAAGATTTCAAGTATTAAAAAGATATGAGTTTGTTTAAACACCTAACATAACTCATTGAAGACAAATTAAGTTTTCCACTGAATACAATTAAACAAGGGTCCAAGTAAATGACCATCCAACTCAAGAGAGCTGCTTCCAGTAGTCACCAGTCACCATATGTGAACACTTAGGGAAGAGTAAGAGCAGGGTAAAAATAGGATTCTTTCTCTGATCGCTTTCCCAGCCTCAGGACTGAGCTAGATGTATTTAGCAAATCTAAATAGATTTCTTTTCCATTATTGTTTTTTCAGTCTTCCCTTGAGCACATGTAAAATTTAGAATCTATTATGTCCTCTGGCAAGGAGTTCAACAAGGCTGTTATTCCTTACTTTAAGTGCCATCTCTTAGTGTGTGTTTCCACCCTGGTTCTTGTCATCTCTTTTCCAAGCTGAAAAGTCTTTGTTTACTCTTTTCTTTGCTTGAAAGGACTCCACTCCTGTAATCATCTTTTCTTCCCTTATCTGATTTTTTGTTATTATCTTTCCTAAGGGGGCTAGAGCTGCACATAATGTTGAAGATGTGGGAAAACACAAATTTAGATGGTAACATTATGACTCCGAGTTAGTTTGCCTTTCGTGGTCGAAGGGGAAGTCGCCTAATCAGATTTTAAATGTATTTGCCTTTTCCAGCAGCTGTAACCAGTTCTGTTTTGTTCTCTGATTCACAGAGAGAGATTTTGAAGTTTGCATGTTAAGCACAGAAGTGTTATAAATAAATTATGACCATATTAACTGAGTGTTTACAAGTCGTAGCAAAAAAATTCAGACACTGCTTTACAAAGCAAGGCCTCTGTTTACAAATAAGAGTGGCCAAATAAACACTTCAGTGATATTTAAGCAACATCAAGTTTATTTTTTTCTTAAAGTTGAAACTTGCTACTAGTTTTCAGTTTTGTCACAGAGAAGAATGGGTGAATTTTCAGGACAAAATAGTGAATGCAAAGATAATAAGCTGATATAAATACTAAGGGAACAGACTGTCTATGTTCTGAAAGTTAATGCAACTTGGACTTCAAAGTCAATTGTGTACTTTGAAATTTTTACCCAGTTCGTTAATCCACACAAGGTGTTGCTTGTTACCTCTGGAAGTAGAGTCATGCCTGGATGTTTCACAAGGACATTGCACAAAAGAAGAACTGGTACAAGGACATTTAATTAACTCTTTAAATGTTAAAGAGCTGTTATCTTGCTTCAGGAATATAAGAAATGTGCTGTACTGCAGAGCTTTGTACTCCCTGTTTCTCGTTTTTATTCCATAGAAGTTTCTCACAAGTATATAGGTAAAATATACCCAATGTTAAGATACCTTGTCTATGCAAACACATCTTTCTCTGAATACTCTTTTTGAAGGAACATTTTATACTTAGAATACAATACTGAGGCTCTCAGTGATGTTTTCTGTGTGACCATCTCATGTAATCCTCCTATATCAAGAAGTAAAGAAATCAGTCTAGTTTCTGAACATATAGCTGTATGTCTGTCCATAGGAAGGAGAAACAAAGGAGAGGATATGCTCCATAAAAGTTGCTTTGTGACAAGGTAGACTTTGGTTGTGATCTGGCCAGATTCATTTTTTGAAGTTATCCAAGTACAGCTTTTCTCTGTGTTACTAAGTTGTTTGGCTTAGATGTTTAAGACCCATTTTCAAAGAAAGTGGTTCAATGGATGCACTTGATTCTGTTCAACAGTTAGATTAGACACCTAGTTTAATCTGGTTCCCTGCCTGTGTACAGTCTAGTTATGTGTACTCTTGGTGTATCATGAAAGACTTACGGTTAGGAAAGGGATCCAGAAGTGTCTGGCCTGTGCCACAAGACAGATCCTTGAGTAATCCAAGTTATTCACAGTGGCTTGAAGTTCTTTGGCCCCTGCTGCTGACAAGGTAGCACCAAATGGACTCCGCTGTTTTTCCTTCACATCAAACTCCTGTATTGCAAACAAACCAAACCGACTTTTAGTTGCAAAATTCACAAGTTATCTGGATGATTACAGCAGTCTATATGTATTTGACAACCTTCAGCCTTCAATGAAGATACTGAATTCAAAAAAAACATAGGATCCATCTGTAAGATGGCTATGAAAATTGTATAGTGGATAGGGTCATGCCTTGACTGATAGTCATATAAGCATTCTCACCCCATCTGAGTTGTTAATGTAGCAAACTCACATCACATTTGCTGTTGCTGCACTGAGGGTTTTGACCACAGGGAAAAATCACATCTGCTGCTTAACTGAATGTATGAAAATATAGCTGAGTTCCTGCTCAGCAGGGAATGACAGACTTTGTTTCAAGTTTCTATACAGCATTTTTCAGGCTGCAGACAGTGATAAAGAGGACCCTAACATCTTCAATGTAAGGAACAAACCTACTATGAACTTGTTGTTTCTAGAAGACAGAGGTTCTTGGCTGCTGCCAAGAGGATTTGGGATGTCTTCAGTCAGGGCAGATGGGACATACTGAAAAAGTCAGAAGAAAGTGTATGATTGAAAAAAACAGAAGAAGCAAGGAAGGGTAATGTGTGGATACCACTTACTTGGCAAGCTGTGTGAGTGTGACTCTTTGGTTTATGTCTGGCACTGGCCAACTTTTCCCCCCACTCAGGGTGAGAGCTAAAGATGCCAGACTTCTCCTGTAAAATTGCAACGAATGGAGGATGTATGCACATATCAGAAAAGGGTATATCACTCTGAATATGTACCTTCCAGCATGAAAGTCCATTTGGAATGTACTCATGGTACATTCACTACCATGAGTATCTCTTTCACAATATATTAGAAAGTGTATTATCAGAGTACAAAACAGCAATAAGACAGACAGTTTTAGCGAGAGTACAAGTGCATGGGTTTGTCTGTTACTATGGATATTGAAAGAAGAGCTGGTGATCCAGAGGTAAAATTCATTTTGGAGAAATGAACTGGGAAGAAATAGAGGGCGAGAGAGAAATCTCATAGTTAAAGGTCTTAAAGAAGGAGAGGAGGATTCTGAGGGGTGAAGAGAAATAAGCATGCCATTGAAGGGAAAGGCAGCATCCCATCTGACCTTTTCTTCATGAGCACTGTGACATCTTCTCAGAGTGATGTATTCTTTCTGTTTTGTAGAGCTCCGTCCACCCTCTGGTGCTTTCTTGCCCTGCTCTGGCCTTCCCAGCTGTGCTCTGTAGCAATTCGCTGTCCCAGTGAGAAAACTGAAGAACAACAGGGAGACAGAGTTTGGTGCTTCATGGGATCCAGTGTCATCCAGACTGAAATAAGCGTAAAGAACTTGGTGGGTGCTTCTGGATGTGTCATTGTGATATCACAATCTATCAGATGCTGTACTTTCCAGCATCCTATTTATAAAAGTGCTGTTTTTCCTCCAGGTTAGGCTTGTTATACTTTAAACTTTAATTACAAGCTCTTTAAAAATGGAAGCTACAGTAGATGCCTGATTTTCACTGGCAATTCTAGATGGTACTAGAACAATTTGAGGTGACCTACTAATGTCCAATTACAGTCATTTGTTTAGTGAGCTGAAATGCAACATTAGGAAAAGAGTATAATAATTTTTACTTTCTGCTAATGCTTGTGAAATATTAACAATAATCTTACAGTTGAGAATTGATTTCTTCAGTCTTCTGTATTGCCTTATGCTTCCTTTTGTGACTGTCCCTATTTTGTTCATTTCAGAAAATTAAAATTCCAAAGAAGTTCCAAGCATTATTTTTAGGTCTGAAATAGTTGCCATCCTAAATTGGGTAGAAAAAAAATGAAATGTAATGTCTTGCTCAGAGCTAATTTACTGGATTTTTTTTTTTTTTTTAAGCTTACACAGATACAAATCAGGATAGGAGTTAACATTTCCTCGCTGAAAAAAAGGAATTGATTTTTAGCATAGATTACTTACCATAGTATTCAAGCATGTCCCCTTTTCTGGTGATTTTAGAGTGCCGATTTGAACAAAAAAGTGTGTCCCTCCTTTATGGACTGACTGGAAAACAAGCTTTAAAAAAAAATTAACAGCAGAAATATGTACTCAAGTATACTTGCATTTGCAAGTGTATGGTAACTAATATTGCAAAGATAGTGTTAAATTTTACAAATCCTTCTGGAAAATATGGTCCTAAGTATTTAAAGAAAACACAAATGATTTAGGTAACAACCTTAATTTCTGAACTGATGCTCCTTAAGGAAAGTCTGTGTTACAGCACACACTATAAATAGAGAATCACCACAGTAATTTGATTTGAATAACTGAGTAACTAAACCAGTGTTTCTCAACTGGCAATGCTTTTGTTTGTTTGTTTAAATGGACCTCCTCTCCCATTTGCAAGCACAAAATAGAGTGAATGGTCACTACTCTGTGATATATTTGTCTGAAAGGCACTCATATCCAGCGTTGGAGGATCATGCCTCCTTGACTGGGCCCAAAGACCTAGTGTTAAAAGATTTTAATCTGTTAAGGAACATGTATTCAGCTACTGGAGGAGTTCAGATCTGTCTGATTTTATATGCAACATCAGGGTGATTGGGGTAGGAAGTGAAAAACACTGCTGGGAAAGCTTTTGCATATATTCTTAATGGAGAAAATAAGTGTTTGCATATCTGCTTTGTTTAATTGAGGTGGGATTATAATTGTTCAAGTTTTAATTCCTGACTGCTTTTGTAATGGGAAGCCAGTTTGCATTGTTCAGTCTTACTGGGCTTTGCTGGATGCTTTAGTCTAGCTTCATGAAGGATTTACGCTTTATATTTGCTCATATTATTTTCATAAGAAACAAAAAGGTCCCAAAATAAGCCCATCAGGCAAGACTATGAACAGTTAAAAGGAAAGGATAGTTGTTACATTAAGGATTTGTAAATTGAGTGTAGCAAGGTTGGCAAGGGAAGACAGAAAAGTATTTATACGCTCAAAGGGTAACTACTATGGTTTAAATAGCACATGGCTTGCAGAAAAGAACTGATATAAAAGTTTGTGGGATGCTTTTGCTCCCCAGTGGAAAACACAGAAGAAGGAAAAATAAAATGAGAGAGCAAAAATA
Source organism: Tringa tobata (assembly GCA_033628505.1). NCBI lineage: Eukaryota > Metazoa > Chordata > Aves > Charadriiformes > Scolopacidae > Tringa > Tringa tobata. The sequence goes on along the minus strand of JAHREE010000339.1, from coordinate 18,882 downwards.
TGAAAAGAACTTTAAAGGTAGCAAAATGTACAGCAGGGAAAAATGGGAACAGTTCAATTTAAACCACTGTTAAATAGACCTAAGGGATTTCACTTGGCTTGTAACCTTCAATACAAGCCAAGTTTGTTGCACAAGTGTTGCGGTTTAGGCCAGATCAGCCAATGACAGATGCTCTCCCCCCACCTCTTGCTCCATGGAGAGGAGGAGGAGAGATAAAGAGATTTATGAATTTAGAAGGAACTAAACTACTTTAATGCAATATCAATAAAAAGGGAATAATGAAATAGATACAACCTGTACAAACCATATCAAGCTCCCAGGATGATGTCACCAGCAGGCACTGGGGAAGTTCCAGGCTGGACTCAGAGATGGCTAGGAACTGGATTCCAGATATGGAGTCAAGAACACATGGATCAGGACCAAAGGCAGACAAGCAGACATGGTCCTCCTTGGACACTGGCCATTTAAGAAAAGAGCACTGACCCTTTGATCCCTCAGCTTTTATACTGATCATGGGGCAGATGGAATATGCTGTTGGTCCATTTTGGGTCACCTGCCCTGTCCTCTTCTCCCTACAGGTGTGACCCCTCTATGCTTTTCTGTTTCCGATCCTCCAGTGGGGCAAATAACAAAATTAGCTGACCTTTTTTTTTCCAAGTATTCTGAAAAAATGTATATTTTTCTGGGCCAGCTATTTACTTCAAGCATATATTATTATGCTTCTTGGGCAAAGAAAGGAGGGAAAGAATACTGCCTTCGATACATTTTGACCTGGAGCTTAGGAAGTTCACCTAGAAAAAAACAAGTATAACCTAAATGGAAAAGAGAACAACTTTGACACTGATGTAATCTGTGGGATTTCACAAAATGTAAATAATAAGGCAATGTTAAAGGTTGTTTTAATGACTCAAAGTAGGAAATAAGTAGAGTATTTAGGGAGTAAAACCAGCTTCTGATAATAGAATAATTTAAAAAAAAAAAAAGAAATTGGTCAAAATACAGGTTTGAACTGACCACATTTCACAAATTCATACTGAATTCATCAAGTTGTTTCAACTTCTCCCCTTAATTTCTCCTCCCTTCTCAAAAAAAAAAAACCCAAAAACAAACAACAAAATATTTCAATTTCATTATGTGAAAAAAGTTAAAAGAAATTAGAGTGATCTCCTTAGTAAAATAAATAAACAAAACTCTGCGTCTCAGCAAGTTTCTAGGGACGAATTAACGGCAGGATTCATTGCAGTTACATTCACAGCAAAGGAAATTTTTATTACCTTAAATTACTCTGTCCAGCTAGGTATTAACTATATAGTGGTGCAAAATAAACAAGCATATAATTAATTAAATTTGATGGAAAGCAAATATATTACTGTGGTTTAAAATTTTCGTTATTCAAATTCATTAAGCAAGTATACCAGGAAATGTCAAGTGCATCGTGATTGTTAGTGAGCACTGGAATTTAAAGCTTAAAAAGCTTCAAAATCTATTTGTAAGTTAACTAATTAAAAAAAAAATCAGTTTTTTATTTTCTTAATTTTTAATTACCATATGAAAAAAATAATTTTGACAAAGGCAGTACTATATTTATGTTTTCTTATACCTTAACACAGTGTTGTTGCATGGAATAATTTGTATCTAACTAAAGCATGAGCCCTGCAAGTTGCATTTGGTAAGGTATTGATTATTTCCTCTTAAAAGTAAATTAAAAAATTATGTCATCTATCACTGACTTTCATATATCATTAATTAAGTTTTAATTTATCTAAATTCCCCCTGAGGTGAAAGTCTTTTTTAAACCTTGCATTAGTCGATCAAGTTCACCTTAATATTCAGATCATCCATTTTACACATTTCCCTTGGAGCTGTTTGTCAGAAGCTTTAAAGTCACTCGAAAAGGTTTCTACACCGTGGTGAGCTTCAGACACTAGTTGCCGTTTATTTTTTCTATGCCTTTTTTCCTTCTATAGTCATTCTCTCCTATTTTTATATATATTTTCTTGTTCTTTTTTGACATGGTTCATACAGATTATTTTTACAAGTATGGTGATCATTGTGCATCACAAAGATGAGATTTTTTATCTATGTTTTATGAGTATGAAATTATGAAACACTGTGAGAAAATCCTATCCTGCCCTATTCTTTCTCTGTACCAGTAAATCTCATGTACCACTTCCACAAACACGTCTCCTCAGAATCCCAGAGCCTCTAGGAACTTTGGAGCCAATGGTGTTACGCAGATTTACACCAACTATAAGGGTAAAATGATACTGGTTTTAATTGACAAAAAGATCCAAAGAATGTATCTGGTCCATTTTTTTTCCCTAGAAATAATATGGAGTAGATCTTACACTGTATGTTAATACCAACTTATTTTGAACCTACATATGCTTTAAAAAAAAATATTTATAAACTGTTTCCTTACCTTGATATTTTTGTAAAGGATCTGGGTGTAGAAACATTAAGGACATATAGGAACTTGGACTACTCACTGGCTTGAGAACAATTCACATTAGTTACTGTCTACTTCATCCCGACTTATTGTTTGGTGTGGAAATTAGATCTACTATACCCATAGTGCCATGGAAAACATAAACTACTTTTTTAATAGCTTGTAGATCAACTAGCTCAACTCCGGGAAATGGGTTTCAATAAAAGCTCCATTTTGTTATGCTGGGCAGCAAATCCTTATTATAGCAGCCATCTTCATTATTCATTGGTATTTTCATAACTTAAAGTTTCCTCCAAGTAGCGTTAACATTTGATGATGGAAAATGAAGACCAATAAGCTGTATGGTGTATGTGCATTGGTAAAATGAATTGGCCTTTGGGAATAGAAGAGCTACAACTTCACTGGTAACAATTATGCTTTTATGGCCCAAAACAGGAATAAAATGTTGAAATGGGAAATTAATGCAAAACCTTAGTAGGAAAATTATGAAAAGCTTAGAATCTGAGCATGTAAAAAATTATTATAATGTATCTGAATATCTGTTTATGAATGATCAGTTTCACAGGAGCTAAGAGTTATAAATAAGGTTATAGTATCCCATTTTCCTAGCATCAAATACTGGCTAAAAATATTTTTATTATAAATGTCAATTATATGAGTTCTATTTCCTTAGGTTCCATTTTCCTCATTGCTTAAGGTAATAATTAAACATAGAACAATTAATGAATCAAAGATTGACCCAACTGCTAGTTTAATGCTTAACAAATAATGATAGACAATATGCATATGAAGAAATAGTAGTTGGATACTGTAAGCTTTAGAGTAATTTATGATTTTACATTAGCTGTGATAAATTTGTTATCAGTTTGCAGAAGTTATCACAGCAAAAAATCAGCAGCGAGAGTGTGTTCCTAAAAGAAATACCTTAAAGAACATCTGAAATCCATACTGAGGTAATGCTTGAAAATTTATATAGCAGAATCTCTGGTGGACAGAGATTGTCCACCAGTGTCATCTTGCTTATTTTTTGATTTGTTATGCTGCTGTTCATTTGAGTTAAATAGAGTCAATGACAGCTGGCAGCAGTTAGCAATAGCGTAAACAGGCATGTAATATGCTGCATAGCTTTTATTAATAAAGGCTTCCATGAAATCAAAAATTGTATTAAAAATTCCCAGCCAACTCATTACCCATAGGAATTAAATTCATCCTTTTTTTGGGTTTATTTAATCTGGCTAATCTTTTCACTCTCTAGTATCTGCATGCATATTTCCATGTGCAGTGTGCACATATGCCATGTGCAGGAAAGAAGTCCTATTGTTAAGCAGTTTTAAGCTTCCAGTTGTTGAGAAGCAGACCTTTGGTTTGCAGGAGTGAATAGCAGATGCCATTCGCTTTGTCACGGTTTGGGCCAGGTTGGCCAACAACAAGATGGCAAATGCTCTCCCCCACCTCTCACTCTAAGGAGAGGAAGAAGAGACAAAGAGAGGTATGAATTTAGGAAAAATTAAACTATTTTAATGAAATATTAAGATAAAAAGAAAATAATGAAATAGACACAATATATAAATAAAATCTTACTAAGTTCCCAGTAAGGTGTCACCAGCAGGTACTGGGGAAATTCCAATCTGGACTCAGCAACAGATGAAAATTGGATTCTGGAACACACTAACCAGGATAAAAGGTAGATGAGCACACAGGGTCTTCCTCAAATGTCAGTCACTGGGGAAAAAGAACCACTGAAAAGGCTATGCTATTGAAGAAGAAAACCCAGACCACATTGATCCTTCAGCTTTTATAGTGACCATGGCAGAAGGGATGGAATACCCTATTGGCCAGCTTTGTGTCACCTGACCTGTTCACTCCTCCCCACAGGGTAAAAAACCAATTCAGCTGACCCTGTTTGCCATAGCACCAAGTATAAGCAAGAGCTTCACTGCCTGAAGAGGATGTTTGCTCTGCTCTACCCCAAACCAAGACACACTTGTGTAGGTCTGGCTGTATATTTGTTCTGGAAAGACTTCGCTGTTATGTCTCAAAGGGCAGAAAATTAATTTTTGTGTCAGAGAGACCCATCCCAGTTCAGGGTGAAGGTATTGTACTCAAAGTTTTGCACAAGCACATTAAAGCAAATAAATAAATAGTCGCTTATTCTACTTAAAATATTTTTAAAGTGTTAATGATAGGATTAAAGGATGTTGTGGTTTACCAAGGTCTTGCAGAAAGTTTGTATCAGAGTAAGAAAGGGAAGACAGAAAACATATTGATAGTTCCTTACACTTTGGCATCACATCAATACATGAATAGCAAAGAAACATTTCCAGGGAAGGCAAGAGAAGTCTTTAAAAAATTGTAGGGCCATAAAAATAGAGATTTTAGGCTTTCTGGATGGTGCATGGGTAAAGATAAGCATTTTCAAATAGGGTCACACCAAGCAGCAGAAGGAGCAGGCAGTTGCGTGGAGCCAACATTTGCTGATTGTTCAGTTGGAGATGGACTAGGTGATGGGAAGTGCTGAGATAAATAGCTGGTTTTAAAACTCAGATCTCAGAACTTCAAAAGAATTCCCTTGAAATCCCCAGTCTGAAATACTGTCTCGCTAACAGGTATCTATTTCAGCTGTCTGAAAAGCAATGTTTTCAGTTTTCAATAATTTGAGGTGTTTACTTTGTTTTTTGTTCAATGTGTAGCTGCAGTCCCTAATTAGCACTGAGAGTGATTGTGTTCACAGGCTACAGGTGACTGAATACTGCTTGAATCCCTTCAGACACCTAAACTAGGATGGGGTGCAGGGAAATTTAGGGTGGAGGTCTGCCTTTAATGCTTGAAGTGCCCCCTCTCTCTTCTTAAAGGAAAACCGTAACAGTAAGTCAAAGTCCCGTATCCTTGTTATTGATTGTTTCTCTATTTCTTGTGCATACCTGAGGAAAAAAGAGTACTGACTGCTAAAGCATTTTCTACCAGTAGGGAGGCTATGGGCAGTTTAGGGAGTTGGTATAAGTGATTTATTTTTAATTTTGTGAGCTGACAATTCTGTTTATTTGAAAGAATAAAGAAACACGGTGTTAACTTTGCAGTGAACTGGGAACTGCTGCTGAGAATTGCCAGTTAAGCAGTGGTTAGCCCAGTAATTCAGAAGGAAGTTGTTCTGTGTTTTCCAACAACCAGACTGATGTTAATTTTGTGGTCAATTATCCATCCAGATAAATTCTTATTTTGTATATAGCTCACACAAAAAAAGAGAGATATAAACAGACACAGTAGAATACTTGACCAGTAGGTGGAAAATAATAAAAAACCCAGAACATCAAATATATTCAGCATTCTGTGGTTAATAGGAAGCTATTACTATTGATTTTTTTTTAATTCACCATCCCTTAAAAAAGTTTACATTTTTATAATGCTTTCTTTGTCAATACATTTCAGCAAACTGCTTCTGACTGATCTGTGTAATAGAGTCTCGGTGCTAACACAGATCAAAATGTATCAGATGTTTCACAGTGCACAACTTAATGAAATGTGACTTACATAATTTTTAGCAATTTAAGCATCCAGCAGAGTGTCATCTAGGGGCCCTGGTGGCAGACGTGCAGGTGGAAAACTGAGCACACCTGACGGAGCTCTTTGAAAGGAGGGCTGGGGCCATCCTCTGTCATAGAGTGTGAAAGGCTGGCTCATGCAGCCACGTGTATGCTAGGCCACCTAAGTGGAACTAAAACATCTAATTTTGACATGTACGGTCTTTTTAGGTTTTTTCTCCTAACTAAAGGCTAAGTGATCTGCTACATTTCATGGGCCCAGCTGTGCCTCCATCTCTTGTTCACAACAGTGCCCGTCATCACAGTCGCTCTGATTACCTCCTGTGGCTTTGGGAGGGAAGCTTGAGGGCTGTTTTTTTTGGTTCTATTTGTTTGTTGTATTAAAGCGCAAGGCAAAATCTTCAGTACCAACTTTTTATTTCACTGAAAGTTACGTTGGCCTTGTACTAACACTGTGTGCCAGCCTTGCCTCAGAACAGTGGCAGAGGATTTAGTTTATTATGTAAGGGAGGAGAAAAGATACATTTCTTCTTGTCTTTGTTTTGATTTTGGTGATTTTATTTTGCTGTGCACTTGCTACAGTAGTTCAGGAGCCCTCAAGAAACAATACTACTCTTTACTTCAAATCACTTGTTAAACACTGAAGAAGTTATCCTCTAAGAAATTATTGTGACTGGTTGAATTTGCATTATCACTTTAGTTAGTTGTTAATGGACAGGGAGTTCATTTCTATTGGCTTCACAACCAGTCTAATCAGTTCATTACTGAGTTTAACTAAAGTGCTTCTCTTCCGCTCTTCCACAAGTGCTTCCAGAAAAATACTTTTGAAGCAAGCAGATGGGCACTTGACTGCCTTTGCTATCAATGTGCACTGTGTGCTGCACTTTAGATGACTGGCTGGCAGTGATCCCAGCCGCTTCCCTTCCTGAGATCCTGTACTGCTATAATGCGGGTTCATGGCGGCCGAGATTATACATGTTCATTAAATAATCCAAGACTAAGGAAGACACACATATGCATGCAGACACAGAACCTTTTTTTTTTTTTAAAAAAAAAAGTTTATTACAGGAGTTTAACTTTCAATTCTATTGACCAAATGAAGACTGAAAGTAAAACATTTATTATGGCAAAAAAATTAAGGGTAAATTGAATATTTTTATTACTTTTTCTCTGCTTTCTAGGCTGGCATCTCATATAGAAGACTAATCCCTTACGACAAATAAATGCATTTTGCTATCTAATTGTTTGTAATAGCATAATAGCAGCAATATTGCTACAATAAACTGGTTTTGAAGATTGAACTAGATATATTTTTATCATTTCAGTATTATCCTTTCCAAATTTTCACTCATCAAATAGAATTTCACTATTTTTTTCTCACTGATTGAAAAAAAAATCGTCTGTATGAATCTCTACACAAACACACACACATCCCCCTTGCATGAAAAATCTAAAAAACAGAACATTATCCAGTATTTTATATAAAATATGTCAGATCAAAAGATGAATAATCATTACCTGTGTATTCAAATCCAGAATTCTTATATTGTTGCTCCAGTGTTTAGTACATTTCCATTAATTAATAAAGAGTAGCTGTTGGGAAAGGTTTGTTGTATTTTGGTACCAGCAAGATACATTTCAGGCAAATACTATTAAGAATGCTTTAAGAGTAATACAGTTTTTGTTCATCAAGGAAATGCGAAGGCTCAGAGTGTGTTTTGGTGCATGTAAGCAAATGGTACAAATGAGAGAAAAAGAGATTATGTTCTTTTTCTCCTGGTTCAGAATCTTTGCCATAGAAAGCTGTTTCACATCTAGCTTGGAATAGGGAAGAACTTGCAGATAAATACATTTTGAAATAAAAAGCAGCAGGAAGAGAGCTTCTGATAGCATAAGGTGTATCACTTATGCTGATAATTATTTGATTTCCACAGTAAAAATTTAGGTAAAAGAGTAAAAGTAATTAAAAAAATAGGACTCTTAGCAGAACTGTCTTATCATACCTTGTGTAAGGTGTACAAGGTCACTATGCCTTGTCTGTTTAGAAAAGCTATACTACTTCACCTGTGCCATTGATCAGATCAAAGATTTGTACATGATGCTAATCAAATATGATTTTGACAAAAACAAAATGTTTTTAGAAACATGTCAATTTGATAACATTTAAGACAAAGTAAGGATATCCTGCTAGAGTCAAAGTGGAACTACTGTAACATTTCAGAATGGAATGGCTTTTTTTTTCAGTAGAGAAATTCTTATAAGTGTTTAAGTGTTATGCAGTATAAGATAAGGTTTTATAACCTCATGCTTCTGTCAACTTTTGAGTCCACAGTTCTGAAAGTTCGACTTTCCCTCCATAATTTTTTTTAATGGGAAACTTTTTTCTTCATTCCATTTCATGGATTTTCCATCAGAATGAAAACGTTTCTTTTCAACTAGTTATTGAATGTTGTTATAGTTACAGTGTCCCTCATGTGGATATATTTTCATGGGTTTAACGTGCTGTATATTAGTACAATTAATGTTATTTTTTAGTATGTGTAAAAAACCACAAAACAAACCAAAAAAGTGACTTTTGGGGAGCTGTTGAGAACTTATAAGGATTTTCCGATATTAGTTGTTTATTACTGTGTTTGCAGAATGTCATATGAATCATTGTTGATGAGATTCAGATTCTTTATTATAATTAGTGAGGCAGTGATTAATCTACCACTCACAACTTAATTTATTACAAGATTTTTATTATATTTACAAAATGTTGCCATTTTGTTTGGTTTGCTACAAGTAAGTAGGAAATAGAGCAGCTGCAATAAATGCTTTCAGTCAAACACGGATGTGTGTGTTTGTGTAGTCCATAATTGTGGCCTGGAAATATAGAGCTTGATCACAGGACTTCTTTTTCAGAGAAGTCCTAATGATTGTTCTTTAAAGAAAATTTATTACGCTTCATCCTTCAAGGCCCAATCCAAAGCTAGACTTCAACAGGAGTATTTATGTGGACTTTGGAGAAGGACGTGAAAAGGAGCTCCCAGTCTCATTATCCAGTGAGAACTAGAGGGGTTTGTTTCAAAAGATGAAACAAATATTGATCTGCTTTGTGAAATGCTATTACATGGTCTTCTAAACACTTGGACTAGGCCCTGGAATTGTTGTACAAGGTTCTGGCTTAATATGCAAGTCACGTTGGCTGACCAAGTAAGAATCTAACAATCCCCTGAAATTTTATAGCCTACAAATTCTGGCTAACCTCCTTAACCTTATTTCATGCCTAGCTACTCAATAAATATTGTGGTGGTGTGTTTGTTTGGCAATGAATTCTACCAGGTGTTAATGTGAAAGGTTCTTATGTGTTAACCCGGAGAAAACATAATTTCAGAATCAGTCTGAATGGATCCAGTACAAGGACCTTGGCCCCTTGACTCAAGGCTTCTCCACAGTGTATGCGACAATGTAATTTTGCCAGCCTGCAGGTGGGACACATGGAAGCTAGTCCAGACCTGGAGTTCTTTTGGCATAGGAAGGGGAGAGAAATGGCAGAGCTTCCTAGAGAACAAGGGGAAAAATGGAGAACACTGGCTTTGCTGCTTATGCTGCTCTGGGAAAGATAAACAGGGATAAGGGTTAAGCTGTTGCCCCAGGACACAGCCTACTCCTCACCCAGCCTCAGCAGGGGCAGCAGCAGCATCAGACCTGTTTTTCCAAGGTTTGCTGCAAATACAGATGATGTTTACACCACAGGTATTGCTGTTTTCTCATCTGCTGTCTGAAGCAGCCACACATTTTGTGCCTAAAGTTCACTCTGTTCTTCCAGTACTAATTCCTTTTTTGTTTTGTTTTGCTTTAAGAGACATATTAAATGCTTATTTATATCCTTGTGAAATTAGTTGCAAATGGACATGGCTTTTTAAAGCCGTTTAAAAATACATTCTGAGGTTTGACTGTGACAATTCAACCTCTCCTTCTATTCTGACTTTCTAGTTACACTGCTGGATGTAGGAAAAATAATTGAAAAAATCTATATAAATCAGTGTGGTTCCAAGATCTTAAAGTCCATCAAAGATTTCAGAGGCATTTATGTCAAGAAAAGCTGTTACAGTGATCTTAATCTTTACAGTTAAGATCACTGTAAAGATTGGCAGGAAGCATTCTCAAAAAAAAATTTAAGATCAATCAGTGTCAATTTAATCCACTATAATGAGGGCAGTAACATTTTAAGCACAATTAAGTAGTGGTGCTAAGTGTGGAAGCTTTGCTCAGATTGTGTTGAATAATGATGTACTTAAATTAAATGTTTGTTCATTCAGTAGGCATTCATTCAGTCCTTATTTTACAATACAAAATCTATAAAGTATGAAAGGTAAAAAGTGCTTAAATTCAAATTCTAAGACAAAATCTTAATTTGCAAAAGGCTGGGGTTTCCTAGTATTTTTCTTGTTAGAGTAATTCCTAAACAATTGTGAAATTCATATATCCTTGAAGTCATTGGCTTTTATTTATGATCACATTACTGTCCATGAAAAAGTTCCAGCATAATAAAATATTTCCTAGGACCTTCCTTTCTTTCAGTGATTTATGGTCAAATTCTGGAGCAGTCTTTTGTCCTTTCTATAGAGAGAAAATGCCTGAAGTCATGATGAGAGAGATTCTTTTATGGGGAAAAAAACCAAAAAAACAAACAAAAAGTTGTTGTGCAGCCAGTATATTTTGGCATTTCTGATTGCTTCAGTCAATGTTCAAAATTATTAAGCAGGTATCAGGTTGGTATAATAAAACAATTTTTTTCCCCCCACTCATTGTATATGAAAGAATTAGAAGAATAAAACCTACCAAGATTGACTTTTTCAGTCTGTGATGCAGTAATTCAGTAAAATTGAAATCTGACATTTGTTGACTTAAGATTAGCAGTAGTCAGCCACAAGGAGAAAACAATGCATTATACACTTTTCTTTCTGATTTATGTTCCTAATCCCTATAAAATGTCAAATTGAAGGTGACAAAGAGCAGGTATTCTGTGCGAGAATGTAACAAGAGAAACCTTTGCCATGTGACCTGTAAATACTTGCAGAACATCATTTTTGCTGACAGCAGAGCAGTGATGTTGTTTTCACACTGGTAAATCTGAACACACCAAATGAATTTTGGTGACATTTACTGCTCAGATCGCAGCTTTTCTTCTTCCATCCGCATATGTAATACTCTTTTACCGATCCCCAGTTCCAAGGCAACATACAGTGCAGGTGCACTGAAGTATGCGGTTTGGACAACTTCTTTCAGACTGACTTCCACAAGAATAGCTGGCATACATCTAGTTCATTGCTTAGTTATAAAATAAAGTACACACTTTACACGAACAGAAGAAAGAAACTAGATGAATTGAACACAACTGTCTTACAACCTTTCACCCTTCCGCCCTTCTGCCTTTTTTAAATTGTTTAAGGCTAACAGCTTAATGACAACTAAATTGCCTCTGAAATATGAACCTACACTAACATCAGCTAAGTGCTATCACAAAATTGATGCAGGTTATACAGTTCTTATGACCTGCTGGATGTTAATATGTTTTGAAGGCAGGATAGAGCACTTCACTCAGCAAATTTGTTCTTTACTTAGTCCTACCTTTCTGTTTGCTCAATGTTAAAAAAATTCCTTTTTTTTATATTTTCTTCTTTCCAAAACAATACCAGTGTGCTTTTGAGTTCCTCTAGCGTTTGCTTTGTCCTTTTTGCACTTAGTGTATTTTGGATAGAAAACATATTTTCAACAACATTATGTATTTGCATGTTAGTGGGTGTTTGTGAAATGGCTGTTTTGATAAATGCTGCTCTAAATGGTTTTTCTCCGTTCTGTTGTGAGAACTCTTAATTTTTCCCAGAAGAGAAGGGTACAACTTTATAAAACCAGCATTTTTCTTCAAGTTAGATTCTATGTTTCTGCTGAGAAATCTATTTCAAGAAAAGCAAACTGTTTCCATAGAAAATCACCTTATCAAAACTGCAGTTATTCATCAGAATATGTTATTCCACCAGGAGTGGAAGCACTTCATCCAGTCTTACTTTGTTCTACACTAATAACTACCTTAAATGCCAAATCTTTGAATGCCTTCCAGGTAAATCCCTGGGCCTCAAAGATTAAAGGTGTACTCTTCCCTAGCAGTTACCTCATTTGCAATTGCCTGATCAACACTCAGCCCACAAGCACAAGTTCAGCCTTTCGTAACATTAATTTCTGATAGCCAAATTAAAATTTGGGACAATTGAAGACATTACCTTGATGCAGCAAGGATGTAACTCCCTTTACTTATATTTTTCAGGTTCTTCAGTATCCTACTGGGCTACCTTAAAAAAAAAAAAAAAGAAAAAAAAAAGAAAAAAAGATGGAGCGATGGAGGAACAAAATAATGGTACTTGCCTTTTTTTTTCTTCACAACAACAATATTACTTTCAAAGTTATATTTTTAGTTTTTAAATACATGGATTTTATTTAACATAAATTTAATGTGTTATTTTACATTATTTCTAAATAATATAGCCAACAGAAACTATGCAGTAACTAATTCTTTGTTGCAATATTCCATTGTGAAACTTTATTCACGTTTTTCATTTTACACTCTTCAATAGTGAGATAGTACCATATTTAAGATATGCATGATTTTTAATGACATTTTTACTGATGGCTAATGTGGGGTTCATTATTGTAATGCAATACTTTCTAAGTATTGTGTGCTTGTTATAATGTTGTTAGTGGAATATAAGAATGAGATTAATAGGAGTAAAATGGCAAGTAGGACTTAGTCCTGAAATTGATATGTGTTTGAGGATAATGCTTGTACTTCTAAATGTAGAGATTTTACCTACCTCAGACATGATTCATAAAGAAAACCTGTTGTGTCCAAGATATTCTTATACATCTTAACATCTTAAGTGCAAAAATATGTATGGCAGGCATTGTAAAGGGGCAGGAATGTTTCAGAGGAAACATAAAACATCCAGGGAGTTATCTGAAGAAGACAGTCTAGGAATTGTTAGTAAGATTTTTTGTAAGATAGTCACATGTGGATATGTTTTTAAATAGCCAGTCTTCCAGTTCCGCTTAGCAAGAGCCAAACCCATCTGTAACTTACTGAATATGAATATTTAATCTCCACAATCTATTAGAAGTTGAAAGCATGAGACTGACAATTGAGAGATCAGGTGAATAAGTAATCTGTAAACGTGACAAATAATATTGCAAAAAAGCCTCATTCAGCCAGTTACTTTCCAAGTCTCTGTGTTATACTGAATATCTATATTTTTGGTTCTTCTTCCCAGCATGCATTGGGAAATATCTCCTAAATCAAGAGTATTAGTTCAATGTCAGTTTAGCAAACAACTTCAGCATAAATTAAAATGCTCTCTTTGCACTGTCCTTAATATTGCATTGCCCTTTCAAGCCTGTAGAGCTGAAAAGTTAGGAGAATTTGTGAATTAAAGGGATTTTCAGAAATAAGAGTAAAATATATTGGAGATTATTGTATAAACTCAAAGAGGAGCTTCATTTTAAACATTTCAGTCTGATGGTTAGAAGTAAAAAATAAAATCTCTGTGTTCTAAAAACACGTATAAGAAAGACAGCAAAAGTTGAGAGTAGAAAGTACTGCTGCTAAAGACAAATGCAGTAAATCAGATCTGTGGCATGTTTATCAGTACTGGAATCTTCCACCAGTATCCCAGGAAATTACAGGTACTATGCAGTCTCCTTGGCTTTGTCTTATTCAGCCTAGACGGGTATGTTAAGGCATGAATGATTAGACTTTTCTGCTCCTGAGTAGTTTTCCTCTTTTTGAGATATCCATTCTGCCTTTTTCCGCGGGTTGCTGTGCACTCACCAAAGGTCAGCTTTCACGTGGTAAGTGTAGGTTCTTGATAAAGATCCCTGGTGAATTTCATTATGTTTCTTGTGAGTGGGTGAGTCAGTGAGATTGTACTCCCCTGACAAATAGAGGACAGGATCACACAGTGAGATACAGTTGTTTGGGCACATTTTTCATGCACACAGAGCTGGGAAGAAGCAGTTCCACTGAATATAACTGTTTGACCATTATTTTGAACCTATATGAACATACTCTATTGAGTAGTATGGTGTACTAGTTTGAGTGTTGTAGTGCTTTAATGTGCTACGTGACTGTCATCTCATGTCAAGGTGGAACAGAAAAGGTGGATGACCAGGCACATATCTTCTGAGGTTTCTCTGTAGTGTTAACAAGCCTTCCACTAATAGATACATTTGTTTCAGTGGTAAGGAGAGTGATTAATCTATGTACTGAATTGCTATGGCATGTTTCTGCCTTTAATTTGCACACACTTTGAGAGTCAATCCTTCTAAAAGTAGTGCTAGTCAGTGATCATTCAGGGCTTGCTACATTTGACATAAAAGTTGTACCACAAGTTAAGGACTTTTGCTAAATCTGGGCCTCAAGAGATATGAGATTGGCAGGAGAAGTAACAACTGTTATATGAAATTCCATGGCTTGTGCAGCCAGCAAAAATCAAAAGCCTCTCTTATGACTGACAGAGAAGAAATACCAAGTCTTGTACAGGATGGGAAAGGGTAGGCACCATCTGCTTCTCTGTGGAGTAGGATTATAAAATATGTCAGTCATGCCATTACTGAGAAAAGCAGAGAAAATGCTGCATGTCACTGCATCTGTTATAACAGGTACAACTTCTAGGGTAGAAAAAAATGCCTGATACTGTGCAGAGAAGCTGTTGCTGGTGCTTATGTGAGCCTCAGCACTCCTGCAAGTTCAAGCTCTAGGTTCCAGGAAAAGTCTCCATTCTGAAGGAGGATGAAGCACATAGAGAAACACAATGGAGGTCTGACATTTATTTTAGTTCTTGTCAGTAGAGAAAAGATAAAATATTTCTAGTCTAAGAGGTATCTAAGAGGTATCTATTACTAAACTAATTAATGACTTCATGTACAAAGAAATTGAAAGCTCCCTGACAAATTTTTTACAGAAGTTGAAAATCAGTTGTTCATTCTGCATCTACTCAGAGGTGCAGATCCATGAGATTCAAGAGCCTTGCATTCAACACAAGCATCAGCATTGTTGGAAACATGCTCTTGGCCAAAGACAGTCTGGCCAAGGTCAGAGGCCAGAGGCGCAGATTTTCTAATGGGCAACTGTTACATGAGCAGAGAATAAGGCAGATTAAAGGGGCTGGGGTGCAGAAGTGCATGGAATGCCCAGGTGAGTCCTCATGGTGCTCTAGAAAAAGGGTTCTATTTTATTCTTTTTCATTCTTCAGGCCAGTGATGCCATACTGCTGAGATAATATTGGAATAGCTGAAAGGTGGAGATAGTAACGAATGAAGATGAATCTGGTTTCCTACTGCAGTTTACAGTCCTTTGGGAGATGAAATTTGGAGTAGTGATGAAGGATATTTTGTGCATATCTCATTATCTTGTGTTCCAATCTCCTACTACATAGATTTCTTTAAACAGGAATTGATGATTAAATTTTTGAGTTTTCAGAAATATCATTTTACTGGTCACTGAAGAATGTGGGTTCTTTTCTTTGCTCAGCTCTTAGTGAATGGAAAAAATTCATGGGAAGTCAAAGTCATATTTGACTGTGACAGAGAAGCTAGTTCATGCTGTAGGGCTTGGAATGTTAAAAGGAGAAAAGGGAAAAAAATTAACTATTTCTTTCCCATTTGACTATTTCTTTCCCATTCATTTTATCTTCTTCCACAAGTATAGCATATCCAAACCAGAGAGCACTTCCTGAGAAATCTCAGCTCCTGATGGTATTTACAGAACATCTATCATTTTTTAAAGATTTAATTACGTGCGAACCCATGGCAAGAGCACTGCTGATCAGATTATGACTCTGCATTACCATTTACGGGGATGTTTCTGAGCTCAGAAACACTTTAGTCCATTTTTCACTAATGTAAGTCACAAACAGACCCACAATCATCTGATTCATTGAACACTGAGTAACAAAGATGCATTTAGAAATTATGTAAGGGCTCTGATTATCCTTCTCCTGGGCCTGCCTATGCCATTTAAGTACTTGGCCCTATTTTGTTGCAAAACTAGTTATACCGCTCTGTACACTTCTGATTCTGTGTGCTATTTCTAGAAAAGCAGTTTCTATAGAAAACCACATGCAGAATCTTAAGAGCTAGATTCATGTTAACTGACTTGAGATAAAATTATCATTTCCATATCTATACAGATTTCTGTATTGATTTTTGAAGAACAATACATAAGACCTAAAAGGTATTTTGAGGTATGAATAGGAAAGAAACTGTTCTCACTCCTTAGGAAGCAAAAGGCATGCTTGGGAAAAAACCAACAAGAAAACAACCCACAAAATGACCCCCAAAATGAAATTCCATTTGGATTTTTTAAATATTATATATATGCGTATACATTATGCATATCTCTATTATATGTATTATAAATAACATATATTCTTTAAAAAAAAAGCTGTAAAATCTGCTAGGAAAATTCAGCAAATTTATAGTTATTCATTCACAAATTGCCAGGAAATTTCTGATTCTGGCATCTGTGTTTTTTGAAAAAGAAAAGACTCTGCCTTTCAGAAACCCAAAAGCACAGCTGATTAAAAAAAAAAAAAAAGCTTCTCTTTCACTAGAAAATTAACCATAATTTGTATGACATTCACTGGAAGGACATAAATATGGAAAGCTAAGTTATCACTTCTTTCACAATCTGTATTTTGAAAAGCATAATTTTCTTCAGTCACTTATGTCCCAGTCTGAAAGAATATCATATGGAAAAAAAGAATCTGAATATACTCTTTCTAACACATGTAATTGGACTTTATTACATTTCATAGTGTATTTCATTAATTTTATTAATCCACAGGGATATCTTTAGATCATATTTCTTAGATATATAGATATTTAGAGAAACAATAGACAAATTGTTTGTATTACAAGTCAGATTTTAAGAAATAACTTTAGAGAGCAGCTGCAAAAAGCAAAGCTAGGGGAACAGGAATTCTGCAATAAAAACTGATGTTCATTTTAAAGAATATCAGTTGTGGAGCATTTGGTGACTTTCTCCAAATATTTCTCCTAGATTATATTTTTTATTAAAGATTTGCCAGCTAATAAGGCTGATGTTGATGATCATGTAGATGAATTAATGATCCCTCAGCTGTATTTGCTGATTCTTTGAAGAACTATTAGGATCTGGTTGACAGAACACAATTATTCTAAGTAATTGTCTACTAGCACAAAGGGCAAATATTTTCTTGATATTTGGGGTTTGAACAGCATTTATTTTAACTTGAACATGATGGTGGATGTCCACACTTCTTGTATGTACGTAGACAATGTATGGGACTGATGAATCCTAATCTATATATTAAATCTTCATAAATGTTCCTCGTAAAACATGAAGAGAAAAACAAAATAAAAATATTGTTCATATTTAGATGGAAGTTGAGAGCAGTTATACTCTGTTAACAATGGAGAGCTCTGACACAGCTGTTGAAATTGCTTGATAAAGGGTAAAACTGTAATTTTGTAATCCTGTAATTCTTATAGTTTTAGTGACAGTAGTACTCATTTGGTGGAAAACAGACACTACTACATACATATAATAAAATGGGATCCAATCCATGGGATTCAAGATCTAACTACAAATTTGTCCAGACTGTTTGGAAGGTCAAACCCTACATATTCCACCTCTTGCTGACAAAGAATAGAAAGAAAAAGTGAGTGACATACTTCTAAGTCTAATTTATACGGACTATAAATATGACTCTTGTGGTCAAATTAAATCAAATTCCATTTAATCACAAGGCATTTTTTTCTGCAGAATTTTAAGGACTCAATTATCTTAACTTTCTTGCTAAATCTGGATATTTCTATCCTTATGATAAAATGAAATTCTTACTGCATTTGATCCTGTTTTGCTTTGAAATTTTAAGGGAAAGTTTATTATGAAAAGTGTTTCTTTTTGTAAAAAAAATTACTGTATCCAATTTTTTAATGTTTTAAATGGTTCTGTGTTTTATAATCTGGAATTGCATTATGTAGGCTTGCTGACTATCTAAATTGCTGTACTTGATGGGACACTCCAGCACCACTCCTGTGTGGGCAAATTCACTACTGGAGTTTTCTGGATTCAGCGTTGTCCTTGTGATGCGTGCTAATTCTCAAAGCATCCTTCATAAGTACTTGCAGAATTATTTATTTTTGACATATTGACAACTGTTTATTATATCTTCTGTACTGCTGTGGCAGTACAAAATAGAGAAGACTGAATGCACAGATGCAATCTGTCCTCTACTGCCTGTGATCATCTGGGGCAAGGCTTAGTAATATGTTGCTTGTACTAAATTAACAATTTATTCTATAATATTGTGCCACTATAAGAATATATTTTAATATATCATCTAACATATATATTTTAGAGTATGGAGATTATAGAGTATTTGGAGGGTATATATGTAAAGAAAATGTGTGTGAATACATGCACACACACACAGAAATTTATGTATTTATAGTACGTAGCCACTCAAGTGAAGTTTGGGGCTCATTGTTCTCAGCACTGAATATATGTCTGGTAAAAAACAATTACTCCCACAAAGTTCTTTCCTATATGAAATGATTAGACATACATCAAATGAAAGTAAACGGGCACTGCAGCAAATTGCTTTGCTCAGGGTCACACAGTAAGTGGGTGATTAGTGTTTCCTTTCATAGCCAGACCATTGATATGTCTGTTACACAGTAAGGCTTCCACCCTAGGGATGATAAGAAGGAAAATATCCAAAGTTGTGAAGGGCAGTGTTTAAAAACTGAGTTCTTTCTTTAGTATTTTTACGAATGAATATAGTTTATTTCCATTATTATTTTATATATATATTT
>JAHREE010000338.1:281903-310615 GCA_033628505.1 Tringa tobata | reverse complement strand
GTGGGACAGGGCACGCAGGCACAGGTGGTGTCCTGCAGACAGCCCTAAGCCCGTATGGTGCTGGTGAGGGCTCTGTGCTCTTCCAGCGGCCATCTGCCCCACCAGGAGGCTGCAGATAGAGCTCACTCCGGCAGCACAACCGTAGGATGTCTTGGATTAACTGATTTAATCCATTTTTTAACAACTAGAGTTAAAGTTGTCTTCTTACATGCTGCAAACATGATCAGGTGGCCTGTGTTTTGTTTGCTGTAACTTCTTATTTTCTTTGTTAATTCTATTTTGTCTAATAAAGTGCTTTAATTTACTCTAATTTCCATATTGTACTGTAGCTAAAGAACAGAGATAAAGAGAGCTACAAGAAACTTTGAATAGATAATTGGTTAATTAAAACAACTTAACTGGTATGTGGTTTATAACATATTGTTCTCACAGAAGCAACAATATGGTGAACTGCTCTGGATAGGTAATTCCAAGTTCCAGCTGCCTTTTATGAGTGTATACTATAAAAGGGCTGGTAATTATGAAATCCAGATAATTAGGCTCCCTTTCTCAAAAAGATTTGAACCGCTTTGTGTTAAATCCTTATCCAATCTTACCCCCCTGTCTGCTAAATGCAATTTATAGTTGTCATGGGAATTTGCCCAAATGCACACCCACCTACTCTCTGCTGTCACCAGGACCTGTATGAAGCATCTTGGGTGCAGAAGACACATTCACAGCTGTCTCGCCTTCCTGAAAGGAGTTTGGATCAGGTGGGATACCACGGAGGGAGGGTAAATCCCTGCTGAGCCTGCTGCAGGAAGAAGGTGCTGGAGAGGAGAGGATGGGAGGCATCAGGCTTGGGCCGGTGGAGCTGGGAATCTGCAACCCCAGCAGTTTCAGAGAGACTGCAGTGAGGGACAGGGATCAAAGAGCCAGGAGAAAGTGGAATGGGAAGATTTCTGGGGACGAGCAATGGCTGTACAGAGTTTGGTACAAACCTGGAATCAATGAGTCACTTGCCTAAAACAAGTTTGGAAGCAAGGGTCTGCCTGCAAAGACATCCTGAGCAGGGGAAGAGCTTTTAATAAGTCTTTGATATATTTTTTTTCCGTCTGATTAGCTTATTCTCAATTACTTTCAGTGTGTATTTTCTGCTCAGTGTTTATGCTGGGTCTTCTTTGGGCCCTAGCAATAAGGTGGAGGTCCTTAAAGAGGGCAGATCCACCTCAAAGGTCTGGGCAATTCAGGGTCTGTGGCCAGGCAGCTCAGAGTGGGCAGAGGTGCTCCTGTTTGCTGTGTTTCTCTAGATAGCAGTGACTTTGGGTCACTTTACTAAGCCTCTGGCAGTGGTCTCCCCAGAAGAGCTGGTCTTGAAGATGCTGAGAACACCCCTCTCGCTTGGGTTCAGCAGGAGAAATACAGCCCACATCTCATGGGTGCATATGAGCTGGAGATTAAGGCACTGAAATTTAGATTCCTGATGTGTCTGTGTGCTCTGTGCATCCAACTGTGGTCATTTTAACAGCAGCTCAGGCACCTAGCTCTTGTGTAGATACCTGCAGTTATGTCCTAAATTTAAATTGAAGCCCACCTGCAATGGAGGAGTGGGTGGGACTGCACATCTCCATCCAGACAGCAAGACTAGGCATTAGACAAGTGCTCTCTGGAGGAAGCAAAATGGAACCGAAAGCTCCACTCAAAACAAATGGAAAAAAAAGAAATAACAGGGAGCTCTGGTTTGGTTCTCGGTTCCAGGTGATTTAAGTAATTGGAAAATCATAGTTGTGAAACAACTCTTCGCAGAGCATCATAATCAGCCGCACGACACAGCAGGGCGTAAGTGCAGCAGAATGGCTCTAAGGACCCCTTGAGGAATGTGCTTTTCTGGGGGAGACGTGTCATTTTGAGATGGCACCTCTAGGAACAGCAGTGCCTTCGGAAAAAATATGAAGTCTTCAGGACCATAAGGATGCAGTGGTTCTTGTAACAGTTATTAAGAGACTTTAGCCTGCTTGCTGACACACACTGTCACTCCAACGTCTGGCTGCTGCCAGAACACAAGCTCTGAATAATGTGCAACTTTTTCACGGTGCAAAGAAGGCTCTGAGCACATGGAAGAGCAACACCTCCAGCCTGGGAGACCTGATTTAGGAAGGCGCTGCGGGTTTGGAGAAGGGAAGATGACTGCTCACGCAGCTAAAGGCTGGCGGGCGCTTGCACACCACGCGAGTGACACCTCCATAAGGGCTGTGTCTTCCCCAGTGATGCATTCAGATCACGCATACTCCCCTCCACATTATTAAGTTTGACTCAGTGCTTTGAATTCTGCTCCGAGCAATCCATAATCTCCAACCAAATAATCATAAAGGCCCTGCTGGCCTTGAAACATATGTCTCTGACAATAGCAATAAACCTATTTATTACTATTGTGACCACTGAAGAAAAGACCATGCAATGTGAGCATCACATCATCCAGATTTACTTGCAAAGCAAGCCATACCCAGCATTTACTAAATGGATGAGGTAAAGTATTACTCTTAAGATCTACTGATCATGTATGTGGGCATTTAAATATCAGAGACAGTTACCATTATGAAGACTGGGAGAGGAAAAAAGACATAAAATGAGATTAAGAGAGAAGGATATAAGCTACCATAAAAATAACTCAATAAACAAGGCACTGAGCTCGAGCCTGTGCATCCACAAGCCTCCCACCACTGTAAACCCGGGGATAAATTAGGATCAGGTCAAAAAGCCCAAGGAAGGGGAAATTTTGCCAAAATGCCCCGGACAGCGTAATACGGACCAGGGCACCTATTCCAAAGCTTTCCACAGCAAGTGTCTGTTATCTGTGGTGCTCACTAGAGCAAAGCAACCGCTGCCCCAGAGGTTCTGAAGCAATAAATGTATTGACGGAATAATGATAACATGTTTGTGGTAGAAAATTGCCTATATTCAGGCAGTGTCATGCTATAACTCTGCAACAATAACAGGCAGTCTCAGAAATAGGAAGAGAAACAGATTTGGAGAGATTTTCAGCTTTTAAAGAAAATTAAACAAAATGAAAATCACTAGCAGTACATGCACTAAAACAGAATTGCACAAAAAAAAAAGAGGAATAATATGGGCTCCACTGGGGTATCTTTACATATTTAAGAACACAAATATCTACAGGACCAAACAAGCTTTATGGCCTTAGCTTCTCTCCACTGATACATAAAAATCAAGAGACTTGCAGAAATAGAGTTAATTCACCATTGCATATGCAGAGAGAATAGCTATAATAAAAAAGAATGTGCTCCTTGGCTAGTATTTATTTTTCAAATGTTCCCACTAAAATCCTGGGTACAATAGGAGCAGAAGTGCAGGAGGACATTTCAGACTTTTATGGGTAAAAAAAATGTAAATCATAAGAGAGGGAGAGGGGAGGAAATGAAAGAGATGGCATTCTTCTATGTAAAAAAAATACGATGAAGACTAGACTAAGAAACACTTTCTGGTGTTACAGATTATAACACCAGTTTTAGGAGCTTTCCCCCTTCTACACAGATTGTTTTTGGAGTTCCTAATATGTCCACAGCTGGAATAGGCTCTTGTGGCTGCTCTCAGAGCAGTGGACGTCAGTGAATATTAGTTGACTGGGACTACTCAAATCCCATTTTTCCCTTCAACCCACCGCCCCTCATGTCATGGGGAAGATAAAAACACTGACATACAAATATATTTTGAATCCTAAAATCAGGGATAGTTCTGACAAGCAGAATAACGTACCTGACTCTCTACTTAAAAATATCTAGGCATTGGCTGCCAAATCGCCTTTACTATACATGTATGATTTCATTTGCTCACTTCCTTCCATAAAAAAAGTTTATTCTGCCTAAAATACTTCCTGTGAGTTTATCAAGGGTAATAATATTGATGTGACATGAGTGGGTCCAATATGCCTCAGGCCCTGCCTGTTGCCCCCGATGGCAGAGGTAGGATTTGAAAAGGAGGAGATGGGGAGCCTCTGGCACCAGCAGAAATGAAGCACAGAAGGGAGGGTACAGCCACTTTTACAACAGCGTATTTGGGATGTTAAGAGTGACTCTTCAGCATCAAAGCTGTCCTACTTCCAGAGCCTTATCATATTTGTGAAAGTACGATTCAGGGAAAAGGACTTCAGCACAAATCACATTCCACTGGAAGACTTGGTAATAAATAAATTACATCCCGCTTCTAGAAACAATTTCCCATGATCAATAATGAATAAAAAAAAAAAAAAAAGTCAGGTCCACAAAAGTGTTGTGACAGCATGACACATAAGTGAGTGACAGCGAGGATTTTGCTTCAGTAGCAAAATCAGCGCCTGATAAAACGGTGCATTTCCCTAGGACTCGAAGGGTACTGCAAAATAGAGAGGAAAAACTCAACACCCCCAACAAGGGCCCTGCAGCACAGCCCAAAGACAGAGCGGGTTTTGAATAAAAAGCCATCTCCTGGGCTCAGAGTTGCTGCACTGCACAGACGGAGCATCACATTAGCACATGGGTGTGAGGATGGGTGGTGAAAACCTCTGAGGACCAGGGGAGCTTCATCTTTACACAAAGGCTGTTGAGATGAGTGTGATATGTCACGTGTGCCTCTGGCAGCAGATGTGGCAGTACTGATCACCAGGTGGTAGGTTTCACTTGGGGGAGTGAAAGTGGAGATGGGATCCCTGCTGCAGAAGAGCAGTAGGTCTTCTGTTACCCTGGCCCTTCACCATCTCACCCACCTTCTGACATGCAGCCCATTCTGCTGCCCTCATTCTGGGGACATGCCAAGGTTTAACTGTCAATCGCTGGAGGCACTTTCAGCTTGCAGCTTGGGCACAGCTAAATTTCAGCTCTTCCACCTGAGTTTAGAGGTGCCAGTGCAGCAACCAATACCACTTATTCCCTGAAGGACCTAAGGAGAATAGATGCGACAAGACATAGCAGTCCAAAAAGCTTCTGTGAAGCACTCACACTGGGGGAAAAGTTTGTATCCCGGGGAGGGACTGCTCCGATTCACATCTGAATAGCCTGTAGGTGAAATATCAGAATGTCCACACAGGTCCCTGTCCCTCTCTGGAGACATTAAGGCAGAGCTGTCCTGCTGGGGCTGAACTGCTGCTTCTCTAGAAAAAGTCCTTTGGTTTTCTGAGGTGTTGCTTAAAAACCTCATTTTGACCAGAAGAAACATGGAGCTCAGTTGCTGGAGCAGCCAGGACCTTGCTGTCCTGCTTTCTCTGAGCCCTCTCATGCTGCCAGTGCTCAAGTAACCACAGGATCCATAAAATTATTATGGGTTGTCACTTAATGCACAGTATGCCGTGTCCAACTCCAGAGCAGACATCATCTTCAGAGATAGAAAAAAAATCATAGAAGAAAATGTTTGGGGTTTTTTTTTGTGTGTGTGTGCCCACAGTTTACAGTTTCAATGACTCAGTTACAAGCAGAAGAATAAAGTGCAAATCCATCCAGCCAAGTATTTACTTAAAAGCCTTGTAAGGAGCCATTTGACATAACTGAGAACACTTACGCACCAACTATCTGAGAAAAACAACAAATTTAGGGGGGAAAAAAAAAGCACAAAGAAGAGGAGTATAATTGGGAACTGTCTCAGGAATAGTTGACATGAAGCCAAAACCCCACAACCCCAACAACCGAAAGAGCTGTGCTGCTTTAACACTGCTTTTCCTGCAGCCGAGCTGGCTCAGCGTGCGGAGGACTTGGGAGAAGGGCAGATGCCCATCAGCTGTCACCCCCGGCTCGCACCCCCGGCCCAGCTCCAGCTTCTAGCCCTCCTGATGAACCGAGTTCTGATTAAAACCTGAAAAGGAAGCCTGGAGTTCACAGCGAGCTTCACTTTCCCACTCACAAGCGGTGAGTCAGACAGCTTTGCAGAGCAGCTCCGTGCTGAAGATCAAGGAGGAGAAGAAAATGGGATGATGAGCAGGCAGCAACCAGCTGCTCCTCTCCCAAAATGGAGCAGTAAGCTTTTTCAAGTCCCTCTCTCTAGTTTCTTGGTAAAACAAACCATGACACCAGCTGAGTCATCCTGCCTCTCTCTAAGGACACCGTGGCTGCAGGCTGGGGCTATCAGGCACCAGCACGGGTCCCACCAGCGTGAGCTGCCCCAGGCTCCCCTCTTGGGGTGGTCACTCCCAACCCTTCTGCGGGACCCAAACCCACATCACCACCTCATCCCAGACAGATCTGTAGATCCTACACCAGCCCTCCTCCTCCTCCAGACAGGGAATGGTGAGAAACTGCTGCTTTGTGATGTGAGGGGTTGGGCGTACAGTTTCTTGGTGTATCTAAACAGGCGACACGAGGAGATTTATTCAGTGTGCCGTGCTCGGGCTATATATAATCCTGTGGTCTTGGGCATCAGGAAGAATTACTATTTCTGTCACTTGATGTGTAACTGGGGTTTGGTTTTTTTATTTCTGAAGCATCATTAAGCACCCACAGGTAAAGGGTGATTTAGCATGGGAAGATGCATCTTGCTCCCACGCCCAGGATTAACCTGATCACCAGGTTTGGGATCAAGAAGGAGCTTTTCTTTAAGTCAAGGATCATAGAGATGCCTTTACATTTTTCACCTTTTCTGTAAGACAGCATTACACTGTCAAAGGCCACCTGGATATTTTTATTGGTCCAAGAACCTGTTGCTGTGGAAGCCCGTGACAGTGACAGCATTCACAATCTCTCCTACTTTCTACCTCTGACACTTTGCTTTTTGTACTATTTGGTATTTTAGACTTGGAGTTAAGTATATTAAAGCATGTTGGAGGATTATCTGTGGCTTTTGAAGCTCCGGGATGTTCCTCTGAACCCCTGGATTTAATTTCTATTTCAGAGTTGCCTGAGCTCACGGTGGCCCCATGCAGTCCTCTGGTTTCACCAGCTGTACCACACCACGCACAACTGGGAGAGGTACCCAAGAAAAATTTCTTCACTGGTTTACAGTCCTTCACCAGGGGCATGCAGAAAAGCCTGCTGAGTGGCCATAATATACTACTGTAATAAAGTTATATTCTCAATTAATTATTAGCTGTATCTTTTACCAGCTATCCTGCTATTTTATGTAGGTTCAGTGTTTAACAAAATAAATCTAGCAATTTCGTTCTGTTCTCTGTTTTGGCCCAATGTTCCCTTCTCCCCAACCTCTGAAGCTTTCTCAATATTTCATATTATCACAGTACATATTATTAAGCCACAAGTTCCCCAGGAGTTTCTCCAAAACACTTGGAAGCCCATTGCACAGCATCTCTAATTTAAATGCATTTGACTCAATAATACAATTTAATAACCACCATAGTTACAGTTTAGAATGAAAAAAAAATATCTCATTAGCTCTGTAAACTTGCAATATGCTCTCCTGTTTGGTTTGTTGGAGGTTTTTTTGTTTTGTTTTTTTTTTTTAATTACCAAGCAAAAATATTTTTGGAACATATTTGACTTTTTAGTTACACTACTATCAATTTTATCATGCCCAATCAGTAGTGGGCTTTATACCAGCATTAGATTCCTTTTAATTCCTAATATCAGATTTCTTTTAGTCCTAACACATTTTTATTTTCTTCTTTTGTTCTTTCCTTCTCTAACCACACACTTTCAAATAATACAATGGCTCGACTTAAAAGGTAGAACCTGGATAATTGGTGTTATATTAATTGCTGTCTCTTCCCTTTTTTTATATATGTGCCTGCATATATGCATACACTAACAGCCACTGCCTGTCACCGACGCTTAAAGAGTCGTCTTTACCTATAACATGTAATGATATTATGTATGTACATATATCATTCATATACATTTACTGTCAAGACGCTGGCAGCCATCCAGCTGCCAACCTTATCAATGTAAGCAGGGAAATTGGAGAGGGGGCAGCCAGCGATTTCACCGTAGACGTTGACTCACATGATAACCAAGTTATCATGCCTTTCTGACAGGACAGAGCTTTTGCATTACTCCATTGTACAAAACAATTTGTATTTATTTATTTTGCACAAGAGAACCGTGGTCTTTAGTATCTAATTAAGCATGCGAGAAAAGTCTCTCTGGAAACAAGCAAGTTCCTCTGTGATTTTCTTCCCACCAGTTTTGCCCAGCACTAATGTCATGAGGAAGCAACACAACACCTCCCCACCCTGGTCCCCCCTCCCAACCCTAGGCCATGCCCATCCCTTCCCCAGCAGAATCAAGGGGAACCACCGGTGTCCTCTGTAACAACATGGGGTCTGGATCACCACCAGGATGATTCCCACTTGTCCCCATCATCCTTTTTCTGGTGTCACCTTGACACATCCCTCCCAACTACGCCCTCAAGAGGGACCTTTGGCTTACCAGGACAGTACACACTGTGACCAGAGGTTGCTCTCCACTGGAACCAGAAAAAAGCATGTTTTCAGACCAAGCAGCTCCCAGGGGAAAAGACAGCTTTTAGAGGCTGCAGATGTGTCACAGCTGAAGGCACTGAAGTATCAGACTCATCAGCTCCTACCTGAAATTTGGGTCCTACCAGCAGCCACCCTGTTCAGCAGAGCATCTGGTGCTCCTGGTGTGGGCATGCTGCTGTGGTGTTTGCTCTGCCCTAAACAGAGCAGCTTCTTGCCAGCTCTTTAAGTCCTGGACACAGAGGGAAGGTAGGACTCATCCCTAGGGGAAGGTAAGAGCTGCTGCTGCTGTGTGGGAGAAGCCAGGTTGGAGTGGAGCAGGTGAGTTTGCACAGAGAAGCTGCACCAACAGGCTTCAGAAAAGTGAGAACGTTTTCTTGGGTGGATAAGGGCTCCTCTGCATTCATCTAAGCACCTTGAGGCATTGATTTTTATAAATGTTGACTTTATTTGGATGAGCTCCCTTGTGATGCTCTCCCTCCTGCCCAGCTGCACCAACCCTCCTGTGCCTGGGTCCTGTGGTGGGGGCAGAGGAGCTCAGCACAGGGAGCCATGCATCCAGGGGGATGGAGGCAGGAGCAGGGATGCTTGTAGGTCGACCAGGTGGTCACCTGGAAGGTTGGGCACCTAGGCAGGCTACGAGAGCTGTGCTGGAGGCTCGACCAGACCAGAGAGCTGCTCTCCTCCTCCCCGGTGCCTCCCCCCACCTCTCTCTCTGCACTCCCTTCCCTGCCCTCCGGTTCTACGGCTATAATCAAATCATAACTTTTATTAAATTTGAGATTACTTTTTAATGGAATCAATTTCTTGCGTGGTGCTTTTCCCTTCTGCCCCGCGGCTTAGCCACTCTCTGCACTTTTGTGGTTTTTCTCTGGCTTTTATCTGTGCAGCTGCCCTAATGAGGAACGCCGGCTGCGTAGGTGAGCAGCCACGGCCATGTCCTGCATCCTTTGCCCTGGGGACAATGCTCGTCCCTTTGGCCAGTGTCACCAGTGCAGACATCCTTGTTGAGGAGCAGCAGGGGCAGCAGGATTTGTCCTACCTTGCAGTGTTGGATGGCGTTAGCACCTCCGGGTCCCAGGAATTTTCCCCTGGAGGGAAGGGAGCCCTCACCTTTCCCCTTGGCTTTGTTGCTGCATTGGAAACTCTGTTAGATCATAGAATGGTTTGGGTTGGAAGGGACCTTCAAGACCATCCAGTCCCACCCCCTGCCATGGGCAGGGATGCCTCCCACCAGACCACGTTGCTCCAAGCCCCCTCCAACCTGGCCCTGAACCCCTCCAGGGATGGGGCAGCCACAGCTTCTCTGGGCAACCTGGGCCAAGGTCTCACCACCCTCACAGTGAAAAATATCTTCCTGAGATCTAATCTGAATCTCCCCTCTTCCACTCTGAAGCCATTACCCCTTGTCCTATCACTATCCAGTTGCTCTGAAGCTCCTGGAGCTCAGAGAGGTTGAAGGCACCTGACAGGGGCTCTCATCTTCTTTGTCATAACCTATTAAATGTCAGAAATTTAACCCAACCTGCTCATGGAACCTGGCCAGGCTTTGTGAGGATGCCCACTCCAGGACAGCCCCATGAGCAGGCTCTCTCCATGTTACCAAGAAAACCACATGGATGCCACCACACACGGGACCTCAAGCCCAGCCTTCCTGGTGTTTCAGTTTCTTAATAACCATATTGCCCAAAATGGCTTCAACTTTGCAGTTTTATGTAACTTTCCACTTGTCTTCCCCGCCTTCCCTTCTGCTTATTCTTTTCTCTTTCTTCCTGCAACACCTACAGACTGTATTATATCCTCTGATGCAAAAGGCCCATTCTGCTTTCACGTGTAACTATATAATGGCAACAAGAAAAATAACAGTGACAGTTTTTATTTGGTCCTCCTCCTGCTGATTTTCTTGAAAAGGAATATAAGATCCCAACTTCAGATCTCACATACAAATGTTCTGGGTCTCTTGGCTTTCTTGGTTAGAAATTGTGTTTTCTAAATCCTTATTTAGGAACAGCAGGTCAGGCTGCCTCCTGGTTCCTTCAAGACCTGACTCTAGTCTAGGCATCTTTCTCACAAAAAGTTTTTCCTTGTTTGTAATACCTGAGTTTTGAAAAGATGGATTTCGTTCTTGTCTGAAGGCATGCGGAGCTTGGGCTCGTGGGCTTTGTGCTGTCTATTATGTCATTTCATTGAATTTCTTTGGGAATTTAAATTTAATTCCTCCAAAACAAATAAAGGCGCATTATCTGGAGCGATTTTTTTTTTCAGCGGAAGCCGGAGCAGCAGATACTGAGCCCAGTGATGCACAGAGGTGCCCTGAGGCCGTGTTGGCCCCAGCATTTCCCAACCTGCACTCAACAAGTAGCAGTCAAGGTCTATCGTGGGGTACAGACCACACTGGTGGTTCATTATTCAAGACAACCACCAAAAAAAATTCTCTAACCTGACCTTTCTCTTCCACCAGCCTTTGGTGTCCATGTCTCACCATGAGCATCCTAAATATTTGTCCTGAACACAATGTCTTGTCGCTGTGTTCACACCATCGTGTATCTGCTCTCTTCCTGGAGAAGTAAAGCTGAGCTCTACCGTTTGATGTGGTCTGTAAGAAACACCATCAGCTTTTTCCTCCAACTCTGGCACTCTTTAAGTTTAAGAAAGGGCATAAGAGTTCCCTATATATAAACCACATAGATTTGGGTTTTGGTATGTCTGCTCTCCCTCTCTCCCCGGATGCACTAAAATGTTTTCCATGGCTGAGCATCCAGGTGGCCAGAAGCGGGTACTCCGTAATTAACGCATCTCTATAAGCATTCACAGCTTTTAACTACATCCAAAACAGTATCAAATGCCTCCTTTCATTCAGAATTTGAAGGAGATTTTATATTGTTCTTTGCATCCTTCCTAAGATGGGAATCCAGAGCTCTTTCTCCAAACTAGAGAAATATCTCACGCCGTGACAACAAGATGAGAAGCTATAAGTCTGTAGTTATTCAGGTAACTTTCTTCTTTCTCCATCTTTCAAAGTCTTATTTTATTTTTCAGCCAAGTCCATTCTCTGCGTATCTGCGCCTGCGAACAAAAGGATGTTATTCTTTGAGATTCGTTTGAAATGCTCTTCCATGGTCATTTGCGAAAGCATAAAAATAAATTCAGTCCCGAAGCATGAGATGCATCACCAAAAGCTATATATACAAGAATAGATATTTGTGTGTGTTTGTGTGTGTAGTCTTTTAAGGACTACATTCCCTTTTTTGGCTATGCGCACGGGGTTTATTCCTGCAAAGGGCGAAGTTTTTTCCAGTCTCACACAAATCACCAGGACGGAGGGAACTGCAGTTCTGCCGTAACTCTGCCTGTAATTAATAAATCATCTAAAGAGCAGGGAGTAACAGGTCCACTTTGAGGTCCAACAGGAGACTTTCCAAGTATAGAAGCCTTAAAAAAAACCCCAAAACCAGTCTGTTTTGGTGTCCGCTCTCAGCTCCTATATTTCTGTTGCTAAAATCAGAAGAGGCAGCTCAAGCTTCGTAATTATGAGCCCTCCTGCTGGGTTAGCAGGTGAGACGTGGGAGCTGGGTACAGCTCCAGTTTCACTGAGTTAGGGATGGACACGGCCCCTTTCCTGAGCACGGGGAAGGATGGGTTATGTGGCATCACCACTGCTTCTTCCACGCTCTGTCGGAGCAGCCAGGCTGGGGAAAGCAGCATTTCAAATACTGATTTTCTGGCTGTTTTTTAAGCCTCAGGATGCAATAAGTAATTAGCTCGCTTTCTGTTGCACTCCTCAATCAAGCACGTAAATGCTGGCCGCCTCTATCCAGTTTTATTAAGCAAAATTCGATCAGAGGATGATTTCCCACAAACCCAACGTTGTTATCGTATGGATGGTCCCCCACCTTGGTGACCCGTGGGACCTTTTCAACTGCCCTTGTCTTTTCCTGACGTATTGTGCCTTCCTCTGTGCCTGCCAGTGTCTGGCTGATAAATACCTTTCCTGCCCTACACCCAGGCACGTTCAGAAGTCTACGTTTCATTATCCAAGGCATTGGGGCTACTTGTCCCCAGTGTTACCTTCCTGGAGTCGACGGCTCCTGGCTTGTCACCGTGTGCCCCTCAACTGCTCCCACTTCTCCTGGGAGGTGATGGACACGGTGGTCCCCCCCCCTTCCAGACTGGGATGTGCTTGGGAAGGCGGTGGGCACCCTTCTGCACCCCTGCTGCTGTCCCGAGGCACACGGTGAGCTGCTGAACGTCTCACCAAGGAGCCTCTGGGCTGCTTATTTCCCACCGAGCAAGGAATGCAAATGCCGTCCCTTAGTCTCTGAGGGAAGCACATTTTTCAGTGACACTTTGAAGAGGACAGCCTGTCCTTCCTCTAAAGCTATCATAGCGTAACACCCCAATCTGCAGACAAACATTATGCAAATGTCTCTTTTACAACCATAGTCAGAAATGTGTCTTTTCTTGTGCTTCATTAGGACATTGGCATAAAACGTCATTGAAGCCTCTGAGAGTCGCATCTTTTCCATCAGAGAGACAAGATTGTTTTCCAATTTATGGCTGTTTTCATTTCATGTAGTTTTCAGAAGCCTGGTCTTGCTCCTTGCTGCTAGCAAGACTTCACTGGTGGCCCAGATCTCCACATCCAAGGATTTTTCCAAGCTACTCTGTCTCCTTCCCAATAGTCTGTGAGCTGTCCACACCTCCAGTGAAGCTTCACCTGGAAGAGAAGAGGGGAAAAATAATTGCAAAGACTGAATAGAGTCAACCCCAGCTTGGTCCTGGGTATCATGCCACCTTCAGGCCCTCACTTTTATCCCCATGGAGGTTCCAGCTCACTTCTTGCCTGGTCTGGGTTCTGCTTGCAGGTTGCTCTAGGACTCAAAGTTGCAGGGATGGGAATGATGCTCCCAACCTCTGTTGGAGAGACCACAACCCCTGGGAAAGTGTTCATCCATTTAAAATAATAAATGCACGTATTACACTCCATGTAGCAATAAAAATGCAAAGCTTTCTTTAGAATGAGGTTGCTCTGCCAAAAGTCCTTGAATTTTGGTTTAACGACCCTCGTATCCTGCTGTGTATTGCTGTTTTCTGTGGGAACGCACAGGATGTGGATTTTTATGTGACTTTCCCAGTTATTCGTTGCTTATGGACGTGCTGTTACATGGTGTTTCTGCACATGTCCTGTGGCCACTGCCATGTTCTGTGTGGATTTCCTAGAGATCTGCTCCAGCCCTGCCTACCATTGAGCTATTCCTCCCAGTCTGCCCAGTCCAGACTGGCCACTGGTCCTGTGTCCCCGTGTTGCTCCGCTCTTTACCGTGTGGGTCTCATAGCTCCAGCTCATGAGATGTCTTCCCTGAACTTTGGCCAAGCCATTTGCACCCCTAACCCATCACTGAGCAGAAGGGTGAGGACTTTCAGCACTTTCTGGTATGGAAGGTCTCATTTGGAAGGAGCCTGGCACCTCTCGTCCTGTTTTACTCTCTTTGTGAGTAATTCCCTCCTATTGCAGCACAGGGGAGAAGAATAGCAGCGGCAACAAACTGACTTTTCAGTAGTTTGTAAGAAGAACTTGCCAATTCTTCTTCCTGTGCCTGAAAAATTCTCTTTTGTACCCACTGTGTGAATCTTCTCATACATTAAGGAAGGGAAGCTGCCCCACACACCTAGGGTGTCCCTAGCATGGCTACGTGCAGTGGCATCCCTGAGCATGCTTGGGCAGGAGAGCCTCGCCATGTGCTCCCAGGATGATAGGAATGGTCAGAGGGCTGGAGCCCCTCTGCTGGGAGGACAGGCTGAGAGAGTTGGGGGGGGTTCATCCTGGAGAAGGGAAAGCTACAGGGAGACCTTAGAGCCCCTTCCAGTCCCTCAAGGGGCTCCAGGAGAGATGGGAAGGGACTCTGGATCAGGGAGAGGAACCATAGGAGGAGGGGGAAGGGTTTGACACTGAAAGAGGGGAGATGGAGCTGAGATGTGGGGAAGAACTTGTTTGGTGTGAGGGTGGTGAGAGCCTGGCCCAGGTTGCCCAGAGAAGCTGTGGCTGCCCCATCCCTGGAGGGGTTCAAGGCCAGGTTGGAGGGGGCTTGGAGCAACCTGGTGTGGTGGGAGGTGTCCCTGCCCAGGGCAGGGGGTGAGACTGGATGGTCTTTAAGTTCCCTTCCAACCCAAACCATTCTATGACTCCGTGAACGGACCTTGCAGAACAGATCCGACCATGGGTTGACTTCCATGTTCTGGATAATGCTTTTCCATCCCCTGATGTAATGCACCTGTAATGCCATTTCCTTGAAAAATCGGAGGAAATATATAAGTAAATATAGTGCCTATATAGTAATCCATAAATAAATATAGTGCTTACTTGGAAGAAAGCATTAGAGGAATACTAAAAGTGAGTTGTTTGGCTTGACAGATTACAATGCATACCTGACTTCATTACTCTGTCAGAATATATGCTGCTCGAAGGCATTTGATAATTATTTGTGACATTTATTTATTTATTTATGCATTCTCACTTTACACAAGACCAGGTATGCTACATATTTCGTAGAGACACTCACAATGTGGTATTTGCTTAGGAACCTGCGACGGTTTTCTAATTGTTTGTGAAATGAAAATAATCAGAAGAACCTGGGCTCTTTTTAATCCTGAAAACGAACATTGGGAATCGCTGTTTTACTCAGAAGCATCTTAACACGTTCCTGCAAACTCTGCTGAAAACAAACGCAGGAAATTTCGCCCTCAAAAATATTTTGCAAAAAATAATGAATGAACTTCAACACACTAAATCGATTATTATTTTTTTTACATCCTTGGCAGCAAGTGCCTTACTCACATTTCTATTAAGCTCTGGAAAGGCTGTCTTGTGTCAAGAAAGAAAAAAGTCAGCCCCTTCGAACAGATGCTCACTTTCTGATGAAAAGTCCGCATAGTAGCAAGCACCCACTAAACTAGTGGTTTTCAATTCTGTACAAATTTGGTAATTAAAAATTTGGAAAAAAAAATAATCCTAAACCTAGATGTAGGCCAAAAATTTAGTTTAAAATGGACAATCTCCCCAGCCTGTGGGTGTTTAACAGCCAGCTTGCCCGGGAGGTGACTGAGCTGTGTCCCCTCAGTGGTTTCTCTGTGGTCCATGCAAGCCCAGCACATGGGGAGCACTTCCCAAGGCTCCGGCTTGCGAAGCCATTTCCCATGTGGAATGCAACGGAGGCTGTTGGACGGCTACAGAAATTAGCAGTATTGGCTCGAGCTTCCTTGCCCACAGATCCTGGATAAGCAGAGGATATCTGTACTGGGAATTAGGGCTAATACAGCTTCTGAATCCAAGCCACATGTCGGCAGCAGGATCACATTTCCCAGGTGTCAAGAGCAGTGAGGGGACAGTGTGGGATGCGGCCAGAGCTGCCATGTCTCTCTAAGTCTTTTATTTTTAAAATACTCATTGTTTTCTTTTATATTTTGGCTAGTGGAAGCCATATCTTTGTGGCAGGATAGAGCAGGAGGGGACACATCAGCCAGCAACGCCAGGCTCTGTGTGTGTGAGTGCCTTGGGGACCCACCAAAAGCCTTTGATGCTCAGGTTGATCATGGGTAACACATCCACGGTGGGACACAGGGACCTGGTGGGGTCCAAGTGCAAAGCTCCCAAAGCCCGTGGGAGGCTGCAGATGGGTCCCCCCAATGGGTGCACTGTCTGGAGCAACCAGCCTCAGACCATCACTGATGGCTGGGGGACCACTGCTGGGTGGTACCCCAGATGGAGTGCCGTCAGCCATCAGCGGGGCCATCAGCTCACCCATGCTGGTGCACCGTGGGGTGGCAGGGTCCACGCCGGCGTGGTGGGAGCGGGTCTGGCTCCTCCGGGGGCTCGAGGGCACGCTGGTATTGCCTGTCAGGGAGATTGGTGGGATCTGAGCTGCCAAACTTCCCCAGCCATTTACAAAGCGCTGTTTGCCCACCCCGGCTCGGCGGTGATGGATGGAGTTATTATATCTGCACAATCTTATCCTGCCCCCCAGCAAAACTCGGTGGTGAATTGAACGTTGCCGGGGAAGGCTAGTGAAGCATGCGGCGCAGTGATCACATTTGTCTTGCAGGGAGAGGAAGAATTCAGGGCTGCAGTAAGCAGCATTAAATAGCCGGGCGGGCTGGATTACAGCTCGGCAGCTCCTCGCCTGCTGCGGTCTTCCAGCGGGTTCCCGTTGCCTTCCCAACACCTTGGGCATCCCAGCCATGGAGAGCGGTCTCCGGGGCTCTCCTCCCACTTTCTCTCCCACCTCTTGTGCATCTCAGGTGGGAAAATCAGCTTGGGTGTTCCCAGTTTGCGGCGGAGTCATCCCATCCTGCAGGAAGGACTCTCTCCTGGTTGGGTTGACCAGCGGACGCTGTTCACAGGCTCTTTTCTCACCAAACCATCACTTTCCTGCTTTGGGCTCATTGTCTCCATGGGAAAGACAAGGTGTTTGGTCACCTGGTGGAAATGACCTTTCCTGCATGCATACTGCAGCACTCAGTCACATGCTGACCAGATGGGGCTAATTAGTGAGTATTAATTAGTTAATACTACTAAAGCACTCGGAACTCATGAGTCATCACTTGCTGAACCATTACACCCGCTATTCCCTCTGCAGTTGTACTCCAGACAGACATTTCTGGGGCAGAGGAGTCACTTCCAGTTAGCATAAGGGTGCAAGACTGGAGAAGGTCTTGCAGAAAGTGGTCTGGGCCCCCAGATAGCATTGCATGAGCTCTTGTGACCATCCAGCATCTGTATGGATGGGCCACACTGTGGTGCACGTGGTGGTATGGGTGATGGGCAGGTCAGGGTGTGTTTATGGACGTTCATTAGGACGTGATTTGTTTGCCAGAGGAGAAATTGGCTGGAGGCACTGACCCTGCTGAAGGTGTGCACCCTCGTGTGCATCAGCACACAATGCTGTGCACGCTGGCAACTGGTCCACACTGGTGCCAAGACAATAGAAAAGTGAGTGGGACTGTTTTGGGGAGGATGGGTCCTAGAGGACATATTGTAGAGAACAGAGCCACGGAGATGCTGGGAGGGCTGGAGCCCCTCTGCTGGGAGGACAGGCTGAGAGAGTTGGGGGGTTCAGCCTGGAGAAGAGAAGGCTCCAGGGAGACCTTAGAGCCCCTTCCAGTCCCTCAAGGGGCTCCAGGAAAGCTGGGGGGGGAGACTCTTGACAGCATCCTCAGCTGGGGCTCACACCCGTCCTGGGGCCAGCGGAGAGCGGTGGCAGGGAGCTGCTGTGATTTATGGCTCCCAGGGGCTGCATCTGGGGGGCTGCGCCTCCTCCTCTCTCCGCTGTGACTGTGGGAACCGCCGGCCCCCCCATCCGTCCGTCCATCCGTCCATCCGTCCGCGGGGGCGGTGAGCAGCGGCAGCCCGGGTCGTGGGTGGGTGCGATGCTCCGCGGGGCAAAGCTCGGGGCTCCGCCGAATCCCGGTGGAGGGCCAGTGTGGGAAAAACTGCTGGGAAAGCCACGGCCACGTCAGCACGAGCATCCCCCCTGGGAATTCCGGAGCGGGGGTTTAACTCTGTGCAGGCTGGGATCAGCCCTGCAAGGACGTGCCTCTGTGCCTGCCCCTGATCGTGCGGGGGACACTGCTGTCACCCCTCCCGCCCATGGGAGCATCCTCGCGGTGATACCCCCGGCATCACCTTGGTCCATGCATTAAAACCTCACGGCAAGTCCCGTGGAGGGGTGGAAGAGGCCCTCCCTGTCGCGTTGAGGGATCAGAGGCTGGGAAATGAACACGGCAGTTTCTCATCGTGTAGAACCACCACGGGCCCCTGTTCCTCTCCCGGCGGTGCAGAGGCGGTGCAGACTGACAGCCCTGCCAAGGCACTGTCACAGATTTCCTATGCAGTCTTAGAGGAGCGGGAGAGAGATCTCGGAGAATTTGCATTAAAAATGGTCACGTTGGCATTTGCTTCTTGCTGAACATTTCTTCTCTTCAAAGAACCACATATTTTCTCGGGAAAAAGGAGAGGAAGGAGCAGACCGTCCCAGGTATCAGGCTGATGCTTTTGTCCCGAGCAATTTTCATCTTAAGAATAAAAGAACTGCATAAAGGAAAATACTGCTGAGCACACTGGGTTTGCAATTTTCCAGCCTTTAAAGACTGGTCCCATCACTTTCCTCCCAGTGCGGCTTGTTCTCTGGCCCCTGAGGACACTGTTTCCTTGCCAGATACTAATTTTCAAACCTCAGCTCTTTCAGCCTGTTCCAATAAACATCACAAGAATGTTTCTAAATAGGGAATGTGCATATTTTATTTTTTTTTTTTCTTTGGGTTCGCCTTGAGACGGAGGGAAAGATTTTGAGAGAAGTTAAAACAGAACTATGGGGCAATGAGGCACCGTTTGTCCGAGTGGTGGAGGTTGGGAGAGGTAGTGAAGGGTTGAACCTATCGGGGCTGTGGAGGTGACCCTGGCCCGGGGTTTAAAAGCCAAGGATTGCTGCCCTGGCAGTGGGGGTGAAATTCGAGGGCTGCCCACTGTGTGTGTGTGTGGGCACTGTGCCCCCCTGCGCCCGCTCCGGCGGGCTCTTGGCAGGGATGGCGTGCGATGGGGATGCTGAAGCTCTGCTCCGAAAGCCAAAACGTGATGCTCGGGTTGTTTCGGGCTGGTATCAGGTGCTCTGAAGTCCTGTCTCCTGCTTGCCTCCCTTCATTCCAACATCCCTGGTGAAGTACAGCTGAGCCAAGGCGGTGGCCGTAGACACTAGGAGCGGGCGATCCTCTGCGAGCGCAGGAAGAGTGTGGGCTGCTTCTGCTAAGCTGCCAGGCTTATTAGTGATTATTTTAATTAAGTGGAAGCTTATAAATGGCTCTGTAAACAAAGAAGCTGCTGGAAAGCTCACTGCCTCCCAGCTGCACCATGCATTGGTGGGGTGGCTGTTGGTGGCATCACCTGCCGTGCTGGTGGTGACCCAGCTCCATGGGCCACATCTCAGTGGCTCCAGGGTGGCCCGCTGGAAAACTGTGGAGCAGTGTGGATGCCGTGGCAGCTCTAGGGGTGAGAAAACTGCTGAAAAGATCCACTAAATGGATTGTGCGTGCGAACCCCAAAAGAAAACAGAAACAAAAAAAAAAACCTTGAGCAGAAGATGCTGCACGAGCGTAGCCCTTTATCTTCTCGAGGAGGAGACGGGGAGGTGTGCGGGTCGCAAGGTGTAAATGCCCTGACTTCTGCAAGTCAAAGGCAGACAAACAAATCGTACCAGATCGATGCTGTTCTAGGGGACATGCTTTAGCCAGGTATAAATTACCAGCTTGTTTCCAGGATATGGAAATTCAGGTTTTGCTATCTGATCTGATGAGATTTCCTGGCTTGCAGTCTGTCCTCTGAATCCCTGGAAGTGATGGGGAGGGAGAGGCACTAATCTCCAGATAACACCTGCATGGAGGGTTTTGATACCTGCCAAATTTTGTGCAACACCATGTGTAGCACAGCAAACGATTTAATGTGCTCTCATACCTAATGACCATGCAGGTACTCGTAGGGTGTCTTAATAAAATAATATAAATTTAAGGCAAAAGAGAAGAAGAGGCATGTGGACATTTTGATGATTAATACATCTGTGCGTTCCAGCAGATTCCAGATTCTGGAAAATATTTCTGCTCCTGCCTTCCCCATCACAATATTGAACCTCATTTATCTTACTTGAGGTTTGCCTTTTTTCTTTGCTTTTTTTTTTTTTTTTTTTTTTTTTTTCCTGGCCATCCTCTATTTACAATTTTACTCAGCCAGCGCTTGCCACGCATAGAGACATCCCTTTAACTCCCTTTCCTGGATGTAATTTCTTAGAATTTTTGTGAAATCCATCTGCACGGATCCCGGCGCATACAAATCCAATGACACTATTATAATCAGGCTTAAATGCTGCAGCAGCCCGCTACCATTTAAGCTAATAGCTCCCAGCAGGCAAAGGTTGTTATCCTTTATGGACCAGCCCTCTGGGGAGCCGCACAGAACAGCTTGTAACAACGGGTTATGCATTTGGAAGTTGCCAAACTTTACTTACTGCCTCGCAGGGCCCTGGGATTTGGTGATTTTAATTTTTTTTTTAAATTTTTTTTTTTAATTTTTTTTTTAGTTGCACAGCAAAGGTTTCTGAGACTCGGTGTGCTTGTGTAATACGGACTTTTCACTTAGAAATTGCTTTCTAAAATTCCCTGGATTATTGGGTAGCCACCTGTGTGTGCATCTGGAAGTGCGTGTGCTGAAAAAAAAAAAAAAAAGAGAGATTTGATTTTTTTTTTTTTAACCGGGCAACAAGCAGAGGAATGAACCCGAGGGACCTCCAACCCCCCCAGCCTGAGAAATCCCAGCAAGACCTGGGGATGAGCATGTGGACCTCCAGGCGGGGGGGCTTGAGGCAAAAGCATTGGGAAATGCCAAAGGTTTGCTAACACGTTTGCAAATGGAGATGCTTTTGTTTAAAAGAGTTGATATTTATTAGACATGCCAGTAGAATAAAAACAAGCACAGATGGAGAATAAATCTTCCCAAACAGCCAGTGCAGTACTCCTTGATCATTCAATAAACATCATATTTTAGCACCTTTAGTCCTTCCCAGGCAGCTCTGTACCTGTTACAGGAGGGGCTCACTGAAGATAAGATTAGTTGCCAGCTCCTGTTCAGCCACTGCCTTTTCCATTTTCTTTTAATTTTTTCAGGCTGCCTCTCTGACACTGAGATTTTTCCACATCATTCTCCGCTAAAAGGGCAAGCCTGTAACTAGTGGAGGTATTTTGAATGAAATGAAAATATTTCTTTGTATCATCAGAAGTCTTGTCGGTGAATACCTTGGAGACTGCCAGAAACAGACATTTCAGGTTTCATCTATTGTATACAAAAGCTGTTTGGTGCAGCACCGGGTGCACGTTTAAAGCTAACACACTCAGGCGTGGGTGGTGTGTTGGTTGCTCATTTGCGAAGCCCTGAGCGTTTCTGGGCACATCACTTGAACAGCTTGGGTGGAGATACCTCTCCGCGTTGCCTTGTACCTCCTGGACACCCAGAGGCTGTGCTTCGACTACCTCTGCTTGAAGAAAAGCTCTGGGGGCCCACGGGGCATACGTGTTCTTCAAAGGATTTGAAATCGGGCTGTGGGTCAGTATGTGAGCTCTGCTGCTGAAGCCTACATGTACCCCAGCTCTTGCCAGGGCTGAGGGGCAAAAGGAAAGGGAATGGAATATTTTAACCCAAATCCTTCCCGACTACAGGCTAACGCAGGACAGAGAAGAAGAAATCTAAGCATTTCACCTCTAAACACAAGTCTTGAAGCTCCCTCAGGAGCCAGGATAAACATCAGAAAACCTGTCCCCTTCACTGAATGGACTTGTCCTCTTTGAAACAACCCTCCTGCTCTGTGTTTGTGTTGGGAAGCAAGGCCTGGCCATGCAGCAGATGCTCCTGGCACCTGCCTGGGTGCTTCAAGGGTCCTCTTCTCAAGGACCTCGGGGAGCAGAGGGCTCCAGGCTCAGCTGCTCACGATGTCTAGGGGACCACTACAGTGATGAACTGCCTGGGTGCCTGAGATGGACATGTTTGGCTCAAGGTGGGGCAAAGGCAGAACCCCTCACAGTCAGCTGGCAGCATCCACCCTTGTTCAAGCAGAGATTTGTGTGTTGGAGGAGGGACTCGGCTCCGAGCTCATGCATTCTTCATGAGCTCCGACACTTAAGTGGCCTCCAGATGAAGCCTTCGTCAGAAGGAGTTACACTAACCCTTCCGAGAACAAAGGTGGGTGATAACAGCGAAATCCCTGAGCGCTGGCAGCAAATTGCTCACCCTCTCCGTGGCCCTGGGCTGCCTCAGCTATTCCAGGAACATCTGATCTCCAGCGAGGATGGCTGGTCCCCACCAGCTCGTTCCCATGCTCCCTGGTGAACGGCTGTCACTTAACAAGGCTTAGGGCTCTTGAAGTGATTACGCAGAAAAACACAGCATTAAAAAAAAAATAAAATAAAAAAAATAGAACAATATGTAGGCTGGGAATCGATCGCCATCAAGGTGGGTCACATCCCAATTAGGGTGTTTTGCAAAGCTTTCTCCCAGCCCCTCTGCTCCTCAAACCCCGCTTGCAGCCTCTGCTTATCAACACGCAGCGCTGGTGTGCGACGCAGCCTGACCCTCTGCTGGGTGCAGGGATGAATGGCATACACTTAACGAGCCATTCCTCACCATCTCGCCTCAGCTTTATTGTTTGGTATGGTCTCTTGTCTTATATGCTGCTCGCTATACAAATCTTCTTCTGGGGACAGAATTATTCATCTCCTTGGCCTAGATAACATTAATGGGACGCAAACTAATGGACTGATTTTTCACAACACTCTCCGAGATGAATGAGCTTCTTAATCCTCATTTTATCAGTGAAGAGTTGAAGCATAGAGCATTTAAGGTCCAAAGATTCCTCTATATATGGTTGTGCAATCTGAGACTCCAAGGACCTGGTTTAGGTGGTGCTTAGTATTCGATGGACGGATTACTTAGCATTAGATGAGCTAATTCCCCGACTCGCAGTAGCAGCTGTGGGATGTGAGATGTCCAGGCATGCAGCTGGAGCATCTCAGAAGAACCCGCAGATGGTGCCACTGACTTCTCCGTGAGCTCTGGGCACCACTGCCACCTTCCCCACCACCAGCCAGGAAAGATCCCACCTATGAGATCAGGAGAGGATGGAAGGGCAGAATACTCCCTGATTACCAACTGGGGAGTTGCTACTGGTTGTTAGTTGTGTCCCTCTGCCCCAGCATCCACGGGGGGGAACATGGGCTGTTCCAATCCCAGCAGACCTCAGTTGCTCCGTGAAGGACATCTAGCTGTGGAGCTGTGTTTTTAACAAAAAATGGGAAAATGTTCCTCATAGGAAGAGGAGGACAACACTGTTAGCTTCTTACGCCATGGAATGGATTTTGTTGCCCAGTGGTAAGATGCCTGCTTCATCCTGAAAGGAGGTAGATACAGATCTACAAATGTTACTGCATTCCTGGGTGGTGTTTAACTGTTGGTGTGTGAATTTCAACACAGGGACCACTGAGGTTTGGGCATGTGTTGGGGTTGTAAACTGCCTCTCAGAGCAGCTGTCTGTCTGCTGCATGCCCCAGTAGATCTTCTTCCAAAAAAAAAACCAAAGGTGATCTATAGGATGCTGGACCTGGATCTGCTGAACCAGAGCATCCTTCCCCCACCATCAGCTCTGTTTGCTCTTCTGCTTACCTGGAGATCCCTGGGACAGTGAAATCTTTCTTGGGGCTCCTTTCCCCAGTAAAGCCACTTGCGGAGGTACTGTTATTCACCTGGTCCTAGTGCCTCTTCTACATCTGAGCCAACACACTGGTCGCTTGCACCTTGCCATCTGCCTGCACCAAGGTTGGCCTTCTTTGCCCCCAAATTTCTACTCCAAAAGCCCTGGCTCCAAACACCTACTGGCACTGGTTTTCTAAGGCCAGAGGTCTTAAGGGCCAGAGGCTCCTCTTCTATATATATACGTACACACGCGCTTTCTCTTTCTATCCCACCCAATTCTGGCTTTCAGTCTTTTCAGTCAACCGCAGGTGAACTTTCCTTTTGCCATCAGCTGGTTCTCCCAACAGCTACCGTCATAGGCAAGCAGTGTCAGAGACTCCAGGAGATGAATTATAGAATCATAGAATCACTGAATGGTTTGGGTTGGAAGGGATCTTAAAGCCCATCCAGTGCCACCCTGTGCCCTGGGCAGGGACACCTTCCACCAGAACAGGTTGCTCCAAGACCCCTCCAACCTGGCCTTGAACCCCTCCAGGGATGGGGCAGCCACAGCTTCTCTGGGCAACCTGGGCCAGGCTCTCACCACCCTCACACCAAAGAATTTCTTCCTAATATCTCATGCAAATTTCCCCTCTTTCAGTTTAAAACCATTACCCCTTGTCCTGTGGCTCCCCTCCCTGATAAAGAGTACCTCCCTTTCTCTCCTGAAGGCCCCAGAAGAATTAGAAGAGGACAAAATGTTTATCTCCCCATTGTACACTACAGCTCCCTGAATTACCCTGGCAGGCAGGGATGTATTTTCCAAAGAGGCAACACTTTGGCCCTCCTGCTTCAGC
Organism: Tringa tobata; assembly: GCA_033628505.1. Classification (NCBI taxonomy): domain Eukaryota; kingdom Metazoa; phylum Chordata; class Aves; order Charadriiformes; family Scolopacidae; genus Tringa; species Tringa tobata. The sequence continues at coordinate 286,113 of JAHREE010000338.1, read as the reverse complement.
CCTTCTCAAGACACATTGTTTGCCCTCTGCTCTGCGACCAATCTGTACACACTTGGACTTGTTTCTTCATCAGTGTCTTGTTGTATCATGCTCTACAAACCAACCGTATTCACTTCTGTGCCCACCCAAACTCTGTTTCTTTATTTGCACCAAGTGCCCTTTGTTCTTGGATGCTCTGGAAAGGGAAATAGCACATAATGGTGATATATGTAACCCCATGCTTTGCATATCATCCTTCTTTCCCTCGTTCCTAATGTTTTCCCTTTTGTGACCAGTCTGTGAGCTGAAGTTGTGTCTTCTCTGAAGTGTCTTCCAGGATCCTAGAAGGCTTTTTCCTCCTGCCCTGGGAGATTACAACTAATTCAGTGCCTGTCCATGCATGCAAAAATTTAAATAATAAATCATCTCTCCCTGCCAGCAAATACCCATGCACACAAGTGCAAAGCCCCGCTTCTTTCTGGCAAAGTGGGTCTCTGTCTCTCTGTCTGTTATTTTTGTGAAATTACTGGGAATTTTGGACTGTGGGTGCTTCCCACCTGCCTGCACTAAACCCCCACCCCACATCCCTGCTTGTTTTCGCTCTGTTCAGAAGGAAAGGACTGCTTTGGGATACTCCAAATGGCAAGGAGGGGAGAAGGAAAGCACAGAGGAGCCTTTATGGGGCCAGGGCTGAAGGGAAGACACCGCGAAGAAGCGGGAAGAGAAAAGAAAATCTGGGGTGTGGGAACCTTAATGAGTTGGTGTGTGCCCCCCGTGCCCGGAGCCAGTGTGCTAAATTCTCTTCTACAGCAATGTAAAAGGTTTTTATCCTTTAACTAACACAGTGGTGAGAGGTTTATTCAAGTAGAAAATTTTTAATTGCATTCTCTTGTAGTCAAATATTAATGGAAGGACCTTGTACAAATAAAAGTGAATAATGCAACAGCTTAGCTGACAACATTGTTTCACATTCATTGCAGATTGTGAACCTTCATTAAAATGGATTATTTTTGCTTTGGAGATTTAACCAGCAACATGACTTTCCCCTCTCACTGGCCCTGTTATGCCTGAGCCCGCAGAGAGCTCGGTCCAAGGAGGAGCTTGCAAAATTAATTCCGAAATAAGAGGCTGAAACTTCCAGGACGTGAATTCTTCTCATCCCCTCGGCTCAGAGGAGAGCTCAGCATGGAAATCATCAGGCAGTGAGTTTCAGCAGACCCCTACTATGGAGGAGGACTCGGAGGAGGTGGGCACAGCAATGCGCTTGGGAAGAATAGAGGCAGTGACCTGCTGTAAAGAGAGCTGAGATCATCCCAAAAGCAAGGGGACCAGAGGGTGGCCTTTGCTTTAGGCCAATGGCTTTACTAGTTGGGTAGATCAACTGGTCAACGTACAGCACAGAGCTACCAGCAGAATGAACTTTGAAATGAGCGATGGGCTGGAGCTGGCTTCAAGCCAGCCCCTTCTCGTGAGGGGATGGTGAGCGCAGGGAGACCACTGGTGGGTCAGTGATGGGTTTGCCTCCCCAAACCACCTCAGATCATCTCAGGACCCTGAGCAGGGTTGTGTGGGGACGTGCTGATGCTCCCCTGCAGATGCCCTGCCCATGTCATCAGATGCTGTCATCTACCCCCTGCCCTGCCTGCAGATATTTGGAAGCATCCTTAGGGTAGGATCTCCAGCCCTGTGCCCTGTTGCCCACACCACACCAAGGGTCTGCCCCACTTCCAGCTGTCCAGGCAGAGTTGGGTCGCATCCCCAAGCCCAGCTCTATGGCTGTCACTGCTGAATGAGCCCAGACAGCTCCAGCAAGGAGCCTGAAACCCATCTGCAGGAGGTGATCCAGGATCCACGGCAGCTGTTTAAAACCACCTCAGTATTTTGGTCCAGGTGGTGGGAGCAGTCTCACGAGGAGAGCAGGAGGAGGAGTGCAGCTCCTATGCCCCGCAGCATCACATTTCTCCCCAGAAATGAAGAGGCCAAGCCACAGGGAGGCAAGGCAGGTGCTCAGGGCTGGCAGACAGTGCCCACGGGGTTAGGATTACTGCGTTTCGGTGTTTGCGGTTGCAAATGAGCTCAAACCAACTTTCAAAAAAAAAAAAAATTCTCATCACTATCTGCATATGTTTGGACGGAAAGTCAAAGCTGTTTCAGAGCGTTTGCTGCGAATCTCTCCAGCTGCACGTTTTCGTTCTGCCTAACCCAGGATTAATTGGGTTTGTAGTTGCGGCTGTGGGAAAGCTCTGATGTCCTCCACTACGGTTTTACTCTCAAGTTCCTTTGCAACTCTAATTCCTCGCTTACATTCTGAACAGCAATTCCTTGTTATTTTTAGTCCTCAAACATTACAAATGTAGAGGAAACAAGACACCTACAGAAGTTGTCCCTGTGCGAAATTATGAATGATTCAAAAATGCTGCTGCAATTGCCAGCCTCTCCCTTTCTAAAAAGCTTTGTAATATTAACAGTATGGGGATGGTTTGCTCCTGAGTGGTACCAAACACCTGGGAGAAATTAATTGTTGAACCCTGAGTTTACCCGTGAATTTACTAGTCAATTTACCAGTGAATTGGAGAGAAAAGCACTGGGATTGGGTTATGATTAAAAAAAACCCATTTTACACTCTGTGTTTCACTTCTGAAGGGTCCTCCTGCCTCAGTTTTCCCCCAAGCATCACTCTGGGGTTTGGGAAAGCAGGAAGGGAGCCCTGTGTCTTCTGATGCTCAGCCTGGTAGCTTTAAAGGACTGGATCAATTAATTTGCTGCTGTTGGTTCATAACAGAGGTGTTCAGCTTCCCCTGTGCGAGGACACTGGCTGTAGCTGCTGCGCCGTGGAGCCTCTGAAGAGCTGTTCTGTGACTGGGGGATTTATATTTGTACAATGGCCCTGCTGTAGAGTTAGACGAGCTACTGACATGGCAGTACTTATAGTCTATAAAACAGCAATTATGCTTGTTATTAGATCATCCCATTTACAGCCTGAATCCTTTGCCTATGGTGCATGCAAAGCAACCCAGTGACTCTCCGAATGCTGGGCTAATCTGTACTAATCCATTATGTAAATCACCAGGACAATAACCGGAGACAAATGTTAAATGTCTCAGAAACACCCGGCCTTCCTTAACGAAATTTGACCCACAAAAATTATGGTTTGGTCTGCAGCTTGCCGGGAGAAGCGTGTGTGGGAAGATCATCTGCACTTTACAATTTGTAGATGTGTTTTGAAGCCCTGGGGCACCTCCTAATCTCAGCCTTTTTGTGGGGCCACTGCTGAATTGGTCCCCGAATACACAGCAAAGTGCCTGGACTCTTTGAAAGAGGACCCCTGTCTCCGAACAAGCTCATTTTGAAGCAGCTGTGGTTGCCTGGGGGCCAGGCTCTGCACACTGAGTCCTTCCAAAATGTGGTCTTTGTGACCAAGACCCTAGGGAAATTTCAGGGAGAATAAAAGGTGACTAATAACGTTGTAGGTCATGAGAGAGTCTGTGTATTTTTCTCATGTAAAGCCTTTCATGACATCTCTGGGCAGCAGCAGTAAGTGGAGGCAGTGAGGAGACCCCGAAAGGCAAGGAGAACATGCAGGGGGTGGGAGCGAGCCACTGGACTGCAGGAAGAGAGGGGCTGATGGTCCATGCTGGAGGGTCATGCCCCAGCTCCATCCCGCCCCTGGCCACAGCACATCTGGCTCAGATGTCTCTAAAGGTGCCCAGGTGGCTCTGAAGGTGTCACTAAAATAGTCTACCCACACTGCTCCTTTCTGCAGCTCTAAAGAGGAGTATGGATATTCCTTAAGGATCCCTTGTTATGGATTCCTCCCTATTCTTCATCCCAGATTTTACAGCTGTTGAAGAGAGAACTACCGGAGGACACTCTCTTCTCTGCCATGAGGTCTGGCTACGACCCACAAAGATAAGGGTTGTCCTTTGGTTTTACGACTCCTTCTCCCGTTTGCAGCAGGGAGAAGCAAAGCCACCAGGGGATGCCAGATAGATTCTCGTCTCTGCCTGGATTTGCACTCCTTGGAGAGAGAATCTGGGCTGTGGCAATGAATATTTTAAAATGTGGGGCTTAGGAATCTCAATGGCAACATGTTTTAGCAGCAGGCTTCAAAGCAAATACAGATATGGCTGTGAGTCTGTGCTCTTAACTGTCTATCGGCATCTCCAAGCTCTGCTAGCAGAGCTGCTAGACTTTGCATGATCTGCAAGATTTAGACGGGCTCTTCCTCCCC
>JAHREE010000338.1:253551-267116 GCA_033628505.1 Tringa tobata | reverse complement strand
AAGACTGCTGTGGCTGGCTTGGGGGCAAATGCAGAGGGTAAGTGTGGGTGGGGATGTCCAGGAGTTGGGGATGGGGTTGATGGGGTTGGAATAATGGTGTTGGTGACCTGCCTGGGGCAGTGGAGAGGAGCCTGGGTGTTTCCCAAGAGCCCTGCTCCTGGGCCCGGGAATGTGTGTCGTTCCTGCACACGTTTTTTGGGCTGGAGAGCCAGTAATTTTGCTGCAGTTGCTACACACACGCTAAGAAACTGCTTTTTGCTTCCTGGCCAAGAGAGTTTTGTAACATCTCTGCATGCAGCAACGGCTGCTCTGCCACGGGTGAGCTGAATTCCTATGTGCACAGCCTGAAAGCCGGCAATGGTGCCCCGAGGCTTGCAAAAGGCATCCTATCAATAAATGATAATGATTCCTGAGCAAGAAAGCCAACTAGGAAGTTCACGAGTCCCAGGTGCTGCCAGCACAGGAGGGGGAGCTCCCAGAGGACGCGCGAGGGAAGGATCCAGCCGCGCTGAGCATCGGGGCTCTCAGCTCGGGGTCTGGCAGCTCCTGTACCGGTGGGCAGGAAAACAAGGTGGGGGAAAGGCTTTTCCTACAGGGCATGACCTCCCTCTGTGCAAACAGAGGTGTTTGACGTGTGTGCTGAGTTCTGCCAGGAGGGCAGGAGGATGCCCTGGTGAGATGTAATCCGTGGTGAGCTTGTCAGCAGGATCAGGGGCACTCGTGGCCTTTTCTCCGGTACCTTCAGGCCCCTCCTCAGATGGTGACTCCTATTTTTAGATTTTCATATCTCGACAAGACCCTGGGAAATAGCTTCAGATGTTACCAGAGGCAGACCTGGACCTTCAGCCCATCGTAAGAGCCGGACACAGACAATGGGACACGTTCCCAGAGCCCTGCAGCATTTCACAACCTTTGCCGTGTTGGAGAATTGTTCTTCTTAGTGATGACTCCTCCGTGTGTGTGTGTGTCAACACATGATGTGCAAACACCAGACCACAGTGCTGCTGAGCAAATTGCAACCAGTTATGAGGAAAGAGGCAAGACCACAAAAGCACTAGGAGACTATTCGGGCCAGTTAGACAGCACCAGCAGGAGGAGCAGGACTGCATGGGTCTTGGTATAACATGCATTAGGAAAACAAAACAACAAGCACGTTCGAACTCCCCGAGTGATAAATATGTCAGAACGGTTATAAACATTCCAGAGGGCAAAAATTACAGCCCAAGGTTTCCACAGTTTTCCACGGGTGCTTGCTACAACCGAGCGGGTAATGTTTTGTCTCACGCTTTCTGAATATAACAAGGATATGAAAACTGAGAATTTCAAGTGGCAGACCAAAATCATCACCAACATGTCTCTTATCAAGTGCATTCATCCACTGGGCAACGCCTCTGCTGAGCCTAATGCAATTTGTACTTTGGGCACCACAATTACCTGTTTTCTTATACCTGGGCAGGCTTTCCAGACAGACTTTAGGCACATTGGAGAATTACCCCTTTTTTTTTTTGTTTTCCCAAGCCAATTCATGTATCGCACAACTCCTTGGCTGCATTTATGGTGTTTAAAAAGAGAAAGAACAAAGTAATTGGAAAAACAAAGTTTAGTGAAAAAAACCCAGGGCTTTCTCTGTAGGAATGGGAAAAAATAGCTCTATTGGGCGTGAAATTCACAGGCCTGGGCTGACTCAATGGTGAACAAGATGTTGGTTTAGATGTGGCTTCATCCTGCTCAGGGATGGGGCATCGTCCTCTTTCTTCATAGCTGGAGATCCCAGCAATTACTTATTTTGGAGGAAGATGATAACCAGCTTTCACTCCTGCTGGGCTGTGCAAGGAAGCACCATTAATAATCCGACTAGTGAGTATCTTTCCCTGCAAAAATCTGATTGCAAAGACAAAGTGTCTGACACACACACACACACAAAAGGGTGGCAATTCCCGCTGTGCCATGTGGCACCGATACCCTCCCCAGCTGAGGGCATCATGCCTGGAGACCTCCCTCTCCCTGGGGAGCCGGTGCCGGTTGTGGTACCAAGGGGAAGGATGAGCACACCTGGAGCTGTGCCTGGTGCCAGGAAGGGAGAACAGGAGGTCTTTTTTTTCCTCCCCCGGACTCTGCAAGGTCTATTTAGAAAAACAGCTTATGTGTCAGCCCCAGTGTCACACTGGGTGTGACAGGGCCAGCGCCGCGCTTCGGTCAACAAACAGGGCTAAGCATAGTTCAGGCACTCTGTGTTCCTGCGAGCTTTTAGATCAGCTTAAACTGTTTAAGCAGCTGCACTGCAGTTTAAGATTAAGCTGGTCTTTTGAGCAATCTAAGCAGTTTAAAATACTCTGAAGGCTTAACATTATAGCCAGTTTAAGTTGCTGTAGGGGCTTAAAGCAGTGATGTGCAGCCAGTATCTTAACAGGGTTTTCCACAAAATGTGTCTTTATAGCCTGTGATAAGCCCTATGGATCAGGGTCTGTGTGTTTGCATAGGGCAGGCTCATCTGCCTGCCTCGCAGGGGTTTCTTCCTGACCTTGCACGTTGCTGCTCGGATGCACGTTCCTGCCTCTTCGCTTGGACCGCCGTGTCTGTACCAGATGGAGAATGCTCCTGCTTCATCTTGCAGCATCCTCTTCCTCTCCCGGACACACCAGATGCACCAGAAGGACTTACTTCTTCAAACTCACAGTGAAGGAAAGGAGAACGAATAACAAGCTCAGTCTGACAAGCTTCAGAAGCCCCATCCCTTTGTCTTGATCTTGCATCCAAACCTGAAAAAGGAAGGAGAAGAGACCTCCTGCATGCCACCCGCACAGCCTGATGCAGCCAGGGTGGAACGGAAGCCTTCAGAGCAGCCTAGCAGAAGGGAGAAGCCTCTGCAAGCCTGGTTTTGTGGGACCTTTAAACTAGGAGGCCTTATGTTGCTGTAAGACTGCCCTTCAAGGACGGCGGAGGCTAAAGGAGGCTTATGTTGCTTTAACTCTGTCTTATGACATGCTACAGTCTTAAGGCATTTAAGTCCTTATGTGACACTAAGGGTTTAAGGTCTTACACTGCTTTAAAAGTGGCTTAAATGGTCTCTCACCTTTCACGTGGGACACAGAGCGCTCCTGGCACAAGCCAGAGGGACGGTAGTGCGTCCTTCGCACAGTGAGGGCTCTGGTCCAGCAGTGCCACCCAGGAGGGTCCTTGCAGGTGCAACCCCTGGGGTCTCACTCCTGTGTCCATACCATTCCCATCTTGGCCACTGGCACACAGCCTGGCAGCAGCATGGGAGCAAAATGGCACCTCCAGCTCCCCAAAGTCCCTTTACCTAAAGGCAATACCATGGGCTCTGAACATGAAGTGCTCGTGAAGAGATGAGGATGGTGGTCTCACCTGGGGGACCTACACCTCACTGCCACCAGCGATACCACCAGTTTTCTGGATCCCATGCACCCCCAGGGTTCCTCTACCCCATCTCTGGCAGGATCAGTGTTGGGCTACCCCCACGTTGCTGACAAAATCCCGTCTCTAATGTTTTTCAAGTGATAGGATGCTTCCCTACAGAGATGTCTACTGTGCAGGTGCAGGTTTGGTTTATGCGATGCTGTGCTTGGCACTGTCCATGCTCTGACAGGAGGGAAATAATATTCAAAAAGTTTTTACCAAGCGTTACCAACTTCTGCTGGCATGGGTGCATCCCACCTATGGGGAAGGGGATCCAGAGCTCAGGAACCTGCCATCAGCTGGTTGTACTTTGCATCCTCCCACCCAAGGCTGGTCATGCTGGCTGCAGAGAAGGCTCGGTGGGTGGTGTTGGTGTGACCTGCCTGTCACCATAAAGCAGCTAACCCTGTTGCTGTGTGGGATCCCGTCACCATCCAGGGAGACAGACAGCTGTTTCCAGAGTGCCTTGTCTCCACTGCACTGCAGGTGTTGAAGACAAGCCTAGTGAAATCACTCTCTGGGGTCCTCTAAATCTCACCTTTGATTATGGAGACCTCTGTAGAACAGCATGGGCCTCTGTGTTTGCTACAGAGCAGGCACTCAGATGCATTGGGTTTCCCTCCTTCTGTCCCACCTTGGTCCTCAAATGGAGATTCCAGCTAAACTGGAATGCCGCCTCCTGGGATTGCACCCAAAAAGTGTTATTCCATTTCCTTCTCTTTGGAAAAACCAAACCACCCTCTGTAAGCAACCAGTCACGGGTTTAGACACCCAGTGTTGGGGAAGGTTTTACCCACCGCCCGGTCCCGGTTCAGGTCATGACAGGAGCAGGCTCTGGCTCCATCAGTGGGGATGCACGGGCAGAGTGAGCTCCGAGGCCAAGCTGGGAGCCGAGGCCAGCGTCATGCTCCAGGCTCTGCACTGTCTTGCCGGACATCGGAGGTGACAGGCGTCAGCTCAGATACAGCAGCCGATGAGCTGATCCCTGGCCATGCGAGCTTGGGAGGAGGCACATCTCCTGGACCAGGGCACGAGCGAGGGTGCCAGCGCCCAGGCTGGCTGATATGCCTGCAGCTCGGGGACTTCTTGCACTCTGCGATGTCTGCTGCGTTTTTTCTTTCGTTGATGTACAACCCTCTCCAGACCCTCCTAAGGGGCTGCATTAGTGCTGGGTGGCTACATCAGGATGCAGCACCTCGTAAAGACGGATTAATGCAACCAATAGCATTGCACACACTAAGATCTCCAAGGTTGAACATCCTCAAGAAGCATGAGGAGCAGCGGGACCCGAGAAGTTCCTTTTGTTCATAGAATCATAGAATCATCTAGGTTGGAAGAGACCCTTGGGATCATCGAGTCCAACCATCTACCCTACTCTACAAAGTCCTCCCCTACACCATATCCCTCAGCACCACATCTAATCATCTCTTAAACACATCCAGGGATGGTGACTCAACCCCCTCCCTGGGCAGCCTATTCCAATGCCCGACCACTCTTTCTGTGAAGAATTCTTTCCTAATGTTTAGTCTAAACCTCCCCTGTTGGAGCTTGATAGGCAACATATATTGGTTCCCATGCAGCTGAAGCTGCTTGGCAGAGGCTTGGCAGACAGCATGAGGTTTACTCGCTGGCTCGGTTCCTCCTCTCTTAAAAAGTCAGATGAGAAGTTCAAGCTGAGATGCAAATCGACCCCTTGATGACCCTGGGTCCAAAGCTTGGCAATATCCATCGGAGAGCCTCCACAGTTTCTCCCTCACACCCCTTCAGCAAAGCACACAAAGTGGCAAGTCTGTTGTCTTTAGTGTAACCGAGTCAATCCTGTAGCCGTCACATGCTTGGACTTAGTGTCTTGCACAGCCTACACCCAGGCCAGTTTGGCAAGCTCAGATGAAGGGCTGCCAGCGGTCCCGCACGCCCCCGTGTCCAAGCCCTTGCAGCAACCGTGCCTTCCTCCCCGCGTCTGCACCACGCACCCCCAGGACTCGTGCATGAGCTGTATCGATGTGACAGCAGACAGGGATGCTGCTGCTGCTCCTCTCTCCTGGACTTTGTGGGCAGAAGATGATGTCTGCCCCACACTGACAGTGCAGTGGGGGCCTGGAGGAGTGGCCACGTGCTGGGACACCATCAGACATCCTCTGCCCACTTTCTGGCTGCCTTATGATATCCATGTCCATCCTTGGCGTGTCTGCCCTTGGCATGTCCACTCAATGCTTTCAGACAGTTAATGATGTCCATGTACCCACTTGCCAGTCACTGTAGGGAGCATCTGTGTTTGCAAGAGCTCCCTGCACTCAGATGCTGGGCTCGAAGGACTGCAAGCACTGCAACCAGCTATGTGGGATGTGGGCATGGGACACTGCAGCCCGGACAGCCCTCGGAGTGGAGACACCACTGGCAAAAATTCCTGTGCGTCTTCCCAGTGCCAGACAGGAGGTTGTGAGGTGGGGGGTTAGCTGCTGCAGAGGATGGATGTTGCTTTCCTTCATTTTGGCTGCTCTGAACGCTGCAGAGGGTGCAACAGTTTCATAAATTTCAAAAATAAAGAGGTTTGCTCTTCCTTCTGTCTTTCCAAAGGCAGTGGGTGAGTTTGTTCATTTTGCCTTCCCGTGTCCTTCTTACCAAAAGAGAAGTGACCAAGGTATGAAACCAGCGCAGCTGTAAAACAAAATTGCTTAAAATGCACCCCCGAGCCCCCCCCTTTTTTAAATGAGATCACAGAAATCAGGGCTTGCAAATTCACACCTGGCCGAAGCGGTGGTGGCTGTTCCAGCAGGTGAAGCAGGTGGACACCTCTGACAAACGCCACGTCGTGTTTTTCCTGCAGGTCTATTTATCCTGGGTATGGGATTTGGGCACGGAGCTCTTGACCCCCCCAGCCCAGCTGTGCTATCACAGCCCTGAGAGGGACAGCTGACTCAGGTCCAGATTGGTTTGAGCTGCCTTTAAATTAATTGAACTGCGAGGTGTGTACCCATGGCACATGGAGGACATCACACTCGTATAGACTCACTTATATATTTTGCATTTTTCATGCTGGGACTCTGCCATTGATGTCACTATCCAAACAGCTACACTTTTAAGTGCCCATAATACAAAACATTCTTTGTTAATCTAAATAAAAGGCTGCATCTCAGGTCAAAAAGTGTGTCTAATAACCATCATTTTGCCTTCACTCTGAAAATTTGGCCACCTGAAATGAGCAGCTTTCCTGCCTTGAGCAGCAGCAGGGGCTGCACAGGAGCATTAGGAGCCCTTGGCTCGTTCAAAATTTCTGCAAACCAGATTGCTCGTTCAGGTGCCTCCAGGTGGAGTTTGGGCTCCTGTGATTTTAATTCTTGGACCTTTAGTGGGTCCAGTAGATTTTTGGGACAGCGGACTACTTTTTGTGTTTCTCAGCATGATCTTGCTTCCTACATACCTTTGGCACCTCTGAAACCTCCCTTGGTGGGGCAGTGGGGTGTCTCTGACACCACAGTGGCAAACCCTGCTTAACAAAGAGACTTTATTTGTATTTGAATGCTTTAAAACACCTCCCCTGTTCCGTTATATTAACTCCAATTTAAACCAAATGCTCGAGAAATACCCGTAAGAACAATATATCCGTTAAAGATTTTGCACCAACCGCTATCAGCAGTGGGCAGAGAAAGCTCATTATACACTCCCTAATGAGCCACCCAGCAAGACAAGGAAACCTGAGACTAATAAGATACCAAAATGGAGCAGAAGGAAACACTCCAGTCTTCAAAGAGGAAAAATTTGGAAGGACTCAACAGAATAGACACAGAAGGGCTCGATGTGATCAGCTCAACAAAACCTTCCCCTGCTTTCCAGACATCTCACTGCACGTCGCATCTCACCAAGAGCCCAGCTTCTCCCTCTCTTGCCAAGCTGGAGAGATGGACCTGGATTTCTGGGATAGGAGTAGTGGGTCGCATAGGTGGTGTGGGTTCCTGAGGTGTTTCCAGCCTGGTTCGTGTAATTTTTAACTGTCAGAGATGAGCCCAAAATTGTTGTACATGGGGCCCAAAACTGGAGTACAAAGATGGTCTGACACCAGCTGTCCCTGTGCTCTCTCTGGGGAGGAGAGCGAGACAGATGGTGCTGCATGGAGGTCCCCACTAAGCCACAACGATCCTGGTGAGATGCTTTTCCAGGTGCCTGTGTTTCTCCGTCGGTGTTTCACCCCAGACACTGCTTGCTGCACAGGGGCACCTCTAGGGACCAACTGGAGATTGAGGGACCTGCAGGAGGACTCTCTGAGGTTTGCCTCACAGGCACAGTGCCATGCTAGAGACTTCGCTGGACCTTCCTCCCACTCTGGTTTGCTTTGCTCTGCATCCTTCCTGATGCCTCCAGCCCCCTATTTCATACCCCTCACCCAGCCCCACTCCTCTTCCCCATCTCGTGAACCCCAGCCGGCAGCAGGGACCTGCTCTGTGGGCAGGATTCACCTGGATGAGTTCCCCTGACTGGAAAAGTTCACCTGTGTAGGTCCGAAGGCAGAAATGCATACAGGCACATGTGTAAACACAGAATTTGTGTGTCTCTTTCTGTGGGAGATGTCTTTGCGGGGCATCCCAGCGTTCAGTGTCTGCCTCTGGACCAGAGGCACAGCCCAGCTCCCGTATCCTCTTCCTCAGAGAGGATTCGTGCAAATGTGCCACAAGGTTTTTCAGGTGGAAGCTGCATGTTACTCCGTTTGCTGCCAGCTGTAAGCAGATAAAGTGCAGCACTCAGCTGGGGGAAGTTCTGCTGTTTTCCTGCTTACAGGCAGCTTTGCCTCCAAAGCTTTTCACTTTCTTGTGCATCTTCCCAACTGTCACCACCGCGTGCATAGTCACAGCCTTCCTGTGACCCTGTGTGCTGGATGAGAGAGACCTTGTCAGAGGAAGAGGATGCTGCTTGGGTGTACAGCCGCTCTAATGATGCCTTAGCCACCAGCTGCAGCTCAGCCTTGCCCTCAGCAAAGAAGGATCCTACTTCGGGGTCCTCAGCAACCCTACTTTACCTCCTCAGATGCTCCCTGACCCAGCAGGAGGTGATTTTCTGGGTTCCCAACCTACTCACGGCACAAATCTCCCTCCAGTCAGCATTCACCTTGAGGACAGGCAGGGCCAAGAGCTGTGAAAGGCTGTTTTAACCCATCCCTGCTCATTTTTGTGCTGCTGAGGCTTTATGCTGATCCTGCTTGCAGGGCAGAAAATTATGCTGAGGAGCGCAGGGGCGCAGGATGTGGCCGGGCAGCTGCAGCCAAATGCAGCACAGACCCTTCTGGGTGGGTGTCTCATATGATGGGGACCTGATCATCACTGAGCAGCTCTCATGGCAAAGAGACACAGATAAAGAAAGGGGTTTGCTGAAGGAGGGAGCTGCCTTGGTTAAATGGGTGTTGGACTTGTGTTGGGGAACCCCCAGCAGCCACGGTTCCCTCACCTCGCTGCTTTCCCCCAGCCACCACCACTGGCTTGCGACCCTTTGGAAACCCAAGGACAGAGAGAGCTGGTGCATCCCAGCGTGTTGGTCCAGTATGGGGATGAGATAGAGCCAGGATGCACAGCTTGGTCTGCAGGTGTCTCCCAGACCCACGGTGCTTGGTCCAGCCACGTCCCACAGGTGAGCAGCAGCTTCATGTGCTCAGCTCTGCTAGACTGAGGAGGGCGTAGAGGGGTGTAGGAGGATGAGGGGGGGATGTTGCCACTCTCTGTGTTATAGAATCATAGAATGGTTTGGGTTGGAAGGGACCTTAAAGATTATTGAGTTCCAACCCCCTTGTCCTGGGCAGGGACACCTCCCACCAGACCAGGTTGCTCAAAGCCCCATTGTATGCTTTGGCTTCTCAAAAGCACAATTGCTCTCACATGCCTGGATGGACATTTTATTAGGCTGGCTGCTGGCACGAGGCTTCTCTGTATCCCTGCAGGCACTGGCACCCATTACCCCCCTCACAGACATAAGGTCAGTGTTCAGCGAGAAAATGCAGAAATGATGAAGTGTGAAAAAGCCGAGTGTGAGCCTGTCCCTCTGTGATGGTGCCCTGTGCTGTGCTTGAAGTATTGGCAGCCTTTCCACCACTGACAAAGGAATATCTATTACTTCTTCTCTTTTTTTTTTGACATAAACACACGTGCTTGAGCACCTTCTGGCTAGACAGAGCACAGCCATGAGTGTGACACCCCCTGACCTCCCCACAGATGTATGCTGATGTACAGCCCTGCACCCTCAGAGAGGTGTGGGAGGGCACTCACAGGAAGATTCGTGGCCAGCTGTATGTGCACAGGTATGTGTGTGCATGGATATACACACACGTACGCCCACAGGCACACGTGCACCCACACGGATACGTCTGCACACGCACAATGCACACATATAGGTGGGTCTCTTTTCCCAAGGAACAGGTGATAGGACAAGAGGTAAATGGCTTCAAGTTGAGCTAGGGGAGGTTTAGGATGGATACTAGGAAAATTTCTTCATAGAAAGGGTTACCAAGCACTGGAACAGGCTGCTCAGAGCAGGGGTGGAGTCACCATCCCTGGAAGTATTTAGAAGACGGGTAGACATAGTGATTAGAGATACAGTTTAGTGGTGTTCTCTGTCAGTGTTGGGTTGATGGTTGGGCTCAACGATCTGAAAGGTCCCCTCCAACCTGGACAATTCTACGATTCCATGATTCTGTATGCAAACATGCACACGCAACACACATATACATGCCCACACAAATACACCCACACATGCACATATAGACACGCAGGTGCATGCATGTAAACACACACACTCACATGCATACACGCCCTCACACGCCACATGTGCACACACACAGCCTCCCCCATGGGTGGTTCTGCTCTTCCTCACCCCTGGCTCCAACCACGACCCTTTCAAGTGCCGGCAGCCACCACCACCCCCACATGCACAATCCCTTCCAGACCCCTCTGGGAGGGAATTCACATTCCTCCACCCAACACCAGGCTGTGGGTCGCCCGTCCCATCCCAACCACGGCTGCAGACCCCGCTGCATGCCCAACCTGCCCCAGGTTTGCCCTGAGCAGATCTTTCCCACGCTGCCGGCCTGGCGCTGGGTTTTCTCACCATCTCCGCTGCCCCGCTGGATGCGGTTGCCATGGCAATGTGTGAGCCCAGGGCCTGGACCACCTGGCAGTCCCCCTGCCAGGGATAATGCTCCCCAGCTCCTTCCCCACCTGTAATGGACGGTTCGGTGCACCCCTGGCTGAAGGAGAACCCCCACAGTGTTTTGCACCGATGCAACACTTTTGTCGCTCAGCTATTTCACGCTCAGACTCTGACCTGATGCAAATTAGGCTGCAAATCTGCGACCGTGGAGCAAAAATGCAGGGTGAGCCAAGGATGGTCATTTTTGCTTCCCGGAAATGTTGTTGAGATATTATCTGACAACACTGCAAAAAAAAAAAAAACACCCCAAACACCACCCCGTGCAAGTTGTGCCTTAAAAGTGTTTCTGAACCCATTATATAATTGCTCTCCATCGTTAAGAAGGATCAAAGTTAGCCTGAACCATTTGAAAATGTGTCTGGAGACGTAGCCCATAAGCTCTGTCTCATAACAGACATTTAATAGTTAGGTGATTAATATGGAAGTGCTTCTTCCTTCAAATATCAATATTAACTTGAACTTTGCCTTAAGTAGGCTTGAGCCTATATTTGAAAAAGTATATTGGTTAATGTGTTAAATAAAAATCAGTCATTTCATACTGTAATCTTTCTGCCATAATCTTTTCCTTTGACTCCCTTTCATTTCAGTCCCACAAGTAATGATTCAAGACCGTTTTTCTGCACACGAATATACAAAGGAAACTGTAAGTCACCCGCAGCCTGCGAAGCCAAATCTCCAATTCTTGAGGAAACAGGGCAAACAGTGGGCTAAGAACACATAGGCTGAAGTAGTTTGACAAGAATGATTAACAGAGGTGGTTCATCAACCAAATACACACGGATCCAAATGAAGACTGCAAATATTTCATAAGAAGAGAAAGGGCTAAATGAATCGAATAAAGTGTTTGCCGTGACTGGCTTGGCTGCCTGTAACTGGAAGGCTGCATTTCTGTGGCCCAATGTGCCTTTTTCTTTTTGTTTCCTTTTCTTTTCAGCGAAGCTGCCAGCATCCCAAGGATGCTAGCTGTGTGTTGCTGATTGCTTGGTGTGATATTTTTCCCTGTACCAGTGGGCTGTTATTAATGAACTGCCAAACCTGGGGGAAAAAAAAAATAAATGGAGCCGAGTGTATCTGCATAGCTAAATAGCTTCTTCTAATTTGCTGTAGGTCTACAGGTTACTCGGCTTATTTGTGAGAACACACTTCCAAGATCCTTGTTCTCCAATGCGAGCTGTGGCCAAGAAAAGGAGACGCTGCAGCAGAGAATTGGGGTAAAATACAGCAAAGGGAGATTTTTAAAAAAAAAAAAAAAAAAAAAGTTTTGCTCATTTCAAGTAAACTATTGAAGTGGGTAAAATTAATCCCTTCTGAATCTGCCCTGGCTCCGGAGGGGTGGCTGCAGGGCTGGATTTGGATGGCTGCGGTGTGTGTTTGGGGAGGGGAGGTTTCTGCAGGAGTGGGGAATGGCAGCCAAAGCATGGGGCTGGCACCTCGCAGGGCTCGTGGCACCCCGAGGGGCAGTGGTGGTTTGCAGGGGAGCAGAGGTTGCATTTCCAGAATAAATGCTGCAGGGGATAAAGACCACAGCCCTCATTCCGCTGATGGGGAAGGACAGGGTGGGTGATGCAGCCTCTCGGGAGAATTTTAGGAGATTAACCAGGCTGCCAAACTGCACATCACCCTAATTCGGGGAGAAAACAGGATGCTTGGCTTTAATGATCTGAGTGGAAAGATGAAGAAGATGTTTTCCCATTTCCCTGCATGCTTCCACTGCAAAACAAGGAGGAGAACAGCTTGGGAAGGGTCATCTCTGAGCATATTCCCGCTGCTGAACCCTGAGTCTCAGCAGGGAGGGCAAGGTCAGCCCCATCCTGCCCCATTTGATACAGGGCAACAGATCCACGTTCTTCCTCCAAATTTCCTCCAGTTCTGTACATGGGGTACTAAGATGGTTGGTAGCGTTTTCTTGAGTGCAGGGTAGCTTGTCCCTGCAAGGGCCTGGAGATACAGAAGGGCATCCACAGGCAAGGGCAGCCCAGATGACACTTTGCTGGGGCCATGCTGTGGCCAAGGGGTTGTCACAGAGCACTCAGAAGCCCAGAATCCCCAAATCTCAGAATAGCTGTGGTTGGAAGGCACCTCTGGAGACCATCTAGCCCAACCCTTTTACAAGCAGGGTCACCTGGAGCAGGTTGCTGAGGGCCACATCCACATGTGCTTTGAATTTCTCCAAGGATGGAGGCATCACAACCTCTTGAGGCAACCTGCGAACTCCAAGTGCTCAACCACCCTCACAGTAAAACAGTGTCATCTTTCATCCAGACAAAATTTCCTGCACTTTAATTTGTGCCTGTTGCCTCTTGTCCTGTCATTGGGCACCACTGTGAACATTTACTGAGCTCCACGAGGCTCCCAACAGCCCACCTCTCTAGCCTGTGAAGGTCCTTCAGATGGGCAGCACGCCCATTGGGTGTATCAACATCTCCTCTAAGTTTTCTATCATCTCCACTTTGTTGAGAGTACATCTGTCCCATCTTCCAGGTGGATGCACTTGGTCCCATCATGCAGCTCCAACACTCCTGACTTCGAGCAGGCACCAGGATACCCACAGCAATAGGCAGGGCTGAGACTCAAATTCTCCTGGGGAGGTGGGTATCAAAGCATCTCATTGTCTGAGCTGGACCAGGCAGAAGGAGGTGAGAAATGACTTCCCAACTACGAGAGAAAAGGTGCTGTCTCATTTCCACAGAGCGCACACTAGAGATGGGCCCTCTTCTGGCCCTGCTCCAATAAGTCCATGTCCTTCTGGTGTTGGTGGCCCCAGAGCTGAAGGCAGCACTAGGTGGGGGGGGGTCTCCCCAGAGCAGAGCAGAGGGGCAGAATCCCCCCCTGGCCCTGCTGGCCACGTTGCTGGGGATGCAGCCCAAGGTATGGGGGGCTTTCTGGGCTGCCAGTGCATGTTGCCAATTCATGTTGAGCTCCTCATCCACCAACAGCCCCAAGTCCTTCTCCTCCAGGCT
>JAHREE010000338.1:228600-240006 GCA_033628505.1 Tringa tobata | reverse complement strand
AGTCCCTCCCCAGCTTTCCTGAAGCCCCTTGAGGAACTGGAAGGGACTCAAAGGTCTCCCTGGAGCCTTCTCTTCTCCAGGCTGAACCCTCCAACTCTCTCAGCCTGTCCTCACAGCCAAGGGGCTCCAGACCTCCGAGCATCTTTCTGCCCCTGGTGTCCTTCCATCCTTCTGTTACCGCTTTTGATAGGTTGTGGTTTGAGCCAAACCAGGACAGGCTGCTAGGGCTTTCAGGGGAGGAATTCTGAAAGCAGGAAAGAGTGGACCTTGATTTGGAAATTTCTCATGCAAAGCTTGCACTTGCAAAGGCTGCATGCCAAACACTGCAGGAGGAGCAGAGAGGGAAGAGCTTGGACAGACCTGAGCCTCCTGGTGCGAAAAGACCTGACTGCAGTTTATATTGGAGATATATATGATTAAGCTTTAAGAATGAAATGAAGCATAAATGTACATGGGAGATGGGCAGCATGTAACAGTACAAAGCGTGAGCTGCTGCAGTGGGAATCTTCTGTTGCCTTTCAGCAATGCCCTTCGCAAGAGTTGGTCATGGTTCGTACCACATTTCCAGAGCGTGAGGGAGAAAAAGGGCTTGTTTGGATCCTCTTCTAAGGGTAAACATTTAAAACATAGCAGCACTTTGGAATGACCATGCTCTTGTGAACATATTGCCTACATTTTCTCCCATGTGCAACAGAGGCATGAATTTTCCCCCTAGGGTGTCCTAGCGCTCAAACTGGGAGACTGAGCTCTGTCCTCCTGAGATTGTTAGACCAGCTCTTCTGTCTGTGTGGCTGCAAATGGGGCCAGGCCTTGAACCTTGGTGACAGCACTTCCTAATTGTGCATTGTTCTCAAGAAATAACCTTTTCTGTCAACTTTTTCACATGTGGGATCTTCTTCCCATTTTCTTATCCTTCAGAGTTTCCCAGGCTCAGGATCAGCACAGGCAATGAGTGAATTTGCTTGCAAATAGCTCGTTTCTCAATAATTAAATCCATTGTTCTGTAACAATGCTGTAGATTTTTCTAAGATATTATTATTTTTAAATGATTACTTGCAAACATATAATTTGATCTCTCCTATTTAAAAGCACATCAGGAGATCCTGTCAGAGATTTATTGTGGAAGAAAGAGTGGGAGAGGTGGGTTATCGCTGCAATATCATCTACTGTCTCAACTGAATTAATTTGTAGAAAGATGCAAAGTTAGAACACTAATTTGCGGTATTTATTCCCAGAGGTCACAGCATCCCTGCAAAGAGTAGTTGCAAAGTGGGATTTCGAAAATCGTTCAGGCTTGGCACCGGCAATCCCTCGGGCACCTGCAGCAGCCCCTCGCCTCTTGCAAAGCGATGGGGTGGGTTCTTCTGCTCTTGCCATGAAATCCCCCAAGGAAGGTGTCAAAAGCATTCCTTTTTTCTAATTAATTTTATTTTCATTGCCCATATGGTGAAGGGAATCCACCTTTTTCTGATTGCAGTGTAACGAGTGGCTCTTAGCCACGAGGACTGAGACAGAGATGGGAAGTTGAAGGCATAAGAAGAAAGAGTTGGGCGCCTGATGGCCGTGTAGCCAGTGTAGTAACTGTTAGGAAGGGGTACTGTATTTCAGCCAAGAAATTCTTGGGTTCTGTCCCCTGGGAAATAGTAAAGCAAGGTTTTGTAAGTAATAACTTGAATTTAATCTCCCCTGAGTTCTAAGGCTTTTCCGTCCCCCCCCCCCGCCTTAGTTAAATTACTTCACAACGTGAGCAGGTGGTAAAATCTGGTGTATCTATAGGCATAAGATTTGTGACAAAAGAAATTGTTGGTACTTGAAGAAAGTTTTGTAATGAGATTAGGAAGCCAATAGGTTTTCTGATTATCTCCTTGGGCTAATACTGGAAGAAAACTTTATTCGCAGAATGAAACAATGCTGTATTTCTGGGGCTGGATGAGGAGCTAACGATGGTCTAGAAGTAAAATTCACACTTCTAGCACAGTAAATCAGTGTAGTAACCTAGCTTGGGAAGTATCGTATCTCTCTTATTTGCCTCTAATTTGAGATTAATGCATCTTTCTATAACTTCTACCACTCTCCTGCAACCAGTAGCTCTTGTGACAAGGTAAGGGTTTGTAGGGCTCGGGTTTGACAGTCAGTGAATTGGATCATCAAAATTATCTTCTCAACACCTCTGAATATATACTACCTCTTTGAAAAAACAAACAAACAAACAAACAACAAAACAAACAAAGGAATGCAAAACAAAGACACCTCAGAAATTTGGACTTTAACAGTTGTGGAGGTGTTTGTGAAGGAGTCTTTGGTCAAACTGACTCCTTGGAGCAGGACTACTGCTCATGCCAGGTCAGGTCATAGTGTGGACAGCCAAGTGCCTGTCCAGCCAGAGCCTGCTCTGGAGCCCACCACCTTCCTGGGGACTGGGCTTGTCTAAGGTCCAGCCTGGGCCTCCAGTGATGCTATGTGTGGCTGTTGTAATATCATCTGACAGCATTGAGAAGAGCTTGTCCTTCAGGCTGGTGAAGGCTACAACCAGATCACCCCTTGGCCTACTCTTGGCCAGCCTAGACTGGCTTGTCTTCCCCCACCCTTTCCTCATAGCCCATAAATCACAAGTCCCAGTCATCTTAATAGCCTCTGCTGGCTCATCTCTGCTTTTCCCATGTCACTCTTAAACGTGGGGGCCCAAAACTGATGTGGTACACAGGGGTGGCCTCTCCAGCACTGAGCAAAGGGGATGGTAACTTCTTGCAGTCTACTGGCCTTGATCATCGTAGTGCAGCCCAGGATGAGGTTTGCATTATTCAGGATGAGAGTGTGCTGGAGGCTTGTTTGCCCTGGCAGCCTGTCAGTTCCCAGCCTGGACTGGTGCCAGGTGTGATGACGACCCACATGCATAATTTTGCACTCCTTGTAGAACTCCGTGGAGTTTCTGTTGGCCCCATCGTCAAGTTTCTCAAGGTCCCTCTGGATTGGAGCTCCACCACTTGCTGTGCCAATCATCCTCTCTAATTTAGTACTGTCCACAAATTTGCTGAGGGTGCGCTCTGTCTCATCACCCAGGTAGCTGATGAAGATATTGAACAATATCAGCCCCAGTATTGACCCCGGAGGCACTCTGCTTATTACTGGCTGCCAACCAGATGTTGAGCCATTGATTACCATGCTTTGAGCCTAGCGGCCCAGCCAATTTTCGAGCCATCTAATAGTCCTTTCATCCAGCCCCGTACTTCCTCAGCTTCCAAATGAGAATGCTGAGGGAGACAGCGTCAAAAGCTTGATCAACCTGGCTGTGTTGAATTAAGGCCAAGTCTGAGGTTATTAACTGAAACAGCAGACATGCCTACACAACCAAATGAAGGAGTGATTGCAGTGTCTGCTGCTGTAACCGTGCTGGCTCTAGGGCACAGTAACAATAGCATTAACATGGGTATTAGCTCCTGCTAACAAGCAGAGTAAAAGCTCCTGAGGAATTGCACTTATGAGGGCTGCTTTACAGCAGAATCCCAAAGTCCTTGCTCCTGCATCTCTGCTGCTCCTGCTGCCTGGGCCAGTTCCGCGGAGTGAGGATGGGCACGCCGGCACACGCAGCAGCAGTATTTGCTTTTGCTGCATAATCACACCTAATAATTTTGTGCTGACGGAGCTGACTTCTCAGGGGCACAAAGAAGCAATTAAAAACTGTATTTGAAATCATTAGACGAAGACAAACCCTGCACCTAATGCCGCTGCAAGGCCCTTAGATGAGTGAGCAAATAACTGGGGGGGATGAAGAATTCAGATGGGAAAGCGAGGCCTTTTAGTGTTTATCCACTTGTCTGTGATTTGCAAGTTCACATACATTATGGATGCTGTCCCCCTGTTCAGATGGACTCAGGCTGCCAGATATATTATAAAGATTTATGGTGATAAACAAAGAAGAAAACATTTAATTGACCCAAAATGGCTATTGCTATTGGTGTCAAATATATGCGAGCAAAGCTGGTCAACTTGAATCACAAATCCTTAGCTGGTAGAGATGTTTTAGTAAAGACCTGAGACAGCTGCACAGTGCAATTTCTCTCACTAATGATTCTTAAATTAAGAAATTAACCCCCTTCCACAAGCATTTGGATTGCGCTGGAGTGGGAGACAGTAACAAAAATTGGACTGGAGTCCATGGTAATAGCAACCATGGGCGCTGCCAACAATATTTATAATTCTTGAGCCCCAGTGCTTGCAGAAATAAGGCACTCTAGATGGCCAGTTATAGCCCTTGTAAGGGAAGGGACAGTCCCCAAAGGCATTGGTGAGCCCTACAGCACTTGTGTTTGTCAGGGATGCCGGTCTTGTCCAGAAATTATGCCTTGTATTAGCATTGAGCTTAAAGCCACTCTCTCTTCAGTAGCGTCTGACCATCCTCTGCCATCACTAAGACCAAATCTCTGCATTGCTGGAACAACACTGTGCGTATTCCGG
The DNA here is from genome assembly GCA_033628505.1 of Tringa tobata. Lineage (NCBI taxonomy): Eukaryota > Metazoa > Chordata > Aves > Charadriiformes > Scolopacidae > Tringa > Tringa tobata. The sequence goes on along the minus strand of JAHREE010000338.1, from coordinate 235,551 downwards.
CTGGATCAGCTGATGGAGCCAGCAGACACAGCCCAGGCCTTGTACCAGATTCAGGGCTTTACGCTGGCTTTATGGCATCCATGGAGTGCCATAGCCAGAGGAGACCTGACGAGCCCGTAACCTGTCAGTAATTTATTAATTTTTTTTTGTCAAGCCATCAAAAACTCCTGGGTGGATTTGGAATTGGTAGAGTGAGTTCATGTCAGATCATTTGTCTGTAGCCTAAAGCTGCGGTGTTTTTTCAGCTGGTGTTAGGAGCCCCAGCACTGGGTTCTCTCTATTGTCAAATGATGACCTTGCCAAGCTTGTTTGGAACACCCAGACTTGTGTTAGGGAGGCATCAAAGCGGCAGCAGGGCTGGGATGTGATTCCTGAGCGGATGAGGGGACCCGTGTGGCCGCGCATCTGTTCCCCTTCCCATGAAAAATTCATGCTGGGCACTGGGAGGCACGGCAGGCACAAAAGGATTTCTTCATCTCTCTCCCGAGTCCGTCCATTCCTCGTGGCTTCATGGGCTGAGCCAAAGTGAGCTTTGGGCAGACTTGGTCGCTGAACCCTGTGATTCAAGTAATTGCTCCTCGTCATGTCGCAGCCTCGTTGAGTGCTGTCATTGCCTTTGATTTGACTACCTTTGAATGGGAGCCTGAGATCAGTGAGGTCAAGATGTTGCAATATGACAGGAAACTTCAAAGCTCTTGGAGAATCTGTAAATGCTGATGGGTCTTGGACTGTGTCCTTAGACTGCCTGTAAAAATTGCTTCCTTTTTTACCGTTTCATCTTCATGTTCTTTCTAAAGGCATTCTGAAATGGGTGATGCCTGGAGATATTTTCTCTAGCTTTTGCTAGATGTTCATCCCCCATCAACAAGAAATGTCTGATGTGTTTATTTTTGCATGTGTGATCTTCTAATAGATTGCTTTTACCCCTTTGAAGGAAAAGTCATTGAATTTCTTAAGGGTTCATGCTCCTTCCTCCCATCCTCCTGCAAGATCTTTGTTTCTACCTTTTGCAGTGATCTGCAGATCGGCATAATTTCTTTGCTTCATGCCTTTTCCAAGAATTCTCACTTATTCACCAATTTTAACAGTTCTGCAGTACTCTGAGACATTCAGAAAGAGCAAAAGTTCCCTAAACACAAAACCTTTGATATTTACAGCCATTTCTTTATCTTATATCTAGGTCAACACCTGTTTGGGGCATAATGCTCAGTTCGTGGTGAGCTGCCTTCCTGGTCACCCCACGCAACCGTTTCTGTTCTCCCGGAGTCCAGCATATTGGCTGTGTCAGACGTGACTGAGATGCCAAAACATATTAATTGCCTTGAAAAAGCTCTACACAGAGCTTTGATCTCATAAACGTACAGATTTTCTTGTTTTCTGTGATTTCTTCTTTGACATCCTAGTGGTTACAGTGCCTTGTGCTAAGATAAGTTTCGTTATCTTTGGAGTCTTGGATCTATCCTTCACCGTAGTATTAAGATTGAACTATTGCCACCGGATAATGCTCACAGAGGCACCTTTCTACAACCCATATTGCGTGCGGGTATCATTTGAAACTCTGAAAGGTGCTGACAGTTTTACTCTCCTTTTCACCAGGGACTGCTGGCTCATTGCCTCTCCCTGCGAACACTCCTCTTCTCCGCGCGTGTGAGCTCTCCTCGGGTTAATGATAAAGTCAAGCAGATTAGTTCTCTGAAAGTGGTTAATGAAAATATTGGAGGACGGGGTACTTCAGAGATGCCTGGCAAATGGTAATAGTGGCTCCGCTATGTACTCTGAGACTTCTTTTCCACAGGATCCTGATAAACTTGTCAGTGCGGATGTTTGGTGCTTTGCATCCTCATGGCTTTTCATGCCTGGGAGCCCAGGATGGATCTGAATTTCCCCTTGTACTCTGCTGGAACCAGTAGTCTCAAGGGTTTTCTTAGACTTGGAATACTTCTTACGCTGCTTCCCCATTAGCGTTCTTTCCGCAAAAAGCTTCTGGCTGCCTCTGCAGACTGTTCTTGCAGGAGATGTTCCTACATTGGTCCCACACTTTACCACGTCCTCAAGACCTGTCACCAGACACACCTGCATCGCCCATTCAGCAATTCCCACGGAAGCCTTTTGGCTTTCTGCCCCTTTGCTTTCCAGGATCATTCCACCTGTTTCTGGAGTTATGTTTGGATTTTCCTGTTCCTGAAACTTTTTTAATCTTCCTTCAGCTTATACACCACTATTGTCGAGCTAGACCATGCAACCACAGGCTTTTCTTCAAAACTTCAATCTCTTTCAGTTTGGAGAGGTGAGCCTGTTTTGATTGACTGCGGCTCCTCTTGACGTAGCTCGCTTCAGTCAGCAGTGAAGGTCTGCTATGCCTGCCTACATTTTATCTTTTTTTTTTTTTTTTTTTTAATTCTGGATAGGAATGATATGTTGTCTTAAATCCTTGCTGACTGCTTAAAATTCTCCCACATCTTTGGAGTGTTTAATTATTCCCCTTCAGGAACAGGTTTAAATTGACTGACTTCCTTTAAGGCTGTGATTTCACATGTAATGGCAGCACTGCTTAAATTATTATAGGCTGGCTCCCTCCCCGGCGCAGCTGAATGACCTGGGAAAAGCAGCACTTCAAAACCAACCTTTTCTCCTCCAGCTGGGTTTAATCTGATGGGCTACCTTGCCCCGGTAGGATGCGGCCGGGCAGGGGTACGGAGCACCCTCCCGCGGCGGAGGTGCCTGTTTATGGTGGCATAAAGTGTGGGTGGTGTTTTGGGTCTCAGTTTTGTCTCAAGCTCCCTTCACCAGGGGGATTGCTGATGTTCATTAGCAGCTAATTGGTGCTGGCGAGCTGTGACTTTTACCCCCCAGTTTCACAACTACTCTGGCGGCAGCAGCTGATGCTTAATTGCTAAGTCTGAGTGAAGCTGTGGGTTCACAGAGACTGCCCGAGTTCTGTTATCTGCCTTCGCTTGACAATTACATGTAGTTTTGATTAGTAAAATTTTGATGGGTTTTACTGTTCTGTTTCTTTGATGTTTTGAGAAAGCTTTAGCTGCACTGCTGAGCTGCTCCTGTAAAGCATGCCAGAGCATTATTTAGGCACGGGAAAGTGGGAACTGCACTCAGACTAACGCTGCTCGCCGAGGCCATTTGCAAAGCAGATTTTTGCTCCCGATGGTCGCCATCTGAGGCAGAAATTATGGCTAGGCGTATTTTGCCCGAGAACGGGTTTGAATGTGTTGGTTTGTCTGATTGAATCAAATCTGACCATAAAATGGCACGCTTTGGAGCTCCCGATCAGTTTGCGTGTGTACCTTTGTGGGTAAATGGGGAAAACAGAGCGAGGCCGTTGCTGTCTGCCTGGTAGTTAGCGTAGCTCAAAAATAAACGGGAGGAGGAGACTCATCTTTTTTCCCTGGTCCATTTTTGACCCAGTAGCTCTTCCCATCCCAGTGCCTAAGAGGCTATTCAACCAGTTTAACAGACCCAAAACTGCTGTGCAAGGATCCAGCAACTCAAATCCAAGAGCTCTGATCATAGGAAAAAGTTTTGTTGTTTTTTTTTTTTCTAGGACATTATGAGATTGGCAAGTTCAAGATCGTAGTCTTGTGACCTTACGCCTTACATTATTCTCCAGCCTGAAACAAGCCCAGGTGTTAATTCTGCTGGCTTCACCTCTGGGGCCAAGCTCTCCTCTTTAGGTAATTGCAGTGAATGAGCCAAAGTCTCAGACGAGCTCTGGCTGAATCATCTCTGTCTCAAAGCAGCCCTGAAATGGCAAACCCAGCATGTCAGCTGGTTGCTTCTTCTAAGGCGAAGCCGTACCACATTGGTTGAGATGATAAATGTTGGTTTTCCCCCCCTAGGCAGGGACATGCCTGGGGTGGGACAGGAGGGCATGTTGGATGTGTAGAGTTAAAGGCACATGAAATGTCTCCAGGTATGAGACGTGTGGCTGATCCCTCCTCCCTGCTCATCTGTCCCCTTTCCCTCTCTCCTGGGGTGACAACCTGGTTTGCACAGTTGTCCCTTCTTTATAGGGGACCCTGCAAGCTCCCCAGCATGGGGCTGAGGGCACCGGTGCTGCAGAGGCAGAGCTTACACAGTGGTGTAAAGTGGCTCTGCTTTTCTCTCAGTTCCTTGCCTGGTATTTTCTAGTGTTTCGTTCATTTGTTTGTTTTTGACTGTGCAGTGAGCTGATATTTTCAAAGAGCTTGCTGTCACAACCCCAGAATGGCCATGTTCCTCTGGGGTGATGGTCAGCCCACGGAGCGTTGGCAGGTGGAAAGTTCAACTCCCTGCATGCATTGCCTTCCCCTTGGTATTTCTGATTCTCTCGTCTTATTTCCTAGGTTTACAGAGTTAAGCTCTGATTCTCTTCTCTGCATCCTGTTTAAAGAAGAAGGTTAAATCTAAATATTTGCCTTTTTCATATTACTATTGTCACCTTTTTTTCCTATCCTCTAGCTCATGATGCTGAGGTCCAGTAATGTCATTCTGCTCTTTCACACCTCCTGGGTTTTTTTTCCCCCACTCTCTTTTACAGTGCCACTTGCTGTGGCTTCTCTTGGTGTGGTTGAAGTTTGTCCCTCAGCTCCTGAATCACCTGTCCTCGAGATAACTGATGCTCTAGACCGCTGACACCTTGCTCTCTTTGTGCTGATGTGGGGCAGACATCTGCTCTGTATTGCCTTGGCACCCAGCCTACCAGGTCCTCTGTGGGGCTGGACATCTTGTTGGATGTCTAATCCCTGCCCGAGCCGGCTGCACTCCATGATGCTGGGCTCCCCTGCAGCGCTTGTGGCCAGTTGACTTCTCTGGCCAAGCAAGTGTGGATGGGATGGTGGGAGCCTTTGTCTTCAGAGCCCGCAGCTATGTAGACACTGGGCATCTTTGTGCTCATTTTGATTTTTAATGAGGAATTCCCTGGTTGCTACATTATCCAAAACGTCATGATTTTTTTTAATTTTTTTTTTCTGCTCTCTCAGCACCTTTGTGCAAGGCCAGGACTCGCACATGCAGCTTCTCCTCTGCCAACTTTCATAACATAAGCCTTGGGACTAGCTTAGCCCAGCTTCTTAAATCTGAAGCTTTGCTTTATTTCATGTTAAATTTGTAAACTCCAGCTGCCAGGCAATAATTTTTTTTGAACTAGACCAAGGATTTTCTCCATGACTTGCAACTTCAGTAAGCTTCTCGCTACACCATTTATGGCCAAAACCATTACAAAACTGTCTGAAGCTAAGACCTGAGAGAAGTCTGAATTCTCTTCAGCAAATGCTGCTTGAGATTAGTGAAGTTCAAAGGATCCAGCTTGAAAGTGTCCCACAAGTTGCACTAGAAGTAGAGATAGACTATGACATTTTAGAGAAAAACAATGGATGAGCTGTAAGGCTTTCATAGCCACAGCTCTTTCTGATAGCCAGATGTCTGCTTCCCTTGCTGCACTCCCCATGGGTGCTCCCCTTGCTTGGGAAAGCAGTTCTGTCCTGCTCTTCGTTTTGTGTCCGTGGCCCTCCTGCTTTACAGAAACCTGTGTCTGATTCCTCCCCATGCTCCTACTGTCCCATAATGTGTTTCTGACAGTGCTCTCGCCCAGAGGACTTCATAATCACTGAAGAACTGTGGAGGAAATGGGGATAGGCCAGTCAACGCCCCTGCTGCTCTCTGAATCCAGATCAGGTGCAGAGCTTGGATTCAGCCGCAGGGTGGGAGAAGGACTTGAGAATCAAAGCAGGGTTCAGCATAGGTGGTCAGGCAAGGGTTGAGGAAAACAACTTTAAAAAAAAACCCAAAAAACCAACCCTTAACATTTTCTTGACCCTGAAGGTACTGCACCACTTGTTGGCCTGTGAAACTTGGATGCCAAAAATTGTTCTGGTCCCATAGGAGGAGTCCTCACTCAAAGTTTTGGACAGGAATCTCATAATCAGTAGTGAGAGGAGGAACACCAGTGTGCCCTCTCAGAGCAGTTCCTCCACCTTCCTCAGGCCCGGACCAGACCTGCAAGGAGGAAAATCAGCAAGCTGAGAAAGGAAGAATAATGTTGCTGAGACAGGTCTGATTCCCTGCTCCCTTCAGGGGCAGAGGGGATTATTTGGAGAATACATTAACAAATCCTTTCCCCAGTGCCAGCAACTTCCACTGGCAACCAGTTTGCTTAAGGGCTAACCTGGCAGAAGATCCCAAAGATGTGAACGCTCATGAATACGGGTAAGATCTTCACCCTGAGGAAATAACGTGTTTCCTTTCCAGCAGAGGCTGAGGAATCTAATTGCACTGGTCTTCCTAATTGAAATGAAAAATGGTGCCATATCAGCCTATTGAAAATATTTCAAGCTTATGCCTTATTAATTTACTGTGGGAGCTGTAGCCTGAAATGTGAATAAAAATCTGAATAAGATTATTTGAGGTAATTCACAGGTTTTGATTTAAAATATTTTACCTTTTTGTTTGAATTTGTTGTTGCTGGGCAGGATGACAGTTTGAAGATGATACCTCATTTTAGATTTTACAGATCCTATGAGTGTGAAAATGAATGAAACCTAGGAGTGTAATGTTGCATATTATTCAATTATTATTTTTCAGCTGGGTCCAGAAAGCTTCTCTAACACTAAATCTGGGATGGAGAGCAGGAGGTAGCACACAGACTTGAAGAAACCACAGAGAAAAGCTCTAGCAAGGAAACTACTGACCCTGCAAAGGATAGAGTTTCTCGAGCATTAAATGCTGTAAGCCCCAGGGCCTCACCTAGGGTTTACAAAGTAAAAGTGGTTTCCATTGACTTCACTGTGTGTTTGGTCCTCAGACTTGCTGAGGAGGAAGAGCCTGGCAGAATCATGCACACTTTTGTCCATACACAGCAAAGCAGCAATGTGATCTGCTGATTCAGGAGAAGGCCTTGTTTTCCATCAGGGTATGAAATGCATGGAGTCAACCTCCAAACCCATTGATACTGGATGCGTG
>JAHREE010000338.1:195331-213976 GCA_033628505.1 Tringa tobata | reverse complement strand
TTACAAGGGAACTCAAAGCCTGGGGACCTTCCCAGGGTGGCTGGCATGGATGCAAGGGTGTGCTGTGAAATCCTGCGGCCACAGAGATCAATAGCACAACATAAAGTCATTTATATCACTATAAAGGGAGCATACAGACTAGAATTAGTTACACTAAAATGTCTGTCGTGGAGTATTAATTGGGTTACTAAATATGTCACTGTGAATGTATTTTACAGGCAGCATAAATTTCTGTATTAATAAGGAGCATTTCTGGTCCTCTCCGTGGCTGCCCATCACGACGTGAGCTCCGCTGGCACAGGGCTCCCCTCGCCCAGTGTTTGGTGCTGGCTTTGGTGCCACGTCCCTGGCAAGCCTTGCACTGTGCTTGTGGGAAGGTGTCTGGAGGAAAGCACCCTCTGTCCTCCCACAGGGAAGGAAGGCACAGCTCAGCCCCGTGGCCAGGAGCGGTGGTAGGTCAGGACCTGGTCCCCTCCGTGGTGTGAATGGAGGAAGAAGGTCTTGGGGTGATAAAAACAGGGGGTTGAGCAAGTGAGGTCCCCTTAGCAGGTGGAAGTGGGGATGCACAAGGGATCTGGAGAGGCTTTGGGGTTGCCCCATGGGACTCTGTGGCCACGCAGCAGGGGACACAGCCAGAAAGCTGTGCACTGCCTGTGTGTGCCGGGTACACCGGCACAGGGGTTGTGATTCTCCTGAAGCTTGTTTGGGCTCTGGGATGCTGGGCTGAGCCCTTCAGGGACAGTGGCTGGAGGTCAAAGGATCACCAAAGATCCAGCCATTGAGATGCTGATGCATGAGCACGGGGTGTAGTTCTAGACAGTTCTTCTTCTGTAGCTCTTGCTTTGCTCTGTTTGTCCCATTTCAGTGTTGCTCCCCCTTCCCAAGTGCTTCTTTAAACAGAGGAATTCAGCTTTCTGGTTGCTTCAGATTATTTTTGGTTCTTGCAGTGAAAAAGTTTAAAAAAAAAAAAAAAAAAGGATGTAAGCCTTTCCAGAAATGTGAGTTCCTGCCTCTGTGCTGCCCAAGGGGCTCCTGCCGGCACTCACACCGGCAGTAGGAGAGTGGAATCTCATCTGTAAGTCACCCTGCCCGTGGCTGTTGTGGGGTGGTCACAGAAGGGAAGCAATCCTGGTTTCACATGAAATATTTAACTGTATCTAAGTTACAGCTGGCATACATCCACTGCAAACAAACATCCGTGGAAGATCTGAACTGTCAGTAAATGCCTATGAAATGCCTATGAAGAGAAGGGAGAAAAACACAGCTTTCATCATTAAAAATATCACTACAACTTGCTCCTTTTAGTTTAAAGAGTCTCCAAGGGCAAGTCTTTGACCCTGCAGCCCCCTTGCTTGGAGCCATTCTGGACAAGCACATATTGAAAGGGCAGTTATTGAATTGGTGATGCTTGATTTTGATTTTTTTTTTTTTTTTGGTGAGACAAACGAAGATAGAGGCAAACAGACATGAGGAAAGAAAAGGGCACAGAGAAAAAGGTAAAAATATCGTTTCCCGTATATTTTGGCTTAGTTGCTGAAAAATGTCAAGCCTACAACCTGCTCTTGTTTCAGATTTGAGAAGAAAGCTTTGGCAGAGGGTTGGCAGCAGCCACTGAGTTTACCATGGGCTCCCAGCCAGACACTTCTTAGGGAGGCAAATGAGATGACAGGAGGAAGCTCAGGAGATAATCTGGGGATGAAGAGGTGCACACAATGTGGGGCAGGCAGCAGGGACTCCAGGTCCACAACATTTAATTTGTGCCAAGTCGGTCACCCCAGTAAAGGAAAGGATGTCTCTGGGACACTGGTCTTGACCCAGAGGCTGGGTCAGGTCAGTTCCCGGTCAGAAGTCCCTGCTCCCAAGCCACACGCATGACTATATAGAGGATTCCTCCTCCTTTTGTTTCAATGCTAGTGACTCACACAGAGCTTGAGAAGAAAGTATTCCTAAACATTGTTATTTTAGGTTCATGAAAAACAGATTGTTCACTAGGTAACAAGAGAACAACTTGCCAGACACATGTAGAGGTCACGACGACTGTGATTCATCTTACTAATCTAGCAGGTATCTAGAGCCATTTTAAATGTCTTTATGCTTGGCAGTGATTCACTTCAACTGCTCCCAAACACCTTTCCAAAAATGCAAGGTTTCTTCGCTCCTCTGTTATTGTGAGGGTTGTTCACACAAGGTAAGGAGAAAGCAGTCAGGCGTTTGCCAGATAACCGTGTGCCTCACCTGAAGACAAAAGGATCCAGACAAATCTGCATTTAATATCTACAGCACTCAGAAAAATATGAATGCATTGCCTCCCTGTACGTGTATGTGCCACAGAGCTCCATGATGGATCTCCTATTTGTGTCTGAGTGACTGCCTTCCAACTTCAACATCTCTGCAGCCTTCATGCATAGCTGGACCAGAAGCGTCCCAAGGGAGGTGCCTCTAGGAGGCACCTCTGGAACAAGAACCCCGGAGAGTAGCACATCTTCTTCACATGCACTGACCCCATGCACAGAGGTCTTCATCTCTGGGGTGGTGGAGGACTTTGGGAGAAAGCCAGAGAGATGCTCAGGGAGTCTGTGAGAACCTGAGGCTGGATGTGGGTGGATTAAAATGAGATCCTCTAGAGAGGGACGGGTGTGTTGTTTAAATCTGTGAGTTTCAAACTCAGACTACAGCCAGTGGTGGTGGGTAGTGGGGCACAGGTGGGAGATCAATGAGTGCATGGGCTAGAGAGCACAGAGGGAGTGAAAGCTGGCAGGTGAGATTATACAGGTTGCTTGGAGAGATGGAGAAGAGACCATTATATTCCCTTCCACATCACATGTGGTGCTTGGAGGAGTGGAGGAACAGAAGGTTGTCCAGACACCACCTGCTCCCTTGGCGTCACAAACATGTCCCATGTCACAGGTTATTGCCGCAGCGTAGAAGCAGTGAAATGCCTGTGGGACCATTCTCAGGACTACAAACTCCTACCACGTTCCCCTGGTGTGCATGTGAGTGTGAAGGGTGCAGGGTAATTTCATCATTTGCTTTTTCACACGAGTAGAGGGTGCCTGGCCTCCTCCCATCCTCCTGTCTCCAGCAGATGACCAAGAGATCCTTCTGAGAAAAGGTCCACCAGCAGAGCAGATGCTGAAAATGGAGGCTGGATGGGGTCTTGGTAGGGTCTGCAGAGTCTTTTGCAGCTGAGAGGTATATTCAAGAGTAGGGAAAGGGAGATGGTTGGCAGGATTAAATCTGCTGCTCTGTGCCTGTCCTGGTAAAGCCTTGGAGAGGTGGCTGCACCAGCCAAGCCTCTGCCATCTCAGTAGGCTGAGATTTCATCATGTCTATTGTCAAGACAGTGTTTGGGACAGATCTAACCTAAATAGGGACGTCTGATTTTAGTAAAAAAAATTGCATTCTCTCTGATATTTTATTATTAAGGAAACCAATAAAGTTTACATCCACAGAAAAAAAATGAACCAGTCCTTTCAAATTGTCTCTGTCTGGAAAAGCATGAGTCCCCATTTCCATTTGTATTCCAGGGGAGAGATCTTCAGCCTGAGCTTTAATGTCAACACATTGAATTAAAGGGTTTTTCATTAGTTACAAGGAAGGTGAAAATCATCATCTGCTGAAATGTGATTTGCAGCCGTAAGCTGCGGGGAGATGATTGTGCTGTCTTACTCAACAGGTTTCTGCTCTCACGAGTGTAAACGGGCAGGTCCTGACAACAGAGATGGAGAGCTCAGAGCCAGAGCTTGCTTGAGCAGATCATAGAATCATCGAATCATAGAATCATTGAATCATCTAGGTTGGAATAGACCCTTGGGATCATCGAGTCCAACCATCTACCCTACTCTACAAAGTCCTCCCCTACACCATATCCCTCAGCACCACATCTAATCGTCTCTTAAACACATCCAGGGATGGGGACTCAACCCCCTCCCTGGGCAGCCTATTCCAATGCCCGACCACTCTTTCTGGGAAGAATTCTTTCCTAATGTTCAGTCTAAACCTACCCTGTTGGAGCTTGAAGCCATTCCTTCTTGTTCTGTCATTAATTACCTGTGAGAAGAGACCAGATGATGTAGCAGATCAGATACTGTACATCTGAGCAGACCAGATGATGTACCAGAGATGTAACAGGTGGGAGGACTTTCAGGTCTCCATCTCCATCATCTCCATCCATCGTTTTCTGTCCCCCGCAAAAGAAAATGGAGCATGAGAGTGATCTGTATTCTTGGGTTTGGAGCCTGGCCGTGTCTTGCGGCTGGGGACCAGATTTTTTAACACAACTTTAGAGTTGGGAAGCAGCTGGATAGCATCCCAAGGACAGGACCCAGGTGCTCATCACGCATCTTACACCATGCACACAGGGCACCAAAGGGTTGAGAAGAGGAGATGTACGACCAGAAAAAGTTGCTTTTTGGTGGGTTTTTTGTGGACTCACAAAAATTGCTCAGCCAGCCAGAGTGGATTTAGGCAGTCAGTGTCAGCCAAGATGGATCTGAGGTCCAAGGACCAGTGTGTTGCTGGTGGTTTTGGAAGGGGTCTCAGCAGTGCTGAAACCAGGAGGAAGCGCAGCATGGGCTGAGGGTGCAGGGATGTGTACACACATTCATTCAGCAAGAAAAACCATGTATATGCGGCTGCATACACTCTATTTACACAATTTTACTAGGGTGTTTTTATTTTTTATTGCACTATAAAACAAGAATAAGTGATCAGAAACAAAAGAATTTAGTTATCAGCTGCCAAAAACAAGACACAGAGAGAAGCATTGCAATAAATTGCACAGTACATAAAAAATTCCAGCGTATTAACAAAAATGCTGCAGAGCAGACAACAGGTAATGATAAAGCCGAATGTAATTACTAAAGAAAAAAATTCTTTTAAAATACTGGGGTATTCTCTGTTGAGAAACATTGCTGATCTACAGTTTAGTTGGCTGGATGAAATAACATCCACATTAAAGTGAGGAAAAGCAGAAGCAAGCCTGGATCCGGCAACCAATCCTACCCAGGTCACGTTTGGGGAGGGGGAGTACCAAGGTCTTTCTTTTCCATCAGATCGCTCTGCGTTTTTACCGTTCCCTCCGAATACGCGGCTGACACCTCGTCTGGCCCAATTAAAGTGACACACTAAATCTCTGCAAATAGGCTGCCTGCCGCATCCCTTCTCCGCCATCCCAGCCTACCAAGTAATAAGTTCCTTCTATTTTATTTTTTTTTTTTCTGACACAGGCTCTGAACCCGCATCTATACGCTGGAGACACAAATTCTCAAAGCCGAAATGCAAAACTCCGCGGGCTGCTCGGCTTAGCGCTTTGTTAGCAAAACCCAGATGAAAACTCTCTCAGATTGTCCCTTTTATCAATTTTCCCAGCCGATACGAGATGTGGAGGCTGACATCGAAACAATGTGCTAGTTAGAGGATTCAGAGCGCATTGACCAAGTCATTTTAGTTAATCAATTACCCATTCCATGGTCCTAATAGCTCTTTAGATCTCATTCCGCTTAGCGAAACCGCGAACTCAAGTGCTCAACTATACAATTTATTAATGAAAATTCGCTTTATAGTAATTTTAGAAATTATGGAATAGAAAATAAAGATGATTAACAGTGCCTGCAAAGATTCAACAAATGTGCATAAGGTTTTAGAACTTCATTGTGAATCAGTAAATCTAATCGATGAATAAATGTTATATCAGAATTAATATTAACATAGTGGTAACTTATTCTTACTATTGCATAACCTATTTTTAGGGGTAATTTTTATATCAGCATGAGCTGTTGGTCTTTAATCTTTCATTAATTTCATTCATAGCCTTTTATTAATTTGCCAATCAAGCTTTATATTTGAATTAAAAGCTCTGGGACTTGGACGTGTCAAGTCAACCAAACGATTTCAAAATCAGGATTTAGGAATTTAGACAGTTACTCAATTAACTGCAAACACTAAGTTCATTCACTACTGCCTTCTCCTCACCATAATACTCATGGTCACACCCTTCTTCTCATCAGTTTTGCTCCTTCTGCAGCCTTCATTTTTTCTAAGAATAGGTGCACCAGAATAAAAAATAAAATAAAATAAAGGTCTTCTCCAGAAGAGATTATGGGCTGCAAAATAAGGGACTGCATGTGTTCTGCAAGTCACACCAAATTTGTCGTGCAGCCCTAATTGGTGCAGTTCTTAATTGTTGAGGTATCTCTTTGCCAGTTTGTCTTTTGCAGAAACACAGAGGGGCAGGTGGATGCTCTCAGGGCGCGAAGCCCTGCTCAACTGGGAAAAAGGCAAAAAGCCCTTGCTTTTTCCTCTACCATCATCCCTCACCGCTGCCTTTCCTGCACCCAGCACCTCTTCCCTGCATGCCAGCCTGGACACAGCCGTATTTGTCATGTTTATAAGTACGAGGCAGTGTTAAGGCTACACGTGGGACAGGGAGGAGGAAGATAGAGTTATCACACCAGGAAGGGAGGCATATGGGCACAGCTGGGTCACTCCTATCTGCATTCGGGGGTTTCAAGCCCATGCATCTTTGTAATGTGCTGCTTGTAATGCTACTATCTCGTGACCTTAATGCCCAGCTACTGCCTTGTGGATATGAATATCATGAATATCAAAGTTACTGCAGTGTTTACACTGAGTTAGAGAATTGATCCCATCCCACCCACAGGCACTAGCTTGTTTTCCAAGGTACATATCCTTGTTATTAGTAATTTATAGGCAGCATTTTATACGGCAGACAGGGTGGGGCAAGGAGGAGTGGCAGGGACTGCTGTCAGCATGGTAAGATGCATGTGTATCTGGGGGGGCCTTAGGATGCTGTTACCTGGTCAACTCATACCGTGCAGGACCAAGATCATACCATTCCTCTTCTGTGCAGCCTTATCTTTCTTGCACTGGTTGTAGCAATTCTGCAGAGTTAAAACAACACACACAAAAAAAAAGTCAAAAAAGGCTCAAGCTGCAAACAAACATCACCAAAACACCATTTAATTTTCTGTTGAATCCCAGCTGTGAAATGGCACCCTTAGACCCTGGCAACTTGCTGCCTCAAGTGCCTTGGTTGCTCATAGGTGAGAGAGCAAGTGGCTGCTTTGAAAGAGAAGACGCCTCAAGCAGGAGTGGGGGCCACTGAGACAGCAGAGTTGGAGGCCCAGGAGTCCAGCAGTGAGGAAAACTTGTTGAGACTCAGCAAGGGTTCCCAGCAGGGCTGCAGGTTACCGTGTAGCTCAGGTACAGCCCGGGCAGTTCCACCCCAGGCCATCCAGCAAGTGAAACAGTCAATGAAGCCCAAAGCCACTCAACATACCCAAAGCCACTCCGCATACCCAAGGGCTGCAATGACTCCTAAAGAGTCAGGGAGCCCAGGAGAGGGTCAGGGACTTGGGGTGGAGAGTAGTAGGTACTGAGATGGGGCTGAAAGAGGTTGAGCAGCATCAAATTTCCCTCCATAAATGATGAGTTCAGCATTGGACCCTGAGAAGCCCATGTACATTCCCTGTCCAGGGTCTGCTGAGCACCCACTTGGACCCAAATTCAGCTGGGCTTTGTCCTCCATCAGTCTCTTATCTCCTAAGGCAGGAGCTTCCAGGAGGAGGGGTGGAAACATTCCTCTGGACTCACACTGACATTTTAGCATCCCTGCTTGACTGTGATGAGCTTCTGACCCGAATCAAGACAAATTGAGGCTTCAAAATCCCCCTTCTTTTGCAAAACCCAGTTGGAGGGGTGAGAGGAGCTGGTGGCTCCCAGCCCCATGTGCTGGAGTCGCAGACATGACTGCTTTGCAGGTGCCTCTGCTCTGCATATGTGGAGCCAGTGCCGTGGCACTCTCCCACTTTCATCTTTGGGGTGTAAGTGTTGCAGTTCTGGCAGTAGCCTGAGGGCAAATTGTTCTGGAAAGTTTGAGCAAAGCAGGTTCAACTGCTTCAAAGTAGGAAGTGGATGACAAAAATACATAATTGCCTTCTTAAGAAAATAAAAAGCAACTTTTTTTGGCAGATTGGCAAGTATACACTTCCTACGCACTTTCCCTTCTACCCAAAACATGATTCCAACCTTATTTTTATTTCAGGAACTGTGAATTATGAAAGGGCTCTCCCCTCCCTCTTCCTCTGCCTTTTTCTTTCTCCCTCTAGCTCTTTCTCTCCCTCCCAGTTCCTAACCAGTATTATGTTAGTTTATAACCTTTGCATGCAAACCTTGTTCTAATTTACTTTATACACACGTTGCAGGGCCCGCAGGACAAGGATTGGTTTGCTGCTGCTGTGGCTTTATGAATAAATCCTTTTACAAAACAAAATCCCCCTGCAGTGCCACAGCTGGGTGATATGTTTCGCTGAATCCCAGTGCCCCTCGTCCTGTACTTTTCCAGGTGCGAGATGTTGGTGTGTTCCCGGATCCAAGAGCAAGCTGCCACGTCCCCTTGGCTGCCCCCCATCCCATGGGATGTCCCTTCCTCTGGATCTCCACACACCCTGGGGTGCTGCTGGTACACACTTGCTGCAGGCACGCTGGGGAGCTCCGTGGGTCCGCAGTGGGTCAGGCTCTTCACCCTTCTGAGAGGGGAGATGCCAGCTGTGAAGCTGTGCTTGCTGTCAGCTGTCATGTGGCCTTTGTGGGCATCTGGAGTTCCTCTGGTTCAGCCTCCTCAGAGGAAGAGGTAGCTGTTGGCTGGAGCTGCTGCCTTTGCACAAATGCCAACCCGTTACAGTTTGAGGAACCTCCACCAATTTGTTGTCGTTTAGACAATTATTCTCTCACCCCATGACCCCTCCCCACCTGGGAAGGGGAACTGGGAAAAAACAAGGAAACCTGAGGGTTGAAATATAGACAGATTTAATAGGATAAGACTAGATAGTTGACATTAATAGCACTGAGCAACCAGTATTGATCCCGATACCAATATAAAACACACCAGGGCTATCCCCAGCCCATTCCCCAGCAGAAGCCATGCACTCCCAGCAGGGACAGCCCATGTGGGACCCTGCCAGCGCTGAGGATTCGGGAGGAAGGGAAGGGCTC
This sequence comes from Tringa tobata, assembly GCA_033628505.1. Classification (NCBI taxonomy): domain Eukaryota; kingdom Metazoa; phylum Chordata; class Aves; order Charadriiformes; family Scolopacidae; genus Tringa; species Tringa tobata. Next base: position 204,961 of record JAHREE010000338.1, on the reverse strand, counting down.
AGGGCTCCAGCACCGGGGCAAGGGGTTCCCAGGATCCCAGACATCAAGGGAGGGAGAGAGAGAGAACTCCTCAGCAAACTTTCTAATTTATATTGAGAGTGCTGTTCATGGTATGAACTCATCCTGTTGGCAGCTTGGGTCGAGTACCCGGGTCTTGCTCCTCCTCATCCCCGAACCTGGAGAGCTCGAAAACATTGAGACCTTGAGACCCACACCCCAGAGCTGGTGACAAAGTAAATATTTTCACAAATTCAGACTCTAGAGTCTTCTAAAAGTGCAATAGAAGAGAAATTAGTCCTGTGTCGCTCAAAACAGGACACAACCTGTGCTGACAAACTGAGTCCATGCAGGCAGGTGGCATGCACCAACCTTTCCTGTCTCTTGCTCACTGGTCACAGATGTGTGCAGGCAGCAGCAGCTTCATTGCTTTCTCCTTGACCAGCCTCAATCCTTGCAGACCGACTGCTGTAAAGTGCAGTCCAAGGAGCTCTAAAGCTGCAAAGGAGAACCCCCCTTCTCCCCAGGGGCAATGCCTGAGGGCTCACCTCAACCCCCAAAGCAGGGGAGGGAGGTGGGATGGTTTTATGGGGGTTCGCAGAGCATCCAGCCCTTAAAGGAAGAGCTGTGGGAGAGAGATGCAAAGCCACGTGTGGAGTGATGTACAGGTAAAGGCTGATCCTGATCAACTTCACTCCTTGGCTGCATCTGCTACAGTCTATGCCAATATACTGGCAAGAAAGAGAGGCAGCATAAAGGACCTGGATGGTGAAGATAAGTGCCCTTGGAGCTTCTGGCATCAGGGGAGGTGAGAAGAAAAGGGTTGTGCAGTCTCCATCATGCAAAAAGCACTTGACCACACAACCCTCCTCCCCTTAAGTGCCCCACACATGACTGTGATGATGTGAAGCTCCAGGTAGACTGGTTCAAAAGTGAGTTGGGAGCTGCAGGCAGAGGGTGGGAAGTGCTGAGAACCTCCCGCGGCTCTCCTTTGGGATCCTGGCACTGGGCAGGAGGCACTGACTAAACACCGGTTATGGGGACTTGTAATGCACATGGACACAATGGGTGAAATGCCAGGGGAACATCAGCCACACATCCCCACCTCGCAGTATGCTGAGGAGTGTTTGTGTCTGACATGTCCCCTGTGGATTTTTTGCAACGTGAAGACTAATGTGTCATTCCTGCTGTGCCCCAGAAGAGCTCAAACTGCCCCAAACCAAATCCTTCCAGGACAAGTAATGCAAGCAGGAAAATAGCTGTCCATTTAACTCTCCATTACAGGAGGGAGACAGGCAGGGCACTAATTTTTAATCTCCCTCCCTCTGTCCCATCACTAATCTGCGGTGGAGGTTGTCTCACTTGTCCCCTTTGGCCATCCTCAGACACCTCACATTGCTGAGATACAGGGAGCCCTGCTCCAAAAAACAACAGACAGCATATTCTCCCATGCCAGGGAGCTTGCTGGCTCTCCTCTTGCCTCACCAGCCACCCACTGGGAGCCCTGCAGATGCTCACTGGCCAGTGGCTGCCATCAGAAGGCATGGTGCTGGGCTGCGGGGGGCTCGGGGCAGGGACCCCAGCTGTGCTGAAAGCTGTGCCAGCTGCTGCTGGTCCCAGATGACAGGAGAGTTGATGGGGCTTGTAATAGATGACCTGCAGACAGTAAGATGGGATGGCAGTGCTGAAGGAGCCTATGAAGAAGCAGCGTGGGTACGACCAGCCTTACCACTCCCAGGGGCTTCTCCTCCTACCTGAGCTGGGCAGTGATGTCCAGCATGCAGATGCAGAGAACATGGCTCCTAGAGCTGTGCCCCTCTCTCTGGACCCGTTTCCAACTCTTGCTACAACCAGCACGGTGCCTCGGCTGTCACAGTATTGGACCCTGTAGCATCCTGTCCTTAGGCCCAGCATCTGTGGTCTTGGCAGAAGGGAAAGTCTCTGGACACCACGCATGGTGCCTGTGACTTCCCAGGTGGTGCGAGGGTCCCAGGCCTGGGCTTTGGCAGAGGAAGTCATGGTGCTGGCATCCAGCATGGAGCATTTTGGAGACCGGGGACCCACGCTCCCAGGGGTGGTCCCCCACTGGCGGTCAGAGTCTTCCCAGGCTTCCCGTCCCTGCACCAGAGCTATGTGTGCATTTAAGATGGACAAGGGTCCAGGGAGCGGGGATGGGACTGCAGATGGCTGCGCTCCCTGCTTAGTCCCCTCCAGGAGCAGGTCCCTGCTAATTGCCCTCCCTCCAGTGGGACCAGGCAGAAACACCTCCCCGTGCACCACCGGTCCGCTGCTTGGAGAATCAAACCCCCTTCCCAAAAGCTGAGCCCGGCCACGTGCGCCCAACCTGCCCCCCTCCAAGCTCTCGAGCTTCCCAGGCCCACAGCCCATCCATCTCCTGGCACGCTCGTCTCCGCAGTGCCTCTGGCAGCGCGGTGAGCTCCTGAATATTTTATGCGGTTATTAGTCGACAACATAATCTATCTGAGGGGAAGTCAGAACTGCTGACCGAGGCGCGCGGCGCAGCGGCGGGGGAAGGCTGGCTCTCCCCGCAGCATCGCCCGGTGTGGCGGAGGTGGTACCCGCTGCTGGGGGCTGGTGGCTTGCCCTGGCATGTGCCACGGCGCCCACGGCCAAGCACGGGCACATGCTGCACTTAGCAGGCAGCCAGATTGAATGCCTCCTTGTCTGAAGGGCTCGTGTGTACATCCCTGCCCCCCTCTAATTCGTCACATATGGCGCAGGCATGGTCGGTCCATGTGTCTTGGCGCAGGGGCATATGCTGTGTGCACAGCAGTGCCGTGATTAGTAACACATTAGCCACAAACATGCCGGTGATGGAAGCAAGGAGGATGACTGTACCGGTACGTACAGACACCAGCGTGAGCAGGCAGAAACTCTGCAGCCCAGCCTCTTCTTCACGTGTTGCCCATCCGAGTTCTGCGAGCCCACAGCCATCTGCCCCCCAACCCCAGCTGCAGGCAAGCACTCGCACGCACACTGGAGGATTGCTGGCCTGGGCTTTGCAGGGTGTAAAATTCAGTATTCACTGTGCCTGAGGAAAATGTCTTTGGGTGCAGAAGGTGCAGAAGAAGCCCAGAAATGGGTAAGGGCAGCGCCGCGCAGACGCTCGCTGGGCAAGCAGCCTGGGAAAGCAGAGCCTAGACTGGCAGGGTGGCACAGGGGATGCTCACACCTCGACGGCACATCCTTGTGCTGGGGTGTGGGGGTGCACGGACCCAGGGGGAAGCAACAGCAATGGCTGGGGAAGGGCTGGCTGAGAGAAAGCTGAGCCGCCTCTTCTGTGCTCCTGCCATCCCAGGCAGGTGATTTCCAGCGCAAACAGGTAGCAGTTGCGGAAGGTCTAAGACCAGGGTGAAAGTCCGGCCGTGGGTATAACATGGGGGAGGCAGAGAGGAAAACACCTGAGGAACTCTGCCCTTTTCAAATCTTGGTCCCCAGCGAGTGGCTTGAAATGGGCTCTCAGTGTCTGGTATGGGCCAGGCAGTTGCTGAACTTCTTGTTCCTGCTCATTCCCTTGTGCTGGCACGGGTGTTCACACAGGGAGTTGGGGTCATGGGGTTTTCTTTTGCTTTGTTTTCCAGCCAGATCAGCTTCCCAGCCTGGTTTCTTGCACGGCCACTGATTTGCCTGCTGCAGTCAGAGGGCCCTGCTGGGGATGGCAGATGGGTGGCAGCAGCACCCAGTAGCTCATCACAACCAGGTCTGGGGTGGGAGAGGTGGTCTGGGGGGGCTGCAGCAATCCCTCCTGGTGGGCTGCAAGCCCTTGCAGGGACAGACAGAGCTGGTGGAGCAGGGCACAGCTCTCGCCTGCCTGTTGTGAAACAGAGGCACCTGGCAAGTGCTGCCAGCCCCGGGATGCTGCAGAGCATCCCAGCCGAGGCACAGCCTGTGCTGCTACCACTGCTGAGCCACCCGGCACTGCCGAGGAAGACTGTGCCGGGCAGGTTCATCTTTATGTAAATCACATTCACTTCAGCTGGCTTCCAGGATAATCAGTATTAAAGGGAAACTATTTTCTAGTTCATTAGAGGAAAGCTGCGTCCCCGCGGCTGCTGCTGTCGGCACCTCCTTCTCCTTCCAGGAGAAATGATCTCCGCGAGCACCAAACACGGAGACATTCACACTCCAAATGTCAAGTGGGGGAAGGGGGAGAAGAAAGGTCTGTGATTCCAAGGGCAGCCCTTCCTCCTCCCCTTCATCCTTCGGGAGGGTTTGAGTGAACTGTGGTCCTTCCCCTTGGGCTCCTCCTCACCAGCCCTCACCCCCATAGGCCCTGGGGTCCTTCCTTCCGTTCCTTGCTACGTTACCCTCCCTGGTCATTGATGAGCCCTTGTTCTCATCTTATCCCTGGTCTCCCTGCTGGTTGGTAGCCCCCCTGAGAGCCCGGGTCTCCCTGTGCACAAGCACATTGATGGTTGTGCCAATACCTCTGCCAGAGCCTCTCCCTCTCAGCAGGATGCTCTGAAGTCACCCCAAGTCTGGGACTGTTCTCCTCCCCATCTCCTAGACAAAAAACAGGTCCTTCTTGTATGGATTATGCTTTCCCTGATCTCCCGTGGTGGAGTGATCTCCAGTGGTTTATTTAGCCCATTTCTTCCTTGGGTTTTCCTTGGTCACAGCATCCCTGTGCTCATCTCATAGCTTCTTTCTTTCTCACTCTCTCCCCATTTCTTCTCTGTGTTTTAGTCCTGTCTCTGTTTTATCTGGGGAAAGAAGCTGCTTTCCCACCCCACCAGCCCAGCTCTGTGCTCATGGCTGGAGGTACCAGCCCAGATTCAGCAGGCAGTGGTGTTTTGAAGTTTGTAGAGGATGTCCCCTTGCTGATAGACCTTGGTGTTGAGATCTTCCCACTGCTCCAGAACAAGACTCTGTGTTTGCCTGAAATAATGGGCTGTCAAATTCAAAGAGCTCACTATTAATCCAGCTCCCAAGAAACACCAAGATGATGCTAGAAGAAATGATGCCGGCCTGACAATCCAAGGAGCAAGGCTTTTTACTTGCCAGGTCTCTGAGAAGCTGTCTTCAGCCCTGCCCAGGCAGGCGGCTCCCCAGACACTGGGTGCTCCTAGTGCTTGGGCTCTCTGCTAGGCTCCTTGCTATGGAAATTATTCACTCTGGCTCTCAGAAATCCTCTGCTGTGCAGAAAAACACATGGTATGTGAGAGATCCTCAGCATTGCCCATATTCTTTGGAATTTCAGAAAGAGCCAGGGTATCTTTCCACTTCCCCACGACAGCTGGGAGTGACTGGTGGAGCGGACTCCCAGTAAGGCCCAGATATTTTCACCCTGGGTCAGGTGAATTTGGGGCTAAAAATGGATCATAGAGGCCATCCAGACCAAGTCCCAGCAGAGGATGGTAAAAGACCCTCATTCAAGCAAGCCTTCAGGCGAGCATCTTCTTAGCAAACAGCTCTCCCGTCCACCATGGAGAGGGCCCAAGACCACTCCCAATGTGAATGGAGAACCCAAATGCAAGAGGGTATCCAGATCCCTCTACCTTTGAGTGACCTCAGAACTGGGATTGCCATGTAGAGGGACAACACGTACAGGAGCTCCCGGCAGGGCGGGCAGATTGAGTTGGGATCCTTTCCCTCAAGGTTTTGCTGGGCTGGGGAGCTGAGGGTTCAATCAGGAGAGGGCAGGGTGTGCTTTCCCTGGGTGGGGTGCGGATGGGGACAGGGTTTGGAGGCACAGGGCAGAACACAGGGTGCTGCTGCACACCTCCAAGGTGATGATGCTGAATGTCCTAAGGATGGTGGGTGGTACCAGCACCAAGCACATGAGCCCAGGCACAGCCCTCGGCACTTTGGAAAATGGCTGGGCTTTGCCCACTGTCCCTCCTGCCTGGAGAGCCCGGGAAGGAGCCATGGTGTGCTGGCCCTGCAGCTGCAGAACGCACCTATGTCTCTCCACCTGCATGCCCACACCCTCCCAAAGCATCTACTGGACCTGCTCTGTGCCAGACAACCTGTGACAGGTCCTTCCCGCCCCGGTTTGTGCCTCCTCTCCTTGCCAGTCCCTCGTCCTCGATGAAGCCAGACCTGGGTGACTCAGACATCACGCTGGCATGCATCAGCATCCGAGCTTATCAACGGCAGACAGGGCAGTGACAGGAGGACACTAATGCAGAATTATTAGTGGCCTCTATGAGGATGCCTTCAATGCATAGCCATTAGGAGCAGCTGCCCTGACAGCAGCTTCTGCCTGATGCAGAGGAAGGGCAGAGACACATTAAAAGCATCTCGGGATTTGGTGTCCCTCTGGTGGGGTCCAGGCGAGAAGGGGTGAGAAGGGGAAAGAAGGAGCCTGTGCTGGGTCATGGCCCAAAGGAGGAAGCTGGATGTGAGTGGTGTGCTCTCATCAGACACTAATGACTGCATGCAACGGGCATGGCTTTTCCTACCTTGCTCTGCAAGAAGGCGTCCTGGAGTTGTTTTCTCCAGGAAGGTAGAGCTCCAGAAGGATAATGGCAAAAATTAGACTGGGAAAAAACTGGAATGAGTGTCCTGGCAGGAAAGAAGACAATTTTGTGGAAAGAAGTGCAAAAAAAAAAAACCCCTACCCTTGGTAGCTCCTTCTTGGCAGCTCCAAACATGCAAATGCACCGGCCAGTCCCTCACACGGAGCCAGAGAGCCAGTGTGAACTCTCCGGTCTTGCAGAAGGATGCCAAGTCTTGGCCTTTCAGAGCTGCTCTCTGCTCTGGCTTATAGCCGTGGCTGGGGGATTGCTCCGAGGAGAGGCCAAGACTGACAGATGATCCCCTAATCAGCTGTATAAGCAGAGCCCAAAGTCCCTGTTCCCACCTCCGCCAGCTAATTGCTTTTGTTACCAGCCCAACGGGGCAGAACCGTTTTTTGTGCTACGGTGCCCTTTTTAAGCATTCACACTGTGTCTCCCAGATAGACTGTGCAGATGTTGATGAGCTTTTTACCCATCCTCCCGGGCACCAGACCTGATCTCTCGGCACGCAGCAGTAGGCAGCTTGGAGAACGCTCCTCTGCAAGGCGGCGAGTCTGTTTGAGTTTAAACCTTTTGTTCATGCTCTCATGAAGAAAACCCTACTGTCAATCAAGAAGAAAGCTCTTTTTTTTTTAGGCTGCTCCCATCCTCAGACAAAGCCCAAAGGTGTTTTGGGAACCTGTGATCTCGGGCAGGGGCGGTGAGTGTGTGGAAAGACGAGACAAACACGTTGTAGTCTGAGCCCACAGATGAAGCTGGTGTGACATTGCTGATGCTGGCAACGTGGCTACCACCTGCAGACTAGTTGTCTAGACAGTCCATGAATGGGGAGACAAAATCAACACTGGGATAGGATTCTTCTGACCTACCCTAGATACTACTACAGCAAGAGACAAAAAATCATAGAATCAGGGAATGGTTTAGGTTGGAAGGGACCTTAAAGATCATCTCTTTGCAACCCCCTGTCATGGGCAGGGAGACCTTCCACTAGAGCAGGTTGCTCAAAATACCTCTCAACCTGGTCTTGAACACCTTCAGGGATGAGGAATCCAAACCTCCTTGGGCAACCTCTTCCAGTGTCTCATCACCCTCATAGTAAAGAATTTTTTCCCAATATCTAATCTAAATCTCCCTTCTTTCAGTTTAAAACCATTCCCCCTCATCCTGTCACTCCACTCCCTGATCCAGAGTCCCTCCCCAGCTTTCCTGGAGCCCCTTGAGGGACTGGAAGAGGCCATAAGGTCTCCCCAAAGTCTTCTTTTCTCCAGGCTGAACACCCCCAACTCTCTCAACCTGTCCTCATAGGAGAGGTGCTCCAGCTCTCGGACCGTCTTCATGGCCTTCCATTGGACTCGTTCCAACAGGTCCATACCCTTCCTGTGCTGAGGGCTGTAGAGCTGGATGCAGAGCCAGCTGGCTCTGGCCCATGTGGGATGCTCAGCCACACCTGGTTTGTGGGCCAGGCTCGCATCCCTGTTCCTCACCAAAAAGGGACTGTGGTCTGCTCCACTGAAGCACTGAGAGCATTGCATCTCATTCATCCCTTGGCAGCAGCAGCCAATGGTTGCTTTGATGACATTCAGCATGGTCCAGGTATGAGAAAGCTTCTTTTCAGTCTGCTGCAGCAGCACCTCCTGGCCAGCATGATGAAGGGGCTGAAAGGAGTAGAGGTACAGAGGAAATCTGGTGTCAACAGCAGATATGTTTTTGCAAATGAGGCCAGCATAAATGCAAAATTACCTCTGTAGGAACCCCGAGATGGGCCCAGAAGTAGAGAGGGACTTGGAAGATGGGAAGAAGGAGCAGTCTGAAACCCCCTCAGCGGTCAGAGCTGACATTCCCTGCAAATGTGATAAACGGCTGGAGAAGATCGAAAATAGGGGTTGGCTAAAAGAAGCTAAAAAGTAGCCTTCACACTGATGGTAGTGGGGCTTGAAGTACTTGATGGTTTAGCACTCTTTGGTTAACTCGGGAAGAGGAGAATAATTTTGAAGTCCTATTGAAGAAATCTGAGGAGTGCTGCACTCGACATGAAAATGATGCATATGAGAGAGAGCTTCTTAACTGGAGCGTGTGAAACAAGGTGAAACCGTAGAGGAATTTGCAGCTCATCAGGGTCTGAAGAGCCCATTTTGCAATTATGGGTGCTGAAGCTTCGGTAAGAGACTGAAGTCTGATTGTGCTCTGGAACAGGAATTTTAGAGAGAGATGACAGGAAGACCCCAACTTAACCCTCTGCAAAGCAATTAGGGCTTGCTAATCCAAGAAAGCCACTTTGTCTGGCCTGAAGGTTATAGAGGACTGGCATGGTTTTGGCATGGTGGGCATGGCAGAGGATCTGAAGTGGCACAGGAGAAGGAGCGAGACAGAAATGCAGGCGGAGCCGGTGCTTGAGACCAGCAGAAACACCATGCAGTGATGCACAAACCAGGGCTGTACCCGCAATGCAGAAAAGCTACAAGACCTCAGAACATCTCCTCGCTTGGCAAGTGTTTGCTCGCACCAGGAGACGGTGCCTGGCCCTGTCAGCCTGGAGAGAAGAGGTGACAGAAGTACATGAGTTCACAGTAATTTGTAGGAGCGAAGGACAGCGCTGCTGTGGGTGATGAGACCATCCACCTGGAAGCACGGGGGATAATAAATATGTGTAAGTTGGATCCTCAAACAAGGATGGTGCCACGGTTAAGGTTATCTGTAAGGCATAGGCAGCTCTCCAGCCCACCCAACCCTCTCCACACATTCTCCATCTATGCCCGTCCTGCTGGATCGGCCAAACCCATGCCCTCTGCTACGGGAGAGGCTGCTGCAAAGCCCTCTGCTCTGCCCTTGAGTGACGGCTGCCCAGCAATCTTCAGTACAGCTTAATTTGATAATAACCCTGAGCCAGTTTAAATACTTCAATCATGCCACCTCTTAATCATCTTCTCTCAGAACAAAATAATCCCACTTTGGTTAATCTCTTCTCCTGTGGAAATCCTGTCACTCCTTTATTGTCTAAATGACTTTACACCGCGCTCTCACCAACGCAAAAACATCTCCCTTCACATAAATTGACAAAAACAGGACATTACTCCCAGTGTGGTCTAAGTAGCTTCGTGACACTGCGTTTGTAACCCCGCTGAGCATCTTGTGAAGGGTCAACACCTCTACC
>JAHREE010000338.1:144098-191047 GCA_033628505.1 Tringa tobata | reverse complement strand
CCAACAGGTCCATGTCCTTCTTGTGCTGAGGACTCCAGAGCTGGACGCAGTGCTCCAGGCGGCATAGAGGGAGCCAACTGGGATGTGGATGTTTGCAAATAATTTAGGAATCTCTTTGGGGTTTTTTTTTCTGGTGATGCTGGGTATGCAGACATGGGGGGTTTGACCAGACAGAATAGGCCATAGAACCATAGAATCACAGAATGGTTAGAGTTGGAAGGGACCTTAAAGATCATTGAGTTCCAACCCACCTGCCATAGGCAGGGACACCTTCCACTGGAGCAGGTTGGTCAAAGCCCCATCAAATTAGGGAAGGGGGGGGGGAGACCAGCAGTGTCTACATACGAGGACAGGACATTGCAGGTGTGAAGAGGGAGAGGATTTCAAAGGGTGATGCAGTAAAATCACGTGCTGCACAAAAATCTCTCTGTAAGGGACCAGCAAGTGCTGGTTCTTTCCCCTCTGACCCATGAAATGCTCTGTACGGCCAATACCATCACTTGAAGAGCTGCTGCCAGGAGAAATTGAGGCAGAAAATTTCAAATCAAGGCATCTGCAGAAGATTGTCAGGATGCCCTGGCGGCACTTAATAAATTTTTTTCTGCAACTGTGACAGCGAGAAATGTAATTACAAATAAAATATAGAAAAAAAAAGATGAGATTTTTGCACATTTTCTTTGTCACCAGGATGCAGATTTTGAGGAAAAGCAGCAAATGCCTCCCCAAAAATTAACAAGAGCTGACATAAGTGGTCTTTCATCAAAATCTGGAAAAGGTTTTTTCCTGGAGAAGGGATAAAAGTGAATCTACCCGTAGGAAATCTGTTACTGTTCAGTCTGTACCAACTTTGCAAAACTAAAATGTTTACCTCAAACCTCTGTTTTTCAGGAAATTTTAAAAGGTAGTGAGAATGGTGTTAGCTGTTTTACTCCCACACAAGCAATAAAGAGAGAAAGGAGTTTTTCTCCCCAGCTCCTGGTTGTTTGTTGCACTATGTGTCACAATTCCTCATGCCTAAAATGAAACAAATACAAGGTGTCCATATTTAATGCAATTTGCAGAGGCACTGAAGAAAAAGGTGCTGATATTTCGGTGTGAAATATTGTCCTCAGCAGCATGAGGCTGTGATTGAGAAGCACTCAGGCCCCAGGACCCGTGGCGTGGCTGATGACTCCCATCCTAACACCCCATGCAGGCTGGACAATGCTTTTCCCCAGCCACTCTCTTGTAGTTTTCATTATCAGACAGGTTTTTGTTCCACCAGTGCAATGAGGCCGAGCCCGAGCTCAAATAATGAATAGGTACCTTTTAGTTGAGTTCATTGATTTGGGAGACAGCATTTCATAGCCCTGATTGATCTCCTGAATAACCATGGGCGCTGCAAGCTGGGCAGAGATGCTTTGATTCTGTGTCTGCTCTGAGATTTATTTTCCCGACACGCTGAAGTGTGACTGAATTGTGTACACTGGCTCACATCACACCGCAGGTGCCTCCTCCGGCCTCATACAGACCCCCAAGAGTCATGAAGCAGAAGCCATCCGTTTACCAAGTTAAATACATGACCTCGGCACGGTGGAGGTACAGATGTTTTTTTCTGGGAGGGTAAGGGATGGGTCTCCCTGGGTACCACAGCCACGAGTCACGTATTCACGGATTTGAAAGAGCTGGAAGGGACCTCCAAAGATCATCCAGTCCAACTCCCCTGCCAAAGCAGGGTTGCCCAGAGCACATCACTCAGGAGCATCCAGGCGGGGCTTGAAGATCTCCAGAGAAGGGGACTCCACACCCTCCCTGGGCAGCCTCTTCCAGGGCTCTGTCACCCTCACTGTGAAGAAGTTCTTCCTCATATTTGAGTGGAACTTCCCATGTTCCAGCTTATGCCCATTGCCCCTCGTCCTGTCACTGGGAACCACTGAAAAGAGTCCGGCTCCATCATCCTTCAACCCACCCCTGAGGAACTTGTAAACATAGATGAGGTCTCCCCTCAGTCTTCTCCAGGCTAAAGAGCCCCAGCTCTCTCAGCCTTTCCTCATCAGGGAGGTGCTCCAATCCCTTAATCATCTTGGTTGCCCTACGTTGGACTCTCTCCCAGCCAGGGGCTTTCTCCAGCAGGTATGCATTTGAAATGAGTGGAGTTCAATTAAAGCATCACATGAGTAATAGCCTGATCCTAATGATGATGGGGCTGTCGGACCTGAGCAGCTCACTATTAGCAAAGCCTGGAGGACTCCAGGAGGGAGCAGTGATGCGGGGTGAGTTGGGCACGGGGCAGAGGCTGTCTGACAGTCTGTGAGGAGGCAGGAGGAGGATTTCTCCTTTCTGCAGAGGGCTGGTGGCTCCTGGCTGGTGTCCTGCTGAGCCACCAGTGCTGTTGTCCACACTGGCTGAGTGTGCTTCCCCAACAGCTGAGCAGTGCCCAGGAAAAGGGCTGATGTGAGGGCGGAATGTCCTCTGTCAGTGTTTTTGTCTATTTATTTCTCTGCTTTAAAATAAATAATTGATAACTTTTCTGGGATTAAGCCCTCCGATCGGGGCCCTGATGGTTTATTTATGCACATACTTATTCCGTTGCGGCACTCTGGTGGAGATGTCCTGATGAGCAAGGCACCAGCATAGTCACAGATGGGGACACCAGCGCGGTGGCTGGTGGCTCCCATGCCATCCCTGCACCACTAATCTACCTCTGCTCTTACGCCTGTAGCTCTCGAGGAGGCAAGAAAAGCGGCTGCAAGCAGCTGGTCAAGGGGTGATGGGGCAACTGCTGCTCCTGCTCTGCCTGAGAAGACACACCTTGCTGGAGCCCTTGGTCTCCGAACCTCCGCTTTCAGCAGCAAGGAGTGAAAGGAAACCCAGGCGAGACAAATTGTTTGAAAAAGAAGCAGAAGGTAGAGGGAGGAAAACGACGATAATTTGCTAAAGAGGTAGGACACGTTGAAGACAGATACTTTAAGGGCGATGCGCTCACAGAGGGTGACCTGTGCTTTTGCCTCCTGCAATCCAGGTGACCGACAGACACCGGTTTTGAAAAGCTGCCTTGTCAGGCTGGCTGGGATTCATTGCCGGCTATCCGACCGCGGGATGCCTTGAAAGGATGGCTCCTCGTTCAGAGCTGATTTAGGTCGCCGCGCTACGCCGTGGAAATGAACACAGCTGTGGCCCTCTCTTCCGAGTCAAAGGAGGCTCATCCGTATGCACAGGCCACTCGAGGACTCCTCGGCAAGATTATAAAGGCAGGTACCAGGGCCCTGACAAATGTTAAGGTTGTCGGGATCAGACGTGGAGAGAAGTCCTCTGATTGCAGCCAAGGCAGAGCCACACAAAAGGCTGTGCCAGCGGTGAAGATTAGGAAGGGCAAACAAATTTTCATGAAGTGCAGAATTACCTATTGGAAAGAGCCGTTTGGAGAAATGTCAGGTCCCCACACATGTAAGGGTTGTAAATTAGGACTGTACTGCATCTGAAAAAAGCCCAGCCCCAGCTGACCCGTGAGACATGGGCTGGATGCAAAGCGCTTTGGTTAAGCTGCCTGGCCCGTGCCCCGCAGGCAGGTGGAAGGAAGACAGCGGTCCCTCTGCCCTCTGCATCTCTGAAATGATGAAAAACTATGGCATGGACCTTGTTAGTGCCTCTTTTTATGAACACAGTAGCCAGGCCTCTCCATCGGACCCTCTGCTTCCCAGGTTCCTGGCTGGAGCTGCTGCCCCAATGCAGGAGAGGTGGGTAAGGGGTTTGATTTCCCTGAACTGAGCCTGGCTGCTCGCACCCATGTTTAGCAGCAGGATCCAGGGGTCTGGGGTACTGCTAACGATGCATTTTTTGGGTGGCCAGGTGCAAAAGGATGGGGGCTGGAGGACCTCCCAGCTCAGATGCTGCCAGCACGCCGTGGCTTGGCTCATGGCATTGCCCCCAGGGACATGGCAACACCCAGGGGCTCCTGCTGCCCTCTGCAAGGAGATGATTGGGATGTTTCTGCCCACCCCAGGGGCACTGACCACCCCTTTGCACCCACCGGGCAGAGCCCCATGGGCATCAGCATGGGGCCAAGCTGGTTTATCTGGGCTGGTTGCCCTCCTGGTGTCCCATCGCAGGGGCTGCTGGCTTGGAGCAGCAGAGGGTGCCAGCTCTTCTACCCCTTACCCTGCTCCCTTCTCTCTTGGCTGACGTGAGAGCCCTCACTGGGGGCTGGTGTTCATTTATTCCTCTCATTTGTGATTCAGCCCCTGTGCGAGAGCGAGGAGAAGCTTTACTGATGCTCTGAGACGAATAACGAGCTCTCGGCATTTTGTTCGGCGCCGGCAGGTGGGCGGCAGGGCCTTGGAGGGTGCTTGCAAAGAGCAGCACCTTGGGTGCAGTGAGGCTTTGTAGCACCTCCGCTGGGCTTTTGGGTTCAAATGAAGCAATTTTCACTCCCTCATATCGGCACAGACAGGGGAAAGGCTCTGCAGAGCCCAGGGATGGACAGGAATGCCCGTCCTCCGGCGGCTGCTGCGCCCCAAACTCTGGCTGAGCTCCTGCTCTGACCTGGAGAATGCTTCATCCTTGCACTGCATCCAAGGTAGCGTTTTTATCTGATGGTTTTGGGGGCCATGGACACGCTAGATGCAACCGTCTGAAGAGCAGAGCGCCAGAGTGCCTTGGAAGAGAGCATCAGCATGGGCAAATATTTTTCTCAAGATAAGGAGCGGTGAGCGGCCGTGCAGGAGCATCTCTGCAGAGGTGGATGCCACCTGGGCAAGCAGAAATGAGCGACCAGCCCTCCGGGACAGACAGACAGACAGCCCATCTGGCCATCAGCAGCCCAGCCCTCAGGCACAGCAAGCTGAAGAAGAAAGGTGGATTGAGGGCAGCTCTGATCACGTGCCCTCAAGGGAACTAATTTATCCCGAATTTCCCCCTTTTGTTCGATTTATGAATACATCCTGATTTCTTTGGTGCGTGAATGTGTTTGCCTGATACTTTGGATGAACACATTTCAGCCTCCCCGCTCCGCGCTCGCCGCCTGCTCCCTTCCAGCACCCGCTATTTGCTATTCATGCCCTCTCATTGGGCGCCTTTCACAGTGATTTCGAGAGGGGAAGGATGACTAATGCATGCCAAGCAGTAGGTAACACATTTGGAGCCCAGTTTCTGACCTATAATCCTTGATGATACAGCAGACGAAATAGTGGGGGTGGGAAACCTCTCCATGCAACCCTCGCATTTCTCTGGCTCCGGCAATTGCCAGTAGGAAATCCAAGGTGGTCTCACAAGCAGCCGTGAAGAAAACTGGTCTGCAGGTCCACTTTTTGGGGGTTTAGGAAGGGGTTTTTTGGGGCATTTGGGAAGGAGTTTTTAGAGGCAGGCAGTCAGTGGGTTAACGGCATGGCTGTAATGGAAAATACTGCTGTATGCTACAGTATGTGCGAGGGACACATTGGACTCTTTAGAGCTAATGATAAAAAAAAATAATACGAGTGAAATAGCCCTTGCCTCTGTGCCAGATTGCCTTTGTGTTGTACATAGCGCCTGCAGAAAGTGGCTACATAACGGCGTAATTGCCCTGTTGTAACTTTTAGCCTCTTATTACTTCAGTTGTGCGATCACATGGGGTTTTGTCACAGCGATGTGTCTGAAAGGATGTATAGGGAGGCTCTTTCTGCAGCTCTGGGCAGCAGCAAATTTCTATTGTCCTCAATTGGACACATACCCGTGAAGAACAGTTTTCATCCTACCCAAACGTACAACACTTACTTTTTGAATACGGAACATGCTTCTGACCTTGTACAATAGAAGTGGCTTATGATTAATGTTAGTTAATGGCACATCCACTAACAAATCTAGCATTATGTAGGGGTTATTTCATGTGTCTCGTGCCCTCACTGGAGAATAATACAGATGCTTCAAAGTTCCTATAATACGAATTCTCTAAAATTGTACTTGAATTTAAGTTGGAAATGAAATAAAATAAATAATGGTCATTTTCTTTGGCTGGTCTTCATTACTGAACATTTTTACTTCGGCTGAAACCGAGGAGTCTGTTTTTATTGGGCCACATCCATAAAGAGCTGCACTTTCAGAAAGTGACTGATGTTGATGTCATTAAGGGGGCTGAAGCCACGGGCTGTTGTAAGTAGAGCCATCTTGTCAAAATGGTCTGCTCCACAGGTACAGATAAAGCGGTGGAACCAGGAGAGCTCCCAGATTGTCATGTGCTGGGGGTGGGCTTGGAGAGGGTCTTGGGTAGGGAAGACAAAGGGTTTGAAATGGTGAGGTCTTGCATTCAGCACCTTATATTCATAGAATCATAGAATCATCTATGTTGGAAGGGACCTTCAAGATCATCTAGTCCAACCATCAAAAAAAACATCACTAAACCGTGTCCCTTAGCACCACGTCTGCCCAGCTTTTGAACACCTCCAGGGATGGTGCCTCAACCACTTCCCTGGGCAGCCCATTCCAATGCTCGATAACCCTTTCAGTGTAAAAAATTTTCCTAATATCCAACCTGAACCTCCCCCAGTGCAACTTGAGGACATTTCCTCTTGTCCCATCGCCTATTCCTTGGGAGAAGAGACCAACCCTCTTGTCTACACCCTCCTTTCAGGGAGTTGGAGAGAGCGAGGAGGTCTCCCCTCAGCATCCTTTTCTCCAGGCTGAACACCCCCAGCTCCCTCAGCCTCTCCTCACCAGACTTGTGCTCCAGACCCCTCACCAGCTCCGTTGCCCTTCCCTGGATTCAGCCCCTCAATGTCTTTTTTGTGGTGAGGGCCCCAAAACTGGACACAGTACTCAAGGTGGGGCCTCACGAGTGCCCAGTACAGGGGGATGATCACGTCCCGAGTCCTACTCACCACACTGTTCCTGACACAGGCCAGGATGCTGTTGGCCTTCTTGGACACCTAGGCACACTGCTGGCTCATGTTCAACCGACAGTCGACCAACACCCCCAGGTCCTTTTCTGCCAGGCAGCTCCAGCCACTCTGCCCCAGCCTGGAGAACTGCAGGGGGTTGTTGTGACATCATAGAATCATAGAACGGTTTGGGTTGGAAGGGACTTTAAAGATCATCGAGTTCCAACCCCCACCATAGGCAGG
This sequence comes from Tringa tobata, assembly GCA_033628505.1. NCBI lineage: Eukaryota > Metazoa > Chordata > Aves > Charadriiformes > Scolopacidae > Tringa > Tringa tobata. Next base: position 183,974 of record JAHREE010000338.1, on the reverse strand, counting down.
GACACCTCCCACCAGACCAAGTTGCTCAATATTGTCCTGCTCTTGGGAATGTCTATAAACCTTCTGAGACTGCCTGGGAGGCTTTGTCCAGCTCCTGCTGCTGAAGGGTAAAGTATCACCACAAGAAAAAAAAAACAAACCACCCAAAAGGACCAGCTCATCTGTTAAAACAATTGTGTCCTAATCTGAAAGCAGAGGATAAATAATCAATTAATGATATTTCAATTGAATTTTATAATTGATTATTGCATGGTATGGCTGCAATTTGTGAGTGTCTGGGTAATGACAACATATGTTTCTAATATTTTTAATTTAAATTATTACTGAAATGCACTCTCAGATCTGACTGTATTTCAGCATGTTTCTATATCGTATTTCTTTTTCCTCAGAGAAACAGTTATCATAATCATCAGCGCCATCAACATTTTTGCAATTGGAAACTCTTTTAGACAGGAAAGATAATTTTCCAGAGGAGTGGCTGCCTCACAGGAACAAGCCAGGGCAGTACATATCTGCTACTTCAGTGTACATAATGATAACTAGAATACATTCAGAAAACATTTGGGAGATGTTTCAATTTAGGTAAAAAAAAAATATTAAGAATTATTTTGCTATATATTATTGTTATCATTATTATTACAAGCAGAGGGAAAATTCAAAACATCTGGAATCTGAAGTGTCTCCGCTGCAACATCATAGCAACAAAGCTCCACTAATGTTGTGAAGCTCAGCAGAAGTCCATATAGGAGGTGAAGATTTTATTTTGAAATGAAACTGATTTCTCTCACATTCTGTTATGCCCACACATTGACAAATTCCAGGACACGTGCATCCATGTAATCTATCCACAGTACTTGCTGTGGCACGAGAGGCATTGAGACGCTGGCAGTGAAATCCCCTTCCTTCCTTCTGGCTTCTTCTTAGGGTGGTATGTGTGCTGATATTTGGGTGAGCCTTTGGCACCCTTTGTGTGCTAACAGCGATGTTGATCTCTTGTGCTCACACCCTGTGCCACCTCTGCAAGTCACTGGACATCAGTGCCAACTTATTCCTTGCTTGTTGCCAGCCCACTTGGTTATCTTATGAATCCAGTCCTTGTCTTTGTTTTCCTGCTCTTGCTTCTTCAATGGCTTCTGCTTGGCCCTTGTTTTAATCTGGCTCTTGTCTAAGGCTGGCCCCTTTTGCCAGTGAAGTGCATAGAGATGTGCTGTGGTCTTGTTGACCTGCTCATATGGGGAACATTGCCTCTACCATTCCTGTTTCCCTCTTCTGACCTTCCCGCTGGTCCTTCCACACCCCAGCACTCCCACTCAAACACCACATGTGCCAGTCTCCACATTTCCTACTAAAAGCTTTACATCTTGGTACATGCTTCTGGTGGGATGCCCATTGGTCCCATGGGATTTCCCGGGGTTTTATCACTAGCTGACAGGATAGACCAAGGAATGGACACGAGGGACTGAGGAACCTGGTGTGTTGGATAACCCTGGTCATCCAAGTGATCCAGAAATTTTTTTGGTTTTCTTGCTGCACTTAGGGAAATGGCTGCTGTGCTAAACCTCTCATTTCTTCAGGCAGGCACAGCTGGTTGGCTGGCTGACCCACCAGGTACATGGGTTATTATTGTTACAATAAAAAGAAGTGGCATCTAAAGTCAGCTGTGAGGTCTTGGGGTAGACACGGTGATAATGGCTTCTGAATGCCAGAGAAGAGGCAAAGTGGTTATAAATTGAAGGAGATTACATTTAGGGAATAGGAAGGCTTGGAAGTGGGTCACCGAGATGCACAGAACCGAGCATACTTTCTGGCATCCCTGTTGGGAATCCATCTAATGACGTATTCCTGTTAATTCTTTAGTTGTGCATCCTCACAGCCCCTCTCATCCTCAGGCACTCCAGCCCAGATGGGCCTGCCACAGCTGCCTCTCGCTCCCGGTTCCCCAGGACACCTGGAGCTCCGGCGTACACGTGTCTGGCGTGAGGGGACCAAAGGCAGCACTGCTCTTTACCTTCCGCAAAGCTGCCACCTCCTCTGCAATGGGTTGGACCAGCAACGGTGGCCTTGGAAAGGAGACGGAAGAAGTGATTTCATGCACTGGTTGTGTGTCCTAGATAGCAGCTTGCTGGGAGGGGAGCCGAGGAGAAAGAAAGCAGCTGGAAAAGTCTTGAAAACTGCTTGTTTTCCTGTTGTTTTGTGGGTTTTTTTTTTGTCAGTCTTTTGGACTGCAGTGCAAGGTTGCATGAGTTTGTGCATGGCCACTGTCAGGCCCTCTCATTTAACGGGGGGTGAATCACAGCGCCGGGATAAACAAATTAAAAATTGCTGCATTTCCCAGTGATGGGTATCTCCACCGGGAGTTGGCAAGCCCGTAGAGGTGCTGGCTGTGTTTTCATGTTGCATCTCCACACATAAGTCATGATCTCACAGGGGCTGAGGAGGAGATGCAGTGACACCGAGGACCAACACCATACAGTGAGAGGGTTTTTAATCCACCATTTATATCTACATGCAGATGGGAAACAGTAGCAGTGGTAGAAAATCACTGCTTACAAAAAACAAGTCATGAACTACTTTGTTAGGTGAGATACAAACAGGTCATGTACCTTTTAGGAATGCAAGACACAACGCTGTAGTTCTTGCAACAAAGAATGTCATCCATATGTGGAGATCTGGGAGTGTTTCAGCAAAACCAGTGGCAGACAAGGGGGCTTAGGAAGCCAGATAAGCAGGACACCACTACGATTTATAATTAATGTGGATACATGTGACAGTTATATATTTTGAGGGGCTATTAGGTAGGATGGAAAAGCGATATAAAGTGTAGGGAGAGCATTACTGAATATTGTATCAAAATCTGGCATCCACACTTTTATCATGGATTAAAAAAAATTAGAGAGTGCTCAGAAAAGAGCTGCAAAAATGAGAAAAGGTCTGAAAAACCTGCTGTGTGATGATAGGCTTAAGGACTTCAATCTATTTAGCTCATCAGAGAGCAAGTTGAGAGGTGACTTGATCATGGTCTCTAAGTACTTCCAGGGAGGAGATTTCTGATAGCAGAGGGTCCTTTAATCCAGCAGACAAAGACAAGACTCAGTGGATGACAGGTGGAGCTGAAGTAAGAAAAATTCAAATTGGAATTAAGACACAAGTGTTTCACAGGAAAGGTAATTAACTTCTAAAACTGCTCACCTAGGGATGTGAATCCATCTTTAAATGATAATTGAAGAGATTTGCTCTCATCTAAACACAAGTTAAAGGCTCAACAGCGTTCATCCACATGGAAGTGGAGGGAAATACCCTCCATCATGTCTACACACATGACCCTGCTTTGGTCGGTTGCCTGATCTCGTGGTGAGGATGTGCCTTGAGCTTGGGGCACATGTCCTTCCCCTCTTGGGCTGCACTGCACCAGCAGGTGTGAGGATGGGGTCTTCCTTCCCTGGGAACATTCAGAGAGTGCTCATGGTTTCCTTTCAGAGTCAGGTGTCCATCATACAGAGTTTCTCCAGTGCTTCCAGTCTGGAAACTTGAATTGCCAAACTACATGCATCTGTGAGCAGTTTATACCCCTTATTTTTGTTGCAATGCTCTTTACTTCAGTCCTCCAGCTGACCTTGGTTTTAGATAATGTTGGTTTTGGCATCAGGGTTGTTTGACCTCTCCTCTGACTCGATCACTGAACTCATCATGATATTGTCTCCTGCTGCCAAAGGTGCCTCTTCAAACTGAAATTGGCTCAGATGCTCATGATTAGGAGAAAACTCTTAAGAAAAAACTAATCTGAGAGGATGTCCAATTGCACTGGCAATAAAATCACAAAGAGCCATTGGTTCTGGCAGGTGTCAAGGCCCCGACTCCATCAATAGACCTTAGTGGCCCTGATTGGCCTCACCTGGGCCCTCAACCACCCCTTGCCCATGGCTCAGGAGTCCTATTTAAGAGCAGCCCTAAGCTATGTTGTAGGTGTGGCTTTGTTGTAGTTCTTCTGACCTTTACCTCCTGGATGGACCTTGGACCTTTGCTGGACCTCAGTCTGGGCTGGCTCCACCTCCTTCTGCACCTGTGGATGGACCCAGCTCATTTCTGGGTATGTCTGGGACTGATTTTGAACCCTGATGCCCACAGCTGGCTCTGCCTGTTGTGCTCAGATGCTGTGTGACTATGTCTGTTGGTGAGGATACTGCCTGTGCTGGGGTTACCCTTAGCTCCTGACTCCCCTTCCCTTAGGGAGCAACTGGCCCTTGCTGATCCCTGACAGTAGGAATTCCCCTAGTAAGCAAGATTGAGGCAGGAAAACTTATTTTCCAGGGGTAGGTTGCATAGTGTTGAAAGCATACCTGCAGAGCTATTCCTGTTGTGGTTGTAAATTAGTCCCCTAAGATTGTCAGTGGTCAACACGTGTCGTGAGGTGTTGAACAGTGGGTGCAGGGCTTCCTAAGAGATGGCAAAGGCCAGTTTAACAGCTGCTTATCACTGAATAACACACCCAAAGAGAAAAATCTCCTTCAGCAGGAGACTTCTGGAAGCTTGCTGGCTCTGAAACTGAGAATGCCTGTGCTTGTGACACGGTGGTTATGGTCTGATTGGTGAACACAACAGCAGAAATAGGAAGAGCTTTTGGGATATAGAAGAGGTCTTGCAAGTGCAAGAGGATGCCCACATAATCTATCCCTAGGGACCTTCTACTGACCCATGTCACCCATTGGAAACATTTGGGTCTGGGTGGTGATAGCTGTGTTGTATTTGGGTCTTCAAGGCTGATGGCATCAGCAGCGTGCCAAGGGTTTTGGAGGGTTCAGGGCTATGTTCCTCCATCCTTACTGGGCAATGCTTCCATTGAGCTTTTTGACTGTGCCTTATCTCCTATCTGCAGGTGCACAAACAGTGCTGCAGGGCACAGCGAGGAGCTGCTCTGTTATTGAGCTCCTTAATTTCTCCCCTGCCACATTCCTAAGGGAGAGCAGGGCTGCTCTGCTTGCTCCTGTGTCTGCTGCCCTGGGAGGGCAGGAGCATGACCCAGCACCAAGCAGATGCTTGTCCCTGTTCTTCAAACCAGAGTGTTTCAAAGCAGGGAGAAAAGACAAGTAAACAGGAGCAAATTTGGTGCCCTGGCTTCTGTGCTATGAACTTGACAGTGGAGCCAGACCCTGGGAACCGTCTCCTGCCAGGCCAGCAGGAAGGCAGCGTGTGGGACCACTCATGTGGGAGCCAGTTACAGCTGAAGATGGATATTGCTGGTGCACGACAGCTTTTCAGGCAGGTGTCTTCTTTTTTTTGTGTTCTTGTGTGTTTTAGTGGAAAAACTGGAATATTTTGAGTGAAATCAGAAGTCCTGAGACAAACTCTTTTTTTTTTTTTTGTTGAATGAAATGAAAGCTCCCCAGCTGAATTGTTCACCCACCCACCAGCCCCACAGGCTCTGCTCGGAGCAAATCCTCAGCTTGCCTCTGGTAGGAAGAGGGTTTCAGACAGCTCTTACTCCAGTGAGCTACCCCCCCAAGGCAAAAACAACAACAAATTTCCTCCATTTGGGCAAGGGTTGCCCAAATGTTTTAGCTAAGAGAATATATTACTGCAGTGTTGTCTGGAGGGATCACGCTCTTGCGCAGAATAATTTACTGAACCTGCAGCAGAGACTTGGTGTAACAGATGTAAAACCTGACTGTATGCTAAATTAACTACTGGGTATGTAGAGGGTTGTGCTGGAAGGTACAACCAAGAAACCTGTAAAAACTATGTCTTTCAGGGTGGTTGCTGATGCTTCTAGGACAGCACAATAGCCTTGGCTGGTTTGTACTTGGGGGAAGGGTAGATGCATTGGTCCAGGGGGCTGTGTGTAGCCCATAACATCATTAAAGTCATACACATCCTGAGTGTTAGGAGCCAGTGAAAAGGAAAAAAGAAATAGGAAAAAAAAAAAACCCAAACCCCACAACCCAAACAAACCACCAGCAGATCAGCCTCATTCTGACACTATAAATGAAAAGCCAAATGAAGTCTAGAAATTCATTCATCCACATCACTCATGTTAAGCCTTAAAATGTTGATACTAGCCAATGAAAATCATTAAAGAAGTGACAGCTAGGCTCTCTGGAGGAGAAAGAGTCAGAGTAGTAGATGCAGGATGTGCTTTAGCAAGAAAAATCTGATGAGCTAGCCTCTAAGTTAGTGATTTCTGTGACTTCATCTGCACATTAAAAATGCAAGTGAATGCCATTTGGTGTTAGCTCTGCTCCTAAGATATTAGATGGAGTCAATTCACTGTTCTTCAGTGGATAATACTTTTTGTTTTTAGCAAAGGGTGTTCAAACAGAATGGAAAATTAAAGCAATTTTTCTGACAGCAATGCATAAATGTTGACCATGAAACGGAAAAGCAAAAAACAAAACAAAAAGCAAGTACATATCTAACCAAGTGCGTCTGTATTAGGCAGCAGTGATTTCGTTACTGCTTTCATTTGAATAAAGGCAGAGGATGATGTGCCCTTTCTGTAATGGAAATGCTCTTCAAGTCCAAACTATCCATGGTCATTACAATCTGAAGAGGATTGCTTGGGAAATAGCTGTGTGGAGTCAGATGCACGCCTGGGGCACAGCGCTGCTCATTCCACGGCTGGGCGCATTTCACCCAAGTGTGTGGATGCAGATGGGTCCTGCTTGCCCACAAATATCCATGTTTATGGGTATATTGTTCTGCTGTGGTGTGTCTTAGACCTTTGTTGGCTTGTCCATCTGTTCCGTGGTGTGGTCTGGGCAGGGTGTCCCTTCAGTTCTACTTGCCAGACTTTCTGGTAGTCTTTTTAAGCAACTTAAGAAGCTTGGGAGAACTAAAACACCAACTAGAGGAAAGGCTACACTTGGGATAACCGGTAGCAGCATTGCTGTGGTCACCTTTCTTGTCCCAGCTCCCTGCACAGCTAAAGCAGGAGCACCTGAGATGTGGCTGATGAAACCCATGTTTGTCTCTAGTGGGTCCCTGCAAGTTTTTTCTTCCCCTTTGTGTGGGGTTCAAGGGCTTCCCCACCTCTTCCTTCATTCTTCCCCCAGCTCTGTGGCCACACAGGAGATGGTATAAAGGAGGGCTGGGCTACTCTGGCCCATGGTTCAAAGAGGTCTCCTGTGCTGACTTGGTGTGTGCTGCCGCTGTCCCAGCAGGACACCCTACACCAGTACCACCCCGCTCTGCTCTCTGTCTGGGATGTGCTTTTATCCCGAAGGACCTGGGGTTTGCACACACATCTCTGTGTGCAAGAGCCTCCCAAGCTCTCTCATGTGACTTTGCGCCCTTTTGCAGCAGCTCAACCTGGCACTGGGCATGTCTTGCTCCTGGAGATGTCTCCATCTCAGTGACCAACCATGTCCCAAGAGTCTCCTCCTGGGGGTACCGTTGGTGGGATCCTGACTTCCACCCACCCCAGCTGTGCCCCTGCCCTGAACTAAGCAGAAGGCTGATGGGCAGCAAGAGCTGATGGGGAGGATTAGGAGGGTCCGGGGCGAAAAAAAGAGATGTGGAGTGGCCAAGGTTAAGCGTGCCGTCTGTCATGGTGCCACTAGATGTCCTTATGAGAAAGGGCTTGGTGCTGCCCCAGGCCAGGTAACTACAGAGACAAAGCTGGGATTGGAGCTGGGGGCACCTTTGCCTCCATCCAACAGTCTGGGTCTTCCACAGACAAATTAGCCGTGGGCAGTGATTCCTGGCTGCAGGGACAAGCTCCAAGGGAGCCTTGGGAAGGGCAGAGAGGGGTATCCTGGTGGTCGCCTGGGGATGCTGCAGCACGGGGGTGCTCACAGGGGATGCTGAGTCAGTCCTCGCCCCTCCTTGCAAACTCCAACCATTAAGAAAATAGAAGGCTGTGCTGTACAGCTCTGAGAGGAGCTGTGTGGGAGGACGAGCATCGTGGTGTGCAGCCCTGTGCTTGGAGGGCTCTCACGCAGCTCGGATCCTCTTTGCAGAGCTCCTTGAAGCTGGCCCAGAGCGTGGGAATCGCTGGGCAGTGGTCCTCACTGAGCCCAGGTGGTGTGTGCTTTGGTGATCAGGAGTTGCACTACATCTTCGTGTGTCCTTCGTGGTCCTGGTGCAGGGAGCCCTTCCTGGGATGCCGGCCCCATCCCTCTGCTCCGCTGCCGATGTTGTTGGCAGGGCTGAGGGAGACCAGCACCCTGCTCCCCCTCCTGCCAGCTTCCTCAGCGCTGACAGTGTGTTGGGAGAAGGACTGGGAAGCAGAAGGTGAAACTCTGCAGCGAGGAGATTAGAGCTCTTGTGTTGTTTTTTTTCTTGCCTTTTTTTTTTTTCCCTTCAAAGGAATGACTTTGTATTTTTGGAAATAATAGCTGCTCCAAAAATCCTGGTACAAACTCTTCCAGACTCCAGTCTGGCTTATCACTCGTTGTGCTAGGAGCCCTGTTGGGAATGCAGAGTTTTAACCCTTTGCTGCCTGCTTGCCCTTCATGGTTTCAGTAACTGACCCTCTCACCCCAACAGGGTCGAGTGGCTCTCATCAATGCTGGGTAATGCCTGGAGCCCAGGGCAAATGCCAAGAGGAAAGGTGAGTTGGATGCCATGGGGAAACTGGATTCAGCCTGGTGCAAAGATGCTGGAGACCAAAGCTGGTGGTGCTGAGCAGCCGTGTCTCAGCCGTGCTGGAGGTGTGACTGACACACAGTCTGCAGCCTGGCAACCAGCAGGCGCATCTTTGACAAAGAAAGTCATCCAAAATAGGAAGAATGGAAATAAATAATTCCTGTGGCTTGGTTTATGGGTTAACCTCCTCATCCGTGTACAGATCTCAACAGGCTTTTGATGTCTCTTGATGGTCAGGAGTAGTGAGGGGTGGTGGGGGGGGGATGTTTTGGGAAGAGATGCTAAATTCAAACTGGGGAAGCAGTAATGGTGTAAAGGAAGGGAGTTATCAGCTCACTAATTACGTTTGCAGACAAATCCTAACTGGGAGAAGCTGCAAACTCCAATGTGAAGTGAAACACAAAGGAACCCGGAGAGACTGAGGCTGTGGGTAGGAAGTGACAGCACAAACAAGCCCTGATGAATACAGCTCCTGTATTGTGGGGAAAATAACCCCGAAGCCAAATTCAATGGGAATGAAACACCTGGAGAGCAATAGCCTTGGGCAGAAAGCGCTCAGCCGACCAGGTAGGAGTTTGTAGTGGCTGCTATTGTGAGTTGCAGACCCAAAGGAATTGCATGGAAGGGGCAGGAAGAGGCCCCTGTTGCTTGCCTGAATCCCAAGAAGGATGCGGTTCAGATAACTGTGCAGGGCTGGGGTCCCAGGGGCCTTGAGAAACCCAATGGAAAGCAATGGGCCCCAGCAGAGAGATGAGGACAGGATTTGTGCAGGGACTACCCAGCCATGGGCATGGTGTGGTGGGTGGGAACAGAGCAAGAAAAAGGAAGAGCTGGAGGGAGCAAGCAGGACAGGACAGCAGGGGTGACAGACCAGGAGGCTGGAGGGAGGGAGAGAAGAGGAAATGCCTCGCATCAGACATTGTGCTTTATGCTATTTTTAGGTAATCCTTGCAGCTCTGTCGTGCTGTGCAGTGGTCAGAAGAAGCAGGGTGGGTTTGGGGAGCAGCCCTCGGAGCCTGCTCCTGCCATGACTCTGCCAAGGGACAGGGACCCTGGGAGCCCAGCACAGAGCAGGGACCCCCAACAGGGTTCCTGTGCCTGCTTAGCCCCAGGTCTCCCTGCTCCTTGTGACTGTGGGGCTTTGCTGAGGAACATAGCCAGGATATGAGGGACACAGCAAAAGAAGGTGGCACCAGCTTGATGGCATAGGGGACAGCCTGACTTTTGTTAACTCATGTTCTGTCAAAGCCATAACCTCCAGCACTGCCACCTTGGCGTGGGCTGTGTCAGCTTGGAGAGAGGACACCAACTTCATTGCTGCCCGGGGTGTGAACTCGGGTGGCTGGCCTGCTCCCCAGCAGGCTCATGAGTTTTTCATGCATTAGACCCACTGGGTGAAAATCTGGTATTGCCTTCTGCTTCCCACTGAGCTTGTGCCACGAGTGGAGTGCTCTTTGGAAGTGCCTCTGGGCTGGTCCACCCAAGCTTGTCCTCCTGGGACTCCTTGTTCCTGCTGCTCTGGCATGTTGCCTTAACACCCTGCCCTTCCAAAGGGACCAGAGAGAGACTCTCTGTGCCTATCACATTTCTGGGTGAAGGTGGTGAGCACTGGGATGCTCGGTGGCTCTGACCTTGCTGGTGTGTGGCACGAGGTCAGCCATCTCCATTTCCCGCTGTGACCCCATCACACTGGGGATGGATGGACCATCAGTCCGTGTGTGACAGGGCAGTGTGTATATACGGAGGTGGGATGTTGGACCTTGTGCAGTGCTGGAGGAGCAGGCTTCCTATTAATATGGGGTAAATGGCTGAGGAAGAGAGGTGTGCTGCCTGTCAGCTCGTTACAGCAGAAGCACCAGCCTGCATTTCAGGAGCCCTCAGCTCCCTCTTCTGCTCCTCTAATTGTGAAATCCGTTTGCCAGCAGTCCTCCTGGGATGAAGCTGCAGGGATAGCGAGGGCTTAACATGCAGTGATGTGCTTGCTGAAACAGCTCCCCTCCCGAGGCTGCACCATGTACTTTAGCCTGCCATTACCCAAATCCTTGGTCGGCTGGAGTTAACAGCAACCATAGTTCCAGTCTTGCTGCAGAAATAAATGGGATCCTGGGGGGGGGCTTCTCATGACAGAGCCCTCATGAGCTGCCCCAAGCAGACTAGGGCAATGGGTGGAGAATTCTCCCACGCCTCTATGGGGAAGAGCTCCCTCAGGCCTGCCCTGGGTAGCCCGGGCACCTTGCGATGGAGGATCTGTGGGGCAGACTCCCAATTCAGCAGAGAAATGCTGTACCCGTCCTACCAAAACCAGACAAACTGGCTGGAGAGAGCGGGGTGGACAGATAACGTTTAGGGAGAGGTTACAGGGTTGCCGGCTCATCTAAGGCAATGTATTTAGGAAGGGATTAGCAGCAATAAGGACACTGAGAGCAGCATGTGGCAAGCAGGGAACAGACAGATGGGTGGCCCTGGAGAGATGCTGCCCTGCAGGTCTCCTGTTTTCTACCCGGTGGTAACTGGGGGATCCCAAGTTCCCCCAAGTCAGCGTGTTCAGGGAGTCCATCAGTGTGAAAAGCACCGTTAGCTCCAAATAGCTGCACAGTGGGGCATAAGTGGTGAGAGTGGGTCCCTTTCTACCCCAGGACCCTGCTTGCTACGCAGGATTTACAACCATCTGCAGCCACCTCTAGACCCTTGGTGAGCTCCAATCCTACACAGAGGTCCCTGGGACCTTTCAACCAAGTGGGGTTTCCCTCTCCACCTTATTCGCCCCTGTGCTGGGTCTCTCTGCTTAGTGTGTGAAGAGCTGTGTATTTGAGGACAGGTCCCACCTGGTTTGGAGCATGAATCAGCTGGGGTTTGTCCCCAGGGTCTTTCTGCTGTGCTGAGTGCTACGTACATCTGCAGGAGCCCTGGGACACCCCATGTGTGACAGACTTATGCCTCAACCAGGACCCCTTCTTTCAACCAAGCAGCTCCTCACATCAGCAAAAATAAGGAGTACCTTTTCATCTCCTTTTCCCTCCTTTTTTTTTTTTTTTCACCTGCTGGGGATTCAGTGACACACCATGCATCTGCTGTACCGTGTTGGAGGAGGTCTCGGTTTTCTTCAGAGCTTATGTCAGGAGCTCTAGCACCCACATCAAGCTTTCTGAGGATTTTTGTCATTTGCAGCCACAGTAGCTTGAAACGAGTGTTGGAGCTGTAAGCTCCCTGTGCTGCTGGTGAGCCCCGATGCAATCTCAAAGCTAGCCGAGCTCCGGTGAACAGCCCGTGTCCCACAGCCAAAATAATTCAGACTCTGCAACTCGAAGCACAGAGCAATTCACAGGGTAACCCACTTGTAGGGCAGAGGATGAAGTGCTACATCCTGAATATGAGCAGTGAAATTACCATTGCCACCTCTGTCAATGCCACTGAATCCCTCCGAAATGAATTCTTGAGAAGAAATGAGCCTGTTATACGCGGAGATTTGCTGAACACCGTGGATTTGCCTTTCCTAGCTATGTGCAGGGGCAACACAGGCTGACCTTGCTCCAAGGGCAAATAGTATCAGTGTGGGTTCAGCAGCGAGTGCTTCCCAAAGTGCTTGCTCCCTCCACTCACAAAACATGGGCCAAGTCCATTCCTGGGGCCGCAGCAGGAGGTTACAGTGAGTCCACTTTGCTTTCTGCAGGGCAAAAGCTAATCAGTCCCACGGTGCCTCCAGAAGGCATGGGTGTCAATGCATGCTGCCAGGCAGATGCTGCCCCCTCCCCAAAAAAAGCAGCTGGGATCAGGGCCAGGGTGGCTGCCTGAGTGTGGAAGAGCTGTTCGGTCTGCCTGGAAGCTGAGTGGGAGAAGACAGCTGCATTTTACACTCACGACTCAAGTCCAAGAAGGTCTTCCATGGGGTCACCTCTCCAACGAAGTCTCTTTCCATCCATCCATCCTGCAGAGTAGTTGGTCTCGCCTGCTGCCCCCTACAGAGGGGACCAGGAGGGGGTTTGCCCTTTGCATCCCACCCACCCCGAGTGGTCTGGCTTTTGGGGAGGCTCCGAGCAGCCTGTTGGGAGGCAGGCAGCCCCAGAGCTCCCGCAATGGGGCACACATGCCCTGCCTGTGGTTTTTGGAAGGCTCAGCTGTGAGGGAGCATCCCTAAACCCCTTGTTTTCTATCTGAGAGAGGTGCCAAGCCAGTCCCACCACGGGCTGATAATGTCTGTATTGAGGTAGTCAACTGAAAAGCTACATTTCCTTCTTTTGGTGGGTTTCTTCCCTTGAGAAGAGAACATGAGGTACGAGACATACCACAGGATCCAGACATTCCACGCCTGCTGTTTCCTAGCTGCTCTTCTGGCTGGTGCCAGCGTCCCCGCATGGCTTGTTTCCCAGTTACATTTACTAACTGTGTTTTAGGGAAGCTGGTCAGGCATGACCAGCCTTGGGGTCCCATAATTTGTGTGTTGGGATCTCCCAGGAGGACCTGGCAGAAGGTAACCTGTTGTGCACCCCCTGTGTTGCATGGCTCTCAGTGTGTGCTCTGCTCCAGGGAGGCGGTGGGTTCCTCTCTCTGGTGGGGAGGATGCCCAGGGAGACCCCCAAATCCTGCAGCCCCTGGGGACCACAAGAAAGAGCAGGGAAGAGGAAGCTCCCTTCAGGCATGGGGTAGGAACCTAGTGTACCCATCTTGGCTGCGAGCAGAGCAGAACAGGAGGTCCCACCTCTGAGGGGAGAGCTGAGCAGAAGGGCTTTTTCTTTCCCTGCTGCCAGACTTGGAGATTTTGGGGGTTCTCTGCTGACAAAGTGAAGCCTTCCCCTTGATATTCAAATAAAGCACAGCTTTTGAGTTTAGAAATCCCTCAGAAGGGGCAAGGGGGCATGTGTGGAAGATGTCTAGGGAGACCCACTATGCAGCAGGTCTCTGAGCTGTCGTGGTCTCTCAGTGCCTGTGCCGGGAGCTGAGAGGCAGGGAGCTCAGCAAAATCTTCAGATCTTGCTGATTCTGGGGAAGGGAGCACACAGTAACAATTTGGTTGGGTTCCCCACTGCTGGGAGTGCTCTTAGATGTTATGATTTCTTAATATACTCCCTACGCGTGAACACACCAGGTGTTGGAATTTCATAAATTTGCATCTTCGCAATAGCTGCTTGATTCCCCAACAGGATCAAAGCTGATCTTTTCTGGAGAGGCAGCCTGTCTATTCAAAGCATTTTCATGTGACAACTTAAAATGGGCTCTGTGGCAGTGCTGTGGATCCGCAGTGGCCACCACCCAGAAATCTGTGCTGCTGTTTGCACTGCTTTGAGTATTCTTCACAATTGTGTGGTCCACTTCTGCTGGCTACCTACCTGCATATCCCCAGTGCCAAGTGACCTGGAGAGGGACACGAGCATGCCAGCACTTGAAAGGGAAACCTTTTAGCTGGCTCTTTATGCGCAGAACTTTTCACCCCAGACTCTCAAAATCTATTAGAAAAGACATTTTTCTCAGGTGAATAAAAATATCTCAATGCCTTAATGAGAACATTAAACTCAGTTTCACCTGCTTTGACTAGTGCCATGAGGTCTTATAGCAGAACAAACATCTTTTGTCCAATTACTGGGGAAAAAAAAGCCCCAGCTCTTTCCCTGACAGGATCTGTATTACCTTGTTCTTGAAATTCCCTTCATTGTTCGTCATGTCAAGCAGGGACACCTTATAGTTGACAGAGCAGTTCCTAGCTCTTAGGCTATGTAGCTGGGACAATCCTTTATGTCGCAGGTTGTGCACCATCCTTCTTGTGGATACCTATGAGTAATCCCAGAAATAGAGGATTCCCAGCTTTCGGCAATAAAACATTACTGTTTTCACGTACGGCTTGTACGGTTCTGGTGTCTGCGGGGAAGATCTCATCTACCCACCATAGCTTCCAGCTACTTCCTCCATACCCTCTGCCTACTCCTGTGGCTTCTTTCAACACCGACTTTAAGTCACTCAGCAAGTTCTCAAGGTCACCAAACACAATGCTGTGTGGACCAAGGGCATCACCAGGATAAGGGCACCTGAATAACAGAAAGGTGTGTACGTGGATTTCTGCTCTGGTCTCCATTTCAGATGGCTGTTGGTCAACTGTGGCTGGGACTGCTCTACCAGCATCCCTCAGCTGGTCACCATGGGATCCATTCCTTTCCCACATACCTGTACCTTCCTCTGCCTTTGGTATGACCCTTCTCCATGGGAATCTCCCTCTGCAGTGGTGGTCCTCTCCCACTGCCTTCTGGTTTACCCCCCAACTCTGTCTCTGCACCTTCCACACAGCCGGCTGAGTGTGTGTGCCTGGGCACCCTGAGCGCAGGAATCAGGGGGTAAATTGCCAATTAACATCTCTTCATTGAAGATGACATAACAAACACTTCTCCTCAGGCTAGCTGGAAGTTATGGCCGTGATCAGAAGTAAAGGGCAGCCCAAATGCAAACGTGAGCAGAAGCGTGTCTCAACATGCCTCCGTGCTGCCAAGCTACGGGGATGTGATATTTAGGTAACTCTTCAATTTCCCAGATGGGCTGAGTTTGAGCAAAAGCAGCAGTGGTGAAGGTGCTGGAAAATTGAAGAGTAATTCTTAACCTCGTTAGAGCTACTCTGCACTTCTCTCTTTCTCCATTTTTCTTAGGGTGGTGTTCCCAGGTGCAGGAATAGATGGTCTTGGCTGGGTCTGCACCTGTGCTGGTTTTTCCTCAGATAAATGGCTCACTGGGAACATGGGAATCCCAACGTGCCCGGGGGAGTCACCTTCCAGAGATGCTGGAAACAGCATCTACCAGATGTGACGATGCTAGAGACAAAACCATCTGCATAAGTGGAAAACTGTGGAGAAAAAGGTGCTTTGCGGGGTCCAAAAACAGCAGCATCGAGGGCTTTGCTGAGCTGGCTTCCTGACTGAGAGTCAGCTGCTGTTTCCAGAGGACCTCTAAATACTGTTTTGCCTTGGAGAGAATGTTTGCAGAGTTGCTAGTGACAGCCACTTTGGCCAATCTCCCCAGGGACTTCATCCTACTTGGGGTCAGGGCAGCTTTCTCTCTCTCCGAGCCGTGATGTTGAAGCCCATCTCCCAAAGCTGGCACTCTGCAGGAGCTGTGCGTGGGCTGCCACCACAGGTTGTTCATGGGAGATGTGTTAGAAACCAGCTGAAGGGCAAAAACCCCTTTGCTGGGGAGGGGATTGAGCACACTGAGACCAAAACTGGAGGAGAGGAGGGCTCCTGCTTGTGGCTCTCCCCACTGCCGGGGTCAGTGTCTGCTGGTTGCTCCTTGCCTCTCCCACGGACTGTCTCCAGAGGAGCTGCTGAAGGATTGATTGGACTGGGTGCCTTTCCAAGACCAAAACCCCATCACTCAGAGGACGTTAGACATCCTCTGGCGTGACACTCTGCTCTCTGGCACTGACCGGGGCAGCCTGCTGACTGCAAATCTGCTGGGCCCACGGGCAAATTATCCTCACATCAGCACATTTAAGAGAAATTAATTTCCCTGCAGGAGCAAGGAAGGAAGTCTCTTCCAAATCCGAGTCCAGCTCACGGTGGCTGTTATGAAACGTGGTGACAATCTCCCCTGTGCCACGCAGGGAGGGAGCAGCATCTCGCCCAGATCTGCAGACGAGCCAGCAGGCAGGAAAGTCACAACAAGCAACGGAAAGAGAGACACTGGTAGATGGCTTTTAAAGTTAGTTACAGAGGGCTGGAAGCCCTGAGGATGTTTGAGCTTTCCCTCCACAGTCAGCGCAGGGACACAGAAGTGATGTGGAGGAGCAGCAATGGGGAGAATGGGGTCACAGGTGCGTGGATGAGGAGGGAAGCATTTTTAATAAATCTGATATAATCTAATTAGTGGCATCTGACTGCAGAACAAACGCCTCACTGCTAAGGAAGAAGAAAAATTTAACCACAAAGATCTGCCAGCCTTTGTGCTGGCCTACAACAATATATAGGGTTTAGGACAGAGGAAAGAGTAACAGAAAGGAAAGGAAGGCACATGAACATAAATATGAAATGGAATAAACTGTAATGTGGCTTTACCAGAAGATCAAGTGAGATAAACCTGCTGTCTCTTTTTGGGAAGATAACTTTTTTTTATTTTTTTTTTTTTTTTAAGTGGAAGGAAAATGCAATAGATTTCATCTACCTGAATTTCAGCGCAGCACTCGACAGGGCACTGCTTGAAAGCTTTCTTCAGCCTCTGGAGAGGATGAGCTTGGTCGGGTGATGAGGACGCCAGGGAGGTGTGCTGGGCAGTTACCCGTCCTGGCTCCCCTGCTCCATAGTTTAACCATGTGAGTGGATTCAGTGCAGCACAAAGAAACCAAAAATTAGAGGAATAGACGTATTGCTGCTGGGGGCAGCTGTGGGAAAGGTAGCCAGAGAGGTGCCATCCCTCCTCCCCTGGTGTGGCAGAGCCTCAGCTGATGGGACGGGGGAGGCAGATGGGGAAAGGCATTTCCCATCAGCCGTGCTCCTGCTACCTGTCAGCTCAGGTGAGGAGCAGGGATGTCTCCGGGGCCAGAGCCCCTGTGGATGCTTCTCCCCCTCCTCCTGCCTCCCTAAGAGTAGGGGCCAACGGGGTGGAAGGGATGCTCAGAAACAGGCAGCAAACCAGCCCCATCCTTTTTCTTCAAGGAAGCCCGTAGAGACCAACCAAGAAATGCCATGAAAGCCACTTTCAAGGGGTAAAAGAAACTGCCTGAAGAGGAGAGAGGCACCTGCTCCCACCTCCCCACAGAGAGGCAGGAACATCAGGCAGGAGCCCCATCCCTGCCCACGAGCTGTTCCCCCCCTGGTTCCATCCCCAGGCTCCCTCAGCCCCGGGCACTCTTTGCTCATACTCGTGTCTGAATGCACATTTCTCCAGCTCACTGAATCAGCTGGGGCTGGACCAGAGCTGGAAAGTGTTTTATGTGTGCAGAGATGGAAAGGAAATGAATGCTGCTTCTCCTCTCCAGTTTGAGATGGGGGAATGATTTGCCGGGGATTTGTAATAGTTTTTTTTAAAAAAAAATCTGCCTGAATAGGCTTTCTGTGGAAAGAAAAGGGAAAGGCTCTGAAAGCAGAAAATATGGTTATGTCCTAATAGGATAATTTGTTCGTAGGGACAGAAAAAATTAAAAAAAAAAAAGTGAAAAGAAAAAGAAAAAACCCAAGGTTGCTTGGCAGCCAGGAACTGCTCTTGCCATTATGGGGCCACACAGCTATCAGGGCAGGAATTTATCCCACATTAGAATACCTTGTATCTCCGAAGAGCAAGTCCTGGGTCAGCGTTGAAAAAAACTGGAAACTGATCCCTCTGTGGACATCCTCCTGAACGAGAGCCCGTCTCTGATATGTGCTCTGTAAACATTTATGCAAGCCCACCTGCTCCAAGCCTCCCCGGATAAGCCCTGGGCTCCTGCCAGGATGCTGATGCCACTCTGGGTCTCGGGAGCCAAATTTCCTTCCCGTTGTCACACTCTGTGCCCTGCAATACTGTCAGTTCCCTCACAGTGTGAGTGAGCTTTAGATCCAGATGAGTTCAGGGTCAGAAAAATCAGGGGGCCGTCCCCCCTAACTGCAAACCTCTGTAGTTTTGATGACGACTGAGGACCTTGTGTGCCTCTGTTTCCCCTGGCTTATTTCTTCTTGTCCAGGGCTGGGAGCCACGAGACATTGCAGGCAGCAGCCTGACTCCTGGAGCAAACATGGCCCAAAGGCTGCCCTGCCAACGTGCTGGGCCCCCGTTCCGAGGTGGTTATCTCCCAGAAATGACACCTGCCTGGAGCAGGGATCAAAGGAATCATGGAGAAAAGCTGCTGAAGCAGGAGGTGTAGAGCATGGAGGACAGCAGGCACGCCGCTGGTGAGGAAACTCAGTCTGCTGCCTCCCCATCACTGGCAGGACTCTGTGAAGCTTGGTGTGATTGATGTCCTCAAAATGGTCGTTTCTGATGGCTGTCACCTGTGTCCTGGTTTGATTTTCTCTTTTGCTGAGTTGGGAACAGGTTGCAGGTTACAACTCAAAGGACGCCTGCATGAGCTTCACTGAGCTGCAACCACAGAAGGTGTCCTGCTGTCCTCCTCCCTCGTGAGCTGCCTTGGACACCACTCTGGCCATGTGATAAGGTGCTGTCATTGCTGACCTGGTGAAAAGACAAACCTTTCTTTGCCTGTTTCCCATTCAAACATCATCTGGAAGGAGCACGAGATTTCCCCTTTCTGGAGCAGTGAGCTGTGAGTCCAGCTCAGCCACCCGCAGCGGGGTAACCTTCAGCTTTTGTGTCACAGGTCTGGTGAGATGCTGTAACGAACGAGCCACAAAGGCAATTAATTGCTAATGACCAGCCTTGACTGCCCAGCAGTGGGGCTGAGGGCAGGAAGCTGAGAAAAGGCTCCGCAGGTGGCTGGTCTCACTGGAATCCCCTCACTTCCCTTGGGGTATTTCTGCAGAAAATACACAACTCTTATGAGGAAAGGCTGAGGGAATTTTCAGTCTGGAGAAGACAATACTGAGGGGGGATCTTATCAATGCTTATAAATACTTAAAGGTTGGTTGTCTGGAGGATGGGGCCAGTCTTTTTTCAGTGGTGCCCAGTGACAGGACAAGAGGTAACATCTAAACATGAGGAGGAACTTCTTTGCTGTGAGGGTGGCAGAGCCCTGGAAGAGGCTGCCCAGGGAGTTTTTTTTTTTTTTTTTTTTTAGACATTCACAACCCACCTGGACACGTTCCTGTGCAACCTGCTCTGGGTGGACCTGCTATGGCAAGGCAGTGGGACTAGATGATCTCCAGAGGTCCCTTCCAACCCTTATGATTCTGTGATACAGGAGCCCAGCGAGGCACCAGCAAAACAGTCCCTGATGGCACAGGACTGCCTGGGAATGTGCCTAGCCCTCTTCTGCACCACTGCCGTGTCAGGTCACCATCAGGATGTTTTGGGGAAGGAGCATCAACCAGCAGGAACTGCAAGTGGCAACGTGGTCTGGTAGCATGAGAAAGACATGGCACTGTTTTCCGTCCCGCATCCTTGTTGGACAAACTCACCAGCTGTGTTTGATGAGATGCAGTTACTCATCTCCTGGCTAGCAGCAGGATTTCCAGGGACGCTGACTCACTCCTGGAGCGGCCAGATCACAGCAAACCCCCGGATGCTCCCATGATACCTGCCGTCCCAGGAGCTCCCCAGCACCCACAGGTGCTGTTCCTCTTCCCCAGAGGCAGCCTCAGCAGTTTCATTTCCATTATAAATACCAGAGTTACATTTCACTTGTGGCATTTGCCCTGGGCTTTCTGTCTCTCCTCTTGTGAGCTCTCCAGTGAACTCTGGCTGGTTTCAAAGATCTTTCTGCTCAATTGGAATTTGTTGACCTTCATCCGCCTTTCCAGAAAGGTATGTTCCAGACCAGAGCTGATGCAAGTCACACTTATAGAAACCTCGGGGTTCAGCTTCAGAGAGAAGGATCTTTGGGGCTCGCCCTTACTCCGTCTGTGCAGAAATGTCTCTGGAAGAGGGAATGCACACCCACATGTCACCTTTTCTCCTGGATGGCTGGCACTGTGGGCTTTGGCCAGCCTGCTCTGAGCACGGTGAGAGCTGTTGTCCTGGCATTGCTTGGACCGTTGGCAGAGGGTGGGTGAGGAGACATGGCTGTGTGCAGGTGGAGGAAACCTCCCTGGACAGAGAGGTGGTACCTCCAGCCAGGAGAGATGCTCAGCAAAAGCAGAAACTGAGCTCAGCCTGGCAGGGCAATGCCCAGAAATAGTGTCCTCCCACACAAGGACCCTTTTCCACCGAGCCAGAGGGTAGGCTTGACCTGTTTGCTCTCAGAGACCCCCAAAGCCAGCAGGTACCAGGGATTGCAGGGAGAGCTGGGGTGGGACCCCAACACCTGGGGAGACCCCCGTGTTGGCAGTGAGCATCCCAGGAGAGCACAGTGGGTGAAGGCAGAATGAAGGACTTTTTGTTTCCCCGCTTCCAGGCCCCGCCACCTCTGGGGCACTCTGCTCAAAAACTGAGTCTTCCCCCTTGATATGCAGCTGAAACTCAGCTTTTGAATTCAGAAATCCCTCAGGCATGGCAGATTTCTGCACATGCTGTGGGCTGGCTGGGCAGCGGAGCAGCTGGTGGGGTGAGCCATCCAGGACGTTATGGAGCAGATTGCAGCATGTGTGCTGGGGGAGCTGCTCTGCTGACAGACACAGCAGCTCCTCTGAGGTTTCGTGGAGCTGTAAGGTCATACCTCTCACTTTCCAGCAGAGAAACATGGGTTTTCATCTCCTCTCTGTACTTGGAAGACTTCAGGACTCTGGGGAAGACCAGGATTAGCCAGAGAACCTGATTTTTCAAAAGGTGCCATTGTTTTTTTCCCCCTAGTCACTTGAGGCTACAGCGGGGTTGGTTTTTCTGAGGAAGGTCTCCTGTCCCATTGCTCTAAAAAAAATGGATTATCCCTTATCTGAGCGGTCCCAGGAGAGCATGCATGGGAAAGCTCATCACCTGGATGCTTCCTTTTTGTCCCGTGTGATGCTTGGAGGAAGCCTGTGGGCTGTGGGAGCTTTCTGTAGGGAACAAATCTTTGCCTGGCTCTGGTGTCCGGGATCAGGAAGGTGTGGACGCAGGGATGCTGCCAAGGGTTGGAGGTGCTTTGCAGTCAGGAGCTGCCATCTCCTTTCCCCCACATCAAAAGCAAAAATGACCAGTCCCTCCACCTCATTCCTAATGCAGGAAAAGCCTATCCGATATTAATAAGAATCTAATTATACATTTATTGTTCCATGAATTAATTACATAGCAAGTAGAGTTACCTTTTACACAGCCATTAAACTTCAGGAAGGCCTCTTTATACCACTCCATGGATAATTTAATTAGCATACTAATGTCTTATTAGCTATAAACCCAAAGCTGGTTTAGAATCACTTAAATTAAAACTCAAAAGCCTTCAGCCACCCTGTAACCCCTCTGCCTGAACGGTGGGCAGAGGACAGGAGCAAGAGATGGGCTTTGCACCCACCAGAAGCAGAGCCTGTGGCTGCTCCTGGGCAGATTCCCTCTCCGGTGCCGGCGGGATGCAGCGCTGCCTGCCCCTGCCTGCACAGCATCCACGGGGCTGGGACTGCGGGCGAGGAGTCCCCCAGCTCACCTCCTTCCTCTCCTTTCATTTCCTCTTAGCTATCATCGGTATTTGCATTAATTGGGCTAGTCTGGAAGAGCTGTGATAATCCATTATGGATGGACAATTTCAAACGCAGGGATTAAAGCCACAGAAGGAAAAGCAGGAGCTGGTACAGGAGGGTTTGTGACACTTGAGGGAGTCCAGCCAGGGCTCCCTGGGCGTGTGGGGTTGGTGCAACCTTCTCCGTAGGGTTTCAGCAAAGAAAATGCCAGAGCTGATGACTGATGATGGGGAGGGATCCTGAAACATTCACCTAAGGCAAGCAGGAGCAGAGGACATCTGTCCCACCACGCTCCCAGTGCAGCATGCCCCTTTGGTCCCTGGTGTCCCCTCTGTCCCTCACCTCCCAGCAGCACCAGGACTCCCCCTTGAAGCTCTGCAACCTCAATCTTGCAGCTGCACTGAGACCTGTGCACGGAGCTGGGACAGTGTTGTGGCTTTTCACATGATCCCAAACGTCCCACTCATGCTGGGGTCAGGACTGGCACTTCAGTCCGTTCTTAAATATTGCAGTTTATGTGTTAAACCCTTTTTAAAATGACCCCTTCTGCTATCCAGTTCATGAATGTAACTTTTTTCCCCCCAGATCTTCTTAGCTAATAAATAGCTTAATTTGGAGGTTTCAAAATTGACTCAGAGGCAGAGTTTAACTAAATCGAAGAGCAAGACTGCTGCTTGAATGTAATAATCTGAAAATAATTGATTAATTTGCATGATCCTTGGTAATTGCTTCAATTTACACCCAAGAGGCCACTGTCATCAATAGATGAATAAGACATAATTTTTAAAGTCCCAATAACGCGTGGAATAGAATTTAAAGAATTCACTGGTTCTGCAGCGCGGGGCAGGCTCGTGCGCACAATCAGCTCGGCGACACTGCCAGCACGTTGCGGGGAGAGCGCTCATTGTTAGGGAAATCGTGCTGTAATTTAATTCACTTGTTAAGAATGTAATTATGTTCATCATCCTTGGGAAAGGAGAGGATCAAATCCTATCACGGTGATGCTAACCTTTAGACGGAGAGATTTCAACAAAATGAGGAAGCCGGCCGGCAGCATCAAGAGTCAAAAGTAAAGAGATTAAAATGCTAAAATTTGGCACGGATGCTCTTTAAGGAGTGACATAGCAAAACAGCTACCTTCTGCAAGGTACTTAACCACATGCTCAACTTTAATTGCCATTAATGAGATTTCAGCATATGTTTAGCTATACCAGGACCTGACAATACCACAGGGGCTCCAAGCGCCGGCGTGGGGCTGATCAGCCAGCGTGGGAGGAAAGCAGGAGCAAAGGCAGGTAAATGGCAGGGTTCAGGAAGGTGTTTGGGCCACACAATGGTCCTTCAAAAGATGGAAATCCAACCTCCATGAGGTCAATAAACAGGGACAGAAAATACAGCATGAAAGAGGGGAAACAGGAAGCCAGCAAGAAATAGCAAGACTTGGTAGGAATGGAAACAAACAATAGATAATTCAAGTCTGCCAGGAACAGGAAAGCCTGCAAAGGAACAAGTCAGGTCTGCTGGCTCCCCAGGAGTTAAAAGGAACAATTAAGGAAGATGAGGACACAGCTGAGAAGTGAAATGATTTCATTTCATAAGTTCTCACCTCGGGGGATGTTGGGAGAAATCTGCTCTTGACTTGCTCTTTTCTGGTAATAAAGGTGAGTTGCTATTAAGGATTAAGGTATCAAATGAAGAGGCGCTGGTGCAAATAGGTAATTTAAAAAATATTAAGTCACTGGGTCTGGATGGGACATTCAGGGGTTTTGGAGAAACCTAATAATACAGTGTCTGAGCTGCTGGGTGAGCTGCATCAGTATTCATCTCGCTGCCAAAGCAAGCGCGGGATCAGAGGGCTGGAGGGCAGCAGCAATTGCTGTGCCTCTATTTTGTAAAGAAACACTGAGAAATCCAGAAACTGCTGCCTGTTGAGCCTTGTGTCGGTAGCGGAGACACGGGAGAAGTGCACATGGGACAGTAAAGCTCCTGCTGGCTGCCATCCATCCTTGTGATGCTGAGGGTGCGTGGAGAGGGGGGATCATCCATCTCACCTCGGATTGCTCTTCGCTGACTCCTTTTACCCTAACTCTGTCCCTTTCCATTCGCAGGACTTCAGGATCACAGAGATCAGGTGGCAGCAGCTTAGGAGATGTCTCGGTCTTGCACCTTCTGCCTGGCACTCCTTTAGAAATTTCCTCAGAGGAGAAGGAGGACTCGCTAAAGTGGAAATATAGAAAACGTATTGAGGCAGAAAAATTATTCAGATTTAAGGCTGCCTGCTCAACCCTTTGTGCACATGTGTGATGGCACAGTACATGGTATGATTCAATTCCCCTCAAGTTTGCTTCCTAAAAGACACCTTCCTGTGCCTTCAAATAATGTTTCCTTCCACCCTAGGACAGGCATCTAAGAAAGGTGGGATGGGGTCAGGCTAGGTGATACTCCCCAGGTCCCTTCTAGCCTGAGTTACCCCATGACCACAGGACTCTTCCTCTGGAGATCTCTGGCTGTAGAGGAAGCCCAGATGCCCAGATACAAGGATGATTGCAAAGATATTCCAGATGATTACTTTCTCTGGGACCACTGCCTGTTTCCAGCAGGGCCTCCACCACCCTAACCCTGAATCTAGGACTTTGAATGAGTTCGAAGAAAGTTCGTTTGATGATAAACCATCTCGAAACAACTTACTTTAGAGGTGCTGCACGTTTCCCTGATGCATTTGATGACAGAGTTTTCTGGCACAGAGGGATCCCTCAGCTGAGGTAGCCCAGTGGTGCCTCTGCTCCAGCTTAGGCAATGACTTCCATGAGACGCAACCAAAGCGAAAACTCTCCACCCAAACATGAAACCTGGCTGTGAAACCACAGCATTGAAAAAAAAGGGGATATTGTATAAATCTTGGGCATCCTTTCCCCCCAGCTGTCCTTTGCACTACTGTGGCTTTTAATGTTGGGTTTTACAGCCTGAGGGCATGACGCTTGTCTCCAGCACCATGCTAAGGCATGGAAATGCAGACATGGTGCTTGGGAAACCCTAACCGTGATTTGTGGTACTGATATGACACAGAGGTATGACTGGGGCTGGAGCACCACGGTGACTTTTTAAAACCTGTGTTCGGCGACGCTGGTATTTAGAGGTGTGATAAATTTGTCTTATGCTTTTCTCCTTGCTAAGGCAGGGAAGGGGTATGGCGCTTGGGAGCCGTTAAGTCTCTTTGCTGCAAGGACTCTGCCTATTCTGTACCCGAGGAGAAAAGCTAGCTTGCTGCTGCACCTGCCTCCGCTTCTTTTTAGGTGTTGCAGCCATGAGGCATATAAAAAATTAAAAATCAAGAGGAAAACAAACAGTATTTGTGACTACATATAGGGTCAGTGGTAGTAAAAGTTGGTCCTTGGAAAAGAAATCATCTGAGATAATTCCAAGATCTTTCAGAGCATTGCAGTGCCTCTAGGTATTTTTCACCCTTCCTGTATTTTCCTTGTTAAATGTGTAGTTTATAATATTTCTATCTTAGTGCTTTACTGGGGACCATAAATACCTGATGAAAAGCATTTGCAGACTACCTGGGATGCTCTGAAAAGCACGCGAGCAGTAATAGTCCACAAGAACATCTGCATCCTGACAGTCTGTGAGTTTATTTGGGCAGAGCTGCACCCATGTAATACTTCCAATTCGATTTCCATGTTTTTCCAAAGAAGAAGAAATATGTCTTATGTTTCCTGGGTGACTGGAGGAAGGTTTTACTGTGCCAGGCATCTCTAATCTCCCCGTGCAAGATTTCCCCAGTTGCAGACAGAGAGCAGCAGTCTGACTAGACACGGAAAAGTGGATAAGGTCTGGAAATGATGCTTTACGGAGGAGTGAGGTTTCATCACATTCCGCTGAAAAATACCAGCTGGCCTTCGATGGAAATAACCTGATTTATGATCACAAAAACAATTGATGAACTTGGGGTCTCGGTGAGCTCAGCCCTGCCCCTGCGCAGCTATGAATACGCGGCGTCCCCAGATCCCTCTCCCCTTCCACAGACGCCACAAATCTCTGCCCTTCCCTCCTGGAGAAGCCCCAGGAAGGGGAGGCAGCTCGTGCTTGTCGCTGGAGCTCAATTATCATTAGAGGGGGGGCTGGCTGCTGCTGGGAGGGCAGCCTCGGGGAGGCAGGGAGCCATCGTTGGTGCAGAGGGCACCGTCGCCACCACGGGAGCTGGCTGCCAAGGAGGAAGGAGCAGGTGATGGGGAGTGAGGTGTCGAGGAGCTCCAGCGATTGGCATCCACCCGACAGAGGGATAAACCCACGGAGCTCGGGACCTGCCTGTCAATACATGCAAACGAGGTGGATAGCGGTGACATCCAGCGCGCGGCTGCTCCCAGAAATTCAAATTGGGTTGCCAAACTTCTCACCCTTACAGGAGCCTGCCAGCTTACAGCTGCCCCCTCCACAGCAGGAAGCCGCTTCCATTTAGAGACGAATGAAGAGTGGAAGCGGAAAAAAAAAAAAAAAAGGCATGAATATTAATCTAAATTCAACTGAATTTCAATTAGGCCGTGCTCAGTCTCCACAAATATTTGAGCAGCGCTACTGCAAATATGGTGAAAAAGCAAATCTGTAACTTTAACACACAAATATTCACAAAAGATAAATTCTGGACTGCGTGCTCGCAATTCACGTCGTCTTGACTTGGACTCCGTGGTCATGTGCTATTGTTTCCGTGCCCTGGTTGGGTGATGTATAAGGAGCCATAAAACAAAACAAATTTACCAATTCAAGGTAGCCTGATAGGTGTGGGTGAGAGCATTAAGTCACGGCACTAGTCCTGGCACGTGCAAGCTGGGATGTTGAGGCCCATGAGCTGTGCTCCTGGTGTGATGAGCTGCTCCTGATGCTTCCTCAGCATGTACCAGGCTGCCATCGCAAAGCGGGCCAGGTCACAGGGCAGAAATGGGACAGATCCAACAGCCCAACAGCAATGAAACTCATGGATGGGGTTGCCAGGGCTGGGGAGGAACTAGAAACACCACGTGGAAACATGAGGTCATTCAGAGAGAGAACTGCACATCAACTGGCTGTACATCCCATCACTCAGCATTTCAGTATCCTTGGTTTTTGGTGACACGGCATCAAGATATGGAGGTCCAGGGGATTTTTGTCTGCACTCCTGCTGTGGACGCTGGCTGCACATCCCCATGGTAAATAGCTCGGGTTAAACCAAAAGTAGGTTAAGCACAGGCAAGCAGAGGAAAGTCTACCTGCTTGTGAGGAACATAGTTAGATCAGGACCTAGGGATGGAGAAATACTAGCCCCCAAGCAACATGAGCATTCCCAAGCGGAGCGTGCATCACTAACAGGGACCTCACCCTTGTCACAGGTGGTTTGGAAGACTCACACTGCACGACTGTGGACAGTCTGGAAGGATTTCAAAAGAAAAAGGGGGAAATGGGAACAGCCTGGAGTCTACTGTGCTTTACAAAAGACTCGGTGGTGGACACATGGGGACAGGGAAAAGCCACCCAAGGACTGAATATGCGAATGCCACAGTGGTAGGGGAACTTATTAGCAGTACAAAGGGCTCAACTGAAGAACAACAGTATGAAGGATGATGGCTATGAAGTTGAGGGAGGGAGGATGGAGAGGAGCTGACTGCCCACCAGCAGCACTGATTTGTTTGGCACCATGGGCTGTGGCAGTCAAACAGGAGGTAGGCAAACAATAAATCGTATACATCTGCTTTAAAAGAGGTTCTATGGCTCTCAGATGCTCCACCTCCTCCAGTGCTCTTCCCTGCCCCTGGTTACCGTCAGTTGGCATAAAAAGCTTGGAGCA
Source organism: Tringa tobata (assembly GCA_033628505.1). NCBI lineage: Eukaryota > Metazoa > Chordata > Aves > Charadriiformes > Scolopacidae > Tringa > Tringa tobata. The sequence continues at coordinate 156,425 of JAHREE010000338.1, read as the reverse complement.
GGCAGGTACTGGGGCAGCAGGATTTACCTGCCAGGCAGGAAAATCCTTTCCTTGGGGATCTGACCATGGCAGTCCCTACAGAGTAACAGAGTGGGGAGTAGGTTTTCCCTCACTTTAGACATCTATAGTGTACCCTGCTCAACTTCTTAGGCTATTTTTAGGGGAGGCTGGAGAGAAATGTGCACTTCACAGCATGGCTGGTTCGTTTTGTCCTAAGGTTGATATATCAAATGGGTCAGATGGGTTGCACCCTACGTTTCAATGTCTTTTCATCAGCTGTAAAAGGAGACCAGATGAGTAGCTCAAGTGTAAACATCTCTAATATAAAAATTTCCACTTAGAAATCCCCCTCTGTGTCCTTCACCTACCTCTTTTTCCTGTGAATAACTGCTTTTTCTGTACACTGGCCAAGCCTTTCGGGTGAGTGATATTCAAACAACAGGCAGCTGCCCTGCTGCTCCCATTGAGTCCCATTGTGAAGCCGGTGAACTGATTGATTGTTTGGTTTCTTGAGAACCTGGTGTTGTTTCTGCTTTTTCACTGAGTGGCTGAAATGTTTAAGCAGGAGAAAGGAACAATAGCAACAGAAAATAAAGAGGGGAGAATTGTGAGAAATTAAGTCTATACAACGAATGATTAATAGTGCATTTCCTGAGACGTGCTGCAAACAATAACTTGGTGCTGGGATCGGTGGAGATTTGGAGACTGGTGATGCTTTTGCTGACTCCTTATATAAAATAAATAATGGGTAGGGGGGGATCCTTTTTCTGGCACATTGAACACGGGGCCCTGATGCACAAATGCAGTCGGGGGGACCTAGTGCAGAGTCTCAGGATGCTCGTTACAAGACTAATAGAGGCAGCCTTCATGTGGTAACGGGGTGCCTAAAAAAGAAATGTATTTTGTGCAAAGGGCTTCACACCTCCAAGAGATTAGAGAACAACCGGTTGTCCTGATCCTGCAACTTTACGCCTACGAATGGCACATCTCCTTCCATCCTCCTCCCTCTTCTTCTTCCTCTCCTTTTTCAACAGTGGTTGGGGTGGATTCTCTCACTTCTGTCACATGGTCTGATGCTGCCCATGGAATTCATTTCCATTCTCCCGGTAGACTCAAAAAATTTGCAATAAGTCAAAGAAATTAAATTTTAAGCTCACTATTGAAGGATAATGAATCTGAAATATGTGATCTTTTGTAAAATTATATTCTTTCAAATGCTTAGATTCGGGGAACGCTATCTCATAAGGGAAGTACACAAGAAACTGCAATCAAAATGACCTATACAAAACATAAAGAAGAGTTAATAGGATTGCTCTGAATTCTAAAGGGGGTGGTGCAGAACAGCACAAGTGGGCCTTGCAGTGGGGCATTTATAATCTCCAATTCCATTAACAAATTTTAATATAGTCTTTGAGGGTAGAAAGCGGTCGTTAATAAAACTTTAAATTAAAGCATGCTAGCTGTCGGATTAGATCATTAAAATTGCAAGGTACTGGCGGCTGACTGGCTCTGCAGAAGAGACAGCATTGCTAAACCCACATTGTCGAGACCATGAAATAATTCCAAAGCAAACAGGAAAAAGGAATAAAACAATTTTATATGTGTGAATTATGATTCTATATCATGTTTAATGAAGAGAAAAATGTAATCGTATTTCATCAGCTCTCGGTGTAATCAATGTTTCTGAACACCGGGGACTAGACACGGAGGGAGAAGCGTGTGCATGGTGTGTCAGCAGCCGGTCGTGCAGATGGACAGCAGGACAAGTGCAGCTTTTAGGCTGGGGAAGATCGTTGCCCTGGGTCAGGGCAAAGGGTGTTATTTTATTCCTGCAGCCCAAGGATAGGATGGGGTCTGAAATCTTCTTGAAAAGCCGCATCTCTCCAGGAGAGAGTTTCCTTAGCAGTAAGGCAGTTTGAGTTTCTGGAAATGGTTGTTGCCTGGGGATCTGGGAAGCTGCAGGATGAACACACTTCTTTTTCTCAAAAGACTAAGGAATGATTCTGTAAGTGGGTCCTGGAGAGCAGAATTGATAGCTGAGCATGCAGTATTACTTGAGGCTGCACAGCCAATTTTTTTGAGGGCAGAGATACATCTATAAGAAACCTTTTGCTCCTACTTATATTTTGCATCTCATGCAAGACTAAAGAGAACTGGGCCAAATCTGCTGTGCCTGACACTGAAAAAAACCACAAAAGATGTGACCAAAGTTATCAAGTGTGCCTGAGAGCCCAAAGGTTCCTAGCTGACCGGTGTTCCCTGTCATCTCCCTCCTAAAGGCTGTTTCTCTAGATGAGGGGACAATGCTAGACCTCCCTTACCTCTGCTGGAGGTGCTGGAGGTAAGGGCTTGGGACAGGAGAAGGTACAACCAGCACTGCAGGGAGCACATCCGTTTGTCCCAGCACCATCCCACCACCTCTAGATTCTAATATGACTGGATGTAAGAAGTAGAGTTTGGCTGATATCAAGCCCAGGTTCCACCTAGGTATCAAAAAAAGTTTCCAGTTGCTCGGTGTCTTCCTCACCATTTCACAGCTGGAGAAACAAAGAAAGCACAGGGCAGAGCATGGACATACTCTGGACATGGACAGACACAAGTCTTTGTGAGGTGTACAGCTCCAGCAAACCAGTTCTGCACCTCCATCACCAGCCTCAAGAAATAAGAAATGAAGAAAGAAGAACTCCCATTAGGTAATTTAGGAGTGTCACACTAACTGGCCCCAACACTTGTGGGAGACACCGTGGCTTTCATCTGTTGGGACAGGCGCAGGGAGTGGTCAAGCAGCTCTGGATGGGTGACAACCAATGACACTTTGAGGGATGGAGCTACGGGATTGCTTACAGAAGGTTCGTGCAAGCCAGGAGGCAAGGGAAAGCGTGTTCAGGCTCACAGAGACAGCGAACACCAAATCCATCCCTTGAACGTAGCTCCTAGCTCTTCATGTGAATTGCTTGTGAACACATTTGCCTTTCTATGAATTATTCATTCTCTTAAATGATTGGGCAGATGATTTATGCGAACGCTTCCTGGCCTATTGGGAGATCTTTGCTTGTACAAACAGCCATGCTGGATGTGTCCGATTGGTGCACATGCAGGCTTACATGAGCATTTGTGACATTTTCCCTTCCTTCAAGCTTTTAAGTAAACAAAGTGTGCTCGTATGAAAGTCTAACTGGTGTCAGTGTGAATCTGTGCATGTATGAAAAATGAATACTTCTATTTAGTCCATGCAAAACATTCTTTTGATGTCGAACCTCACTGGTGAGCGTTTTCTTCACACGCAATCTTCTTTCTTCTTGAAATAGACTTTTAGACAGAATGTGAGTTTTGGTTATTTTACTCTGACGGGTTATTTCTAATTGTGTCTCTCTGGAAAAAAAGAAGAAAGGAAGGAATTAAATGCTGCGTACAGGAGAGCCAAACATAGGGGAGCTGAATGCTACCTCAGCATCCTGAAGAGAAACGAGCACTCTGGAATTCAGCCGTGAGCAGGGCTGGGAGCAGTCCCTCCTGCCTGGCCTCCAGAGATGGGGCAGCAAAGGTGGCCTCTCATTGTGCATCCTTTCAGTCCTCTGCAGCACACTCTTTCATCTGTTCCTCTGAGTTTTTGTCTATAGACCCGGCTCCTGTAGCACATTTATGTTTGAATAATTCTGGTCTTTATAAAAAATATTTTTTTTTTTTTTTTCTCTTCGCCTTATGCGCGGGAGCAAAGTAAAGATTCCCTTTGCTGTGCTCCTCAGCTGCATTCTCCCACGCTGTATTAGATGTGAACTTGGAAGCAGATTGTTACAACTTTTCTGCTGAAGCTGGATGGTTGACAGCTCTGCTTTGGGCGGCGAATCCAGAAGAACATTTGAGCTGCCCTCTCTGAGCCTGAAGACTCCTCATTTTAGGCACAGTGAGCAGTAAGCGGCTTCTGCTGTGGCTTAACATTAGACACCCATCAAAGGGTCCTGGGTTCATCACCATGATGACAGCAAAACAATACTGGGACAGACCAAATATCTGCAAAGCTTGGTGCTCTGCCTGAAACACTGGCCAGGAACACGCACAACAGCAAAGCATGTGGAAATCAGCACTGAGGGCTTCTGGTAGGGTGGCATCTGGCATCTCATGGAGCATCATCAGCTGCTGGTTGCAGCCCGACTGTTGTGTCTACGCCACTGACGGACCTGTCTGCCTTGAACATACTTTGTGCCTTCTGACACACATGAATTCCTCTGTGGAAAAAGTGCTTCCAAGTCATTATTTTAAATCTGCTTCCCAATACTTCCATTTCTTATTGTAATGCCAGAAAGAAGGAGTTGCCAACTCCAGTTTTCTTTCTCCAATACACTTCAGATAGACTTCCGTGGTCTACCCAAGCAGAATAACCTCGGTCTGTTCTGTCTCTCAGCATCAGGAACGTCACTGGGTCAGTCTTTTCACTTGTCTTTTTTTTTGTTTTTACTACTGTCTCCTTTATGAGATGCAGGGCCAGCCATCCACTCAGTGTTCTATATAAAGATGGACCATGGATCTCCATGCTGGTTATGGTGACAATTCCTATACGGTTCTCTCTCTCTCTTGCAATGCCTGACATCCTCCTTCCTTTTTGACCAGGCATGGGTCTGAGCAGCTTTCCAAGGATGCCTTCCACAATGAATTCTTTGATGAGCTGTGGTGGCTAATTCACAGCTAATCGTTGTCTGTTTAAACTTGGTTGCCATTCTGGATTATTATTTTTCACCTTCACTGACATTACCTTACATTTATTTACACTGAATTTCATCTTCTGTTCTATTGTCAGTAACTCAGTCTCAGAAGATCCTCCAGAGCCTTTCACTGTCAGTGTTAGATTTCATGATCCTGAATAATTTTGTCGCATAGGCAAACACTGTCACTTCATTATTCACCACTTTTCCAGATCATTGATGAGTGTCGCACAGTACAGATCCCAGAATGGGCCTCCAAGGAACTTGGTGACTGGTCTTTGGCCGACACAAACACTGATCAGTTATCCTTCCCTTGGTTACATGCTTTTAACCACTTATAAATCTGTGGAGGGACTTCCTCTCATACTCCATAACATCATCATGTCTTCGAGTGCCTTTTGTCAGAGACCTTGAACGTAACTTTTGGAAAGTGCAATTTAACTACAGCAGCCAGCTAATCCTTGCCTGGACCTGTGTTGACACCTTCAAAGAAATCTAATAGATTTATGAGATATAACTTCCCCTGGAGAAGCCATGTTGACTCTTCCCCAATATATCCAGATCTACCTGGGCTCCTGTTAATTCTGTTGTATATTACATTTTCTTCTGATTTGCCTGTCACAGAGAGCACACTTACTTGTCTCCAGTTCCTTATGCCCTTTTTAAAGAAAAATGATGTCATATTTTCTGCCTCCCACACCACGTCGGAGGAGAGTGGAGAAAAGCTGGAATAAGGAGTGATATTTTATCTTGCGGCCTCGTGAGAGATGAGAGCTGCCTCAGCAGCCCCTCAATCAGGTTATGCAAGTGAATCAGTGCAATTTGCCAAACCCCAAGTTAGCACCTGCATAGACACAGATTTACACCTTTCCATTCATCTGAGCAGGTCGAGATGCAGCAAGAGCAAGGACGGGGACAGGATTCGCTCTGGTCACCTTAAAGGGACCAGTCCACATCTGCACGTGGGAACGGCTGTAAGAGAAGTGCATTGACACGTGCATTGGCACCACCTGCCTCAAACTTGACCATTTGCCCTGATTGAGACAAGTCCATTGTTGGGATGCCAGGCACACGGTCAGGTGGATGGTCTCGTTACTTACCAAACAGGATTTATGAAGAACTGTGCCCAAGAAGAGGCAGGAAGTCCTTAAAGGTTTCTTCTTTTACCCAGAACGTGGCACTGTGTTTTTTTTATCAGCATCCCAACATGTCTTCCCCATCTCCCCAACAGCGTAGTATAAGGATGATCATGGTGGTGCACACCACTGGTCCTTCTTTTCTGAAGTCCCACTTTTAGCAGTTGGCATAACTCTGGTAATCTCCCTTGTGTCAGGAGAATGTCTTCTCTCCTTCAACAGGTTCAATATCAGAGATCTTTAAGACATGGTGTTTTGGACTTCTGGCCTAGCTAACAAGAAGGTTGCAGAGATGCTCATTAACCTCTAGGCTTCTCAGTGTCCCCCAGACATGCTGCAGAAGACAGTTGCTGAAGCACATTGCACCCATCCTGGGCTGGCTTCTGGTACAGCCTGTGCACAACTGAAACGCTCATTGGAGTAAGACTTTGAAGGCTTTGGTATGAGGTGAGATCTGGCCTGCTCCTTGCAACTTACCTCTGCATTTGTCCTGAGTTTCTGGAGTGGACATACCATGCCACAGAAGACCATGGTCACCCCTTCTTTGAAGTGGGGGGAACTGGGACTGTCTGGCCTCAGGACCTGCACTGGTGGAGGTGGCACTGGTGTGATCTTGGCAGAAGGAGGGGGGGCCTCCTAAACACCCCCCCTTTGCAGATCCCTGCCACATCTGCATCAGGTCTGACAGCCACAGAGCCAGGTCCCTGTGGCTGCAGCCATAATGAACATCTCCATCACTATTCACCCATCATAAACTTACTTTCTGCTCATCCTTATAGCATTGTTCGGCTTTTTCAGCCACTTCTGCCTGTATCAGTTGTTATACTCTTTACATAATCCCTATCAGCAAAACCAATGGTCTCAGCTGAGCTGACCCATTAGCAGATCAAGGTTAATTACTTGTGGTTTTGTTTCCAAAGCCACCAGTCTCTAAGTAATGTTTAGTTAAAATGTACATCAGTGGTGACCGATGGAGCTTGCTTTTGGTGCCAGCTCCTCACTCTCACTACAGATCTGCTTTCCTTCTGCTGCCTGTTCCAAGCTCTTGATTTTTCCCTTTTTCTCAAGCTCTGGGGGAACTTTCTTCCTAGGCTTGACTACCTTCCCTGGAGTTACTCCTTCTTTACCTCGGTGACTGCAAGGCCCATCTGCATCTTCTGATGAGTACGTGTCCACCCGTGTGGATGCTCTTGGGTACCCAGGCAGGAGGCACATCCCTTTGACATGTCGAAACCACCTCCTGTGGCAAAAGGGTCCTCAAACCAGCAGGCCCTCAAACCTCTGCTTAGTCAGAGAGCTGCGGCCAAACCATGCCTGGTAGGACAGACTGGGAGAAGAAGAAGCTGTTATTTTAGTGTCTTATCCCCACCTGATTTTCCCTAAACAATGAGGCTGGCGCTTTAAGCGCAATTTTTTTTTTTTTCCTGGCACGGTTTTACTTTATTATATCTTTATTGAGATTTCTGCCCGGCTGCTGCCCCCACACAGAGCACCTCGGACGTGAGAATAGGGATTTGCCAGCAGCAGGCTCTTCCCGTCACAAAGCACGGCGTGTTTTTGCAGCCGGGATGAGAGGCAGGGGAGAAGCCGGGATGAGCGGCCGCTGTGAGTCTGCAAGCGACTGCCATTGTTTGTTTTGTAATCCTGGGTCATTGCAAGCAGTTTCTAAATTGATTTGTCCCCGTGCGAGCGTCATTGCCCAATTCAGAAAAGCCCCGTTCTCCTCTGTGCCTCTTATGCAAGTGTAACTCTCTACCAGGCAGAAGTCGAATTCTATAATCTTTGTCGAGCCTCTTTTTTCCTCCGGGTTGCACAGTTTGGGATCTGTTTTGAGAGGTGGAGATTGCTCATATATCAAGGGAAAAAGTTGCCTGCCTTTAGCGTGCCCATCTCGGCTGTAGCTGACTTAGATATTCTCCCGTGCTGGTTTGATTTTAACTGCTACATTAATAAATCAGCAACAGCAGCCCTGGTGGGGAGGAATGCAGATCATCCCCGATATGTGCCCAGAGACACTGGCTTCTGGTCCTAGCCACCCAGCTGTCCCAGGAGGCTGCGAGATGCCACTTTTTTCCCTTTTCTCAGCAGATGCTGAGGACATTGAGCTGGCAGGACCCACCGCGGATCTAACTCCGCTCTGGGTATAGGCTGGCTCGAGCATCCAGGGCTTCAAGTTATTACAACTCCCGAGGCAGACTCTGAATGCAAAATAGGTGCCAGGGCTCCTTCTTGGAATAAAATAGATAAAAAATCAATGCATTTGAAAGAGAAATAAAAAATAATGTCTGGTAGCACTAATATTCCTCCATGCGAGACTGCAGGTGCTGAGCCTCTCATGGCAACCTTGATTAAGAAAAACATCTTACTTTAAAGGGAGATTGAGGATATAGAAAATACGTCTAAAAAGGTGACCTCTGGGTGATGAGCATAATTACCGGTGCTCCCATGGAGCTTTATGTATGTGACTTAAAGCAGAAAAATAAGGACCTGGCGTGGGATCATAAATTCAAATCTAATCTGAGAAGTAACAAAGCTTCTCGGACGCGGGCAGAAGGTGTGAATCTGCGTTAGCACAGGTGTCACGCTGGCTGCTCTCCTCTGTTGAAAGAGCTGCTCGGTGAGTTTTTCCCATTGATTTTAGTGGAAACAAGATCAATTGTCTCTTTGGGTTCCTGTGTGGGAATGAGATTATGTTGAATATTAATTTGGCTTGCAATGGGCCCTGACTGTAATTTTCTATCAGCAAAGGAGAATTCATGTATTTCCATAAATTCAGATACTTCCATCTATTCATTCCACATATTCATAGACATTATCTCAATTCCCAGCTCTAGTTCAAACAAAAGTTAGTTCCTTTTACAAATAAATTATTTTTCACTGTTGATGATATTTCTAATTTTTGTAGGCAAATTTATACATTTGAACAAAGGAGACAAAAAGTATCTTTGATGTAGCAAAGCCTTTCTGAGAGCCGTACATAAAATAAAAGAGAAAAAGATAGTCTGGAAAATTTAAGGAACGGATGGGAATGATTCCAAGTTACCTTGTGCTTAATTGAAGTTCTCAGAAATGTTCTTTTCTTGTTTTTCTATATTGGAGCTGTTCCTTGAAGTACATATGAATGCCTCTTCAAACTGGCATTTAATCTTTGTCTGCATATATTTGGTTTTCACTCGGAGAAATGGAAGGGCTCTTTATGGAATTTCTTATTCTTTAGCATCTCCTCACCTTGGTCCCTAATTTTTGGTGAACGTTGCTGGGAGATATGACAGCACAGTCCGTATGGCTCAGAACATGATTTTTCCCCAGTTTCTGCTGCTGAAAATCCCCCTTGTGTGATTTCTGTTGTAGGGTGACAACCTCAGCTGGTACAAGTCTGCCTTGCTTCGCTGCTCTCAAATTATCCCACACGAGAGTTTCCTTGGACATCTTCACCTCAGCAGAACGATTGTCCGGTGAAAAAGAAATTTGGCTGTTTTCCTAGGATTTCTGGGTATTCCACAGCTCAGAGGGGGGCAGCAGGTCTGGAATGGAGGACACAAGTCTGGAAAACCCGAGTGTGTTTCTGTAGATCTAGTGCTTTTTGGCCCCTCTATGCCCAGCAAGCTCCAGTGGGGTGCACTGGGGCAGCACGGGGCACACACAGCCCAGCCTAGATCCCCCTGGCTAAGCCCAGAGAACAACATGCAGCCCACAGAGGTGGGGTTTGGCTTTTTTTTTAAAACTTTTGGAGAGCTCACAGACCAGAAACCTGAGTGACTCTGAATGCTTTAAGATGCCCAGATGCTACCCAGAGCAGCAGCTTGCTTTCACTGGGGTGCAGTGCTGGGGCGAGACAGGAGAAGTGGCCTGGCAACGTCATGAAGGTTTTTATTCCCTGAAAAGCCATTTGGCCACCTCTGCTCTCTAAAGGAAGAGTGGCACCCAGGTCACCTGCAGCATGTATGACCGAATCTCCCAAAGGCAAGCCTTGCTGCGAGGTGCTTCTGCTCTGGTCCCTGTGTGACATGGGAAAAGTCACGCTGGTTGAAATACACCCTTTAAAACCCATCCCTAAGGCACTCAGCACCCCCACAGCTGTGGCTCTGCTGCCCTGTGCCCCCCTGGAATGTCCCCATCTCCCTCCCAGACCTCCTCCTCCCCAGCAGCATCCCAGTCGGGGGAGCCCTGCTTCGAACCGTGTTGCAATTTATTAATGACAAACACACTTGGTGCTCCAGCGTGCAGGCAGAGCATCTCGGGCTTCAGTTATTGCCTGCATTTGATTTCTGGGATTAAACTGCTTGGATCGGGGATGTGCCTGACCTGTATGGAGCCACTCGTTCTGCCCGTAGTATACTAATCATGGTAGTAGAAGTAATAATACTAATGACAATGTTGTCATGGGTGGGATATTAAAATCCACCACCGCCGCAGCTCCCGGAGGAATCTTAAAAGGCAGTATAATTAAGTCACAACAGACTACAGACCTGCTGCGAATGAGAGATGCAAGAAGAAAAGGCACAGACTGTGTGACTTCAGTACGGGCACGCAAGGAGCCAAGGTTTACAAAACTTCTGCACAAAATGGAATAGCAGGAGGTGACTTGGAATTTCTTAAGACTTGTAGGAAAAAATAATGGGCAAAGAAGCTGCATAAGCTAACGGTACAGCCACGGGTGCACAGCACAAAAAAAGAGACCTTCTGCAAAAGTATCTCAGGGAAAAGAAAACCATTGCAGTATAACAGGAAGGGGGGGTGAAATCAATGTCAGCTCAAAGTCATTGGGGTACTTCATTCCAAGGGAAGGAAAGGGAAGAGAAGCACGGAAGGCAAGAGAAAAAAATGGGGGACTAGGAAAAGACTGAGTTTTTTTAAAAAAACATTATTCATAAGCAGTATACAAATGAATGTGTGAAAAATTAAATTTGTATAAAGAAGGGGTGTGAGTAGCAGGGAGGAGAATTAGCAGTGATTTATTGCCACACTGGCAATTCCCCGGGGAAAGATACGTGCAATGGAGAAGAATAAAACACTGGAAAAAGTCAAGTGTGGGTATTAAAATGTATATAGAGAAAGAAACATGATTTTGGCAACTCTCATAAGTTAGTATGACCTTAGCCACTAGTAAAACAACAGCACAGATAGAAAAATCCTATATCTTCACACAGCTAAGAGATAATGGAGCAAGAAACAATAAACAACATAATTTAAAAAGAGAAATCTCTGCAGAGTGACTGTCTTTGAAAATGACAATTAAAACAGATGATTTGATCAAAATATGCCTAATACTTCTACGCAGGAATAATGTCACTTACAGGCAGTCTTCCTGAATTCAGCATATAACTTTCTGCAGCCTGGGAAGATGTTTGCATCTACAAATGTCTGTGGGATCAGGGTACTCGTGGGTAATGGGAATGCAGCTCCCGGGACGCAAAACGTGAGTCGGTTTGTGGGACCATGATGGGCTGCACCAGTTGGGAGAGAGAAGAGCTCACCTATTTAGATTCCCTGAGAGATGCTCAAAGGAGAAGAAAAAATTACAACCATCTGTGTGCGTCTAAATAATGTAAACAGGGGAAGGGGGGGGCTATTGTTTTGTATGGCACCAGGAGATAGGATTTGCACTACCGTGATGGGAAACATAAAAAAAACTGCATACCAGCGGGGAAAGGTACATTTGAGAGAGTATCAAAAGCTTCCCCCAGCATCTGGGGCAGGCTGTGTAGGGCCATGCCTGCGCTGCAGCCTGGAGACACCGAAAACTCGGTTAAACAAATCATTAGGAAACATTGAGCGGGATTCATTAGAAAATACGGAGCGGAATATGGTTCTTATTCTCGCAAAGCGAACGGCTGTGAGAACCTAATTAGTTATTTCAATCAGGCTCCCCGGAGTCAGTCATGTCTGGATTTGCCTTTCTGACTCCTGCTACCAGTTTCTTCCCGGATTTCAGGTTGGCTGGTAGAGGGGGGCGCCCTGGGGAGCTGCGGCAGCCCCTGGCACACGAAGGGTGTGGGGCAGCAGTGCTAGCGAGCTTTAATGGGAAAGAGTAATGAGTAGAGAGGGAAAAATGGAGACAACAACAGCGATGTGAAAAGGAAGGCAGGGGAGAGGCTTTCGAAGGAATAAAGGATAGATAGCTGCAGGTACCAACACCTTCTCTGGGCTGTGTGCAGCCCCTTCTCCAGACTCTGACTGGAGGTCCAGGTGCCTGTGCTCCTATCTCCATCACCCCTGGGCTTGGGCAGCTCATCTGCTCTTATTCCTAGAGGATTTTATGATTCTATATGGGTAGGCGTGGTGCTGAGGGACATGAGGGACGTTCTATATGGGAGGGACGTGGTCTTGGCAGTGTTGGGTTAATTGTCAGAGACTCGATGATCTTAAAGGTCCCTTCCAGCCTAGAAGATTCTATGATCTTACAAAACCATAGAATGGCATAGGTTGGAAGGGACCTTAAAGATCACCCAATTCCAACCCCCTGCCCTGGGCAGGGACACCTCCCACCA
>JAHREE010000338.1:109761-143720 GCA_033628505.1 Tringa tobata | reverse complement strand
GGATGGAAAATCACAACCTGAGTGTGCTCAGGTATTCACTGAGCTGTCTGTCATGAGTTACACAAGGCCCTGAACTGCTCTGGTTTGTGTCAGAGGGCCAGGCTTGGCATTTGCAGACAATCACAGCACAAACCAGCCCAGGAGTCTTTCTCCTTGCTCCCTGCAGGGAATACGTCCCGGGGCAATGAGATCCATAACCAGAAACTGCTGCACAGTCACAGCTCCAACGATGCCACTGATTTTCCTTTTGCAACTGAAGCAATTGTGCATCTTTTGAGGCTTATTTCAGCCACTTCTCTTCCTGGGGCACACACCTGTGTATTGTAAAATCAACTCCAGAAGACACGCAGGCACACGATCACATTTCTGTTGTGTGTGAGGTGGAGCGTGTAACACAGGTATGTTTATGCTGCCTATTGGAGGACAGGTGATGTGTGACCTGGGACAAAGCCTGGTGGTACAAAGTTTGCACATCAATATGTTCTGGCTGGTATGAGCCAGCATTTCAAGTTTATACTGACAAGCATTGGAATGGGCTGCCCAGGGAAGTGGTTGAGGCACCATCCCTGGAGGTGTTCAAAAGACGGGTAGACATGGTCCTCAGGAATATGGTTTAGTAATTTTTATTCCTATTTCTTTATTTATTTTTTTGTCAGAGTTAGGTTGATGGTTGGACTAGATGATCTTTAAGGTCCCTTCCAACCTAGACAATTCTATGATTCTATGATGCTTACCAACGTCTGGGCATGAATATTTCAATCCTATAGTTGTGGTGTCTGAGTTACTGTCAAATCGTGGCTATAAGGAACCAAAGCCTGGAAAATGCTTGGTGGAATGGCATCTCTGGTAATGGTTTCACTCCTCCAGTGTCAGGCTGGGCACATTGCTGGCCAGGAGCTGACAAGGTTTCTGCAAGTCAAACCACTGCTGGTGCTTCTATAGAATACACAATTGGGGAAAATGCATTGATACTGCGTAGCAAAATCTTCTGGGCCATCTTTATCCATATGGCAAGGGAAGTATGGGCTGGGAGAGAGTCTTTAGCAGGGCAGTAGCATCCCATCTCTGAGCTGGAGGGAGCATCCCACCATACAGATGCCACGTGTCTGACTGAAGCCATCACGGTCTCAGTAGGGTGGCACTGTCCCCATCCAAGAAAAAACGGAGCCAGGATTGTCTTTCTATGGGGAAAACACAGACTCTGACACCAGGGCAGGCTTAGGGAGGTGCTGGCTCACAGCTATTAAGTGATCCAGCTCCAATTTAGCCCTGGCTTTGCAGATTGACCTGGCCGTGCGAAATGTTGTGTGCGGAGCCATCAGCAGGGCTGATGGAGGGAAAGCAGAGGGCAGGAGAGCCCGGGGAGACCTCAGCCTGGCTGGAGACCTGGCACTGGCAGCAGGAGAAGCCGTGTGTGCCCTGTGTTTGCTCACGGAGAGGTAGGAAGGCACCCGGCTGGCTTCGCTCTGGCCGCTTGATTACGGTATTGATTAGCTCTGCCGCTGTGCCCGCGACGAGGGAGCGAGCATCAACAATTCATTACTGAGTGCAGCGGGCAGGAGGCTCACAGGAGGGGTGGGAGGGTGAGACCGGGGAAAGCAGCAGCACAAGGAACTGCCGAAGGACAGCCCTGGGCCAGCCTTGCTCATGGGACTTGGGTTTTCATGCAAAACATGCGCCTGTACCAGAGCATCCTTTAAATCTCTTCCCACAGCACCGCATCAGGAGCAGTTTGTAGCCTGATGATGATGAGACTGCAAGCAAGGCAAAGGTGGTTTTAAGCCCACGGCTGTTCAGCCCCTGGTGAGGTTTTCTGAGCTGTTTGGGCTGTGCTGAGCTCTCCCCATGTGGTGGGAACTTCTCCTCCACGGGCAGTTTGGGTGGTCTTGCCATGGGAGCTCTGCAGCTCTGGGGACGATGGATTTGCAGCTCTCAGCTCTGCTGCAGGATGGTCCTGGGCTCTTCCTGATCCCTCCTGTTCCCTCCAATGCTTTAACCATGGGTTCTGTCTTCACCTGTCCCAAAAGGGCCAGCTGACCCAGGCACCCTTTTCCTAGTGCAACTTAGCACCATAAGGCCAAACAAGGAGAAAAAAGAGAAACAACTTTCACAAGCAGAGAATCAACTTTGACAAGCAGAGAACCATCTTTTTTGGGGGCTGCCAGGATTTTTCGCAGCTTTCTGCTCAGGGCAAAGCAGCCACAAGCAATGGTGGGGAGCCCCAGAGGCGTGTCCTTGCCATCACACCCCACCTGCGTACGATGGCAACGGGATATTTTGGACACCAGGGGGGATTTCATGCCGTGTCCTGTGTCCGGGCACAGTCAGGGTAGTTTTTCAGAGGAGGCTGCAAATGCTCCTCTTGCCCAGGCCACGGGGCTGGAGCTGGCTGTGGTCCCAGGGAGCAGCCAGCCACACAGGGGAGTGCGAGGGGCTGGAGCCGCTCTCCATAGATGGATTTCTTTTCTTAAATTATGCTTTAATTTCCTCTCCTTCTGGTACCAATGCCTATGTTTTAATGAGCTCGCTCCCCTAGCATATCAAACAAGTCTGATCCCTGGTGCTCCCTGTTTGCAATTCCCAGTGGCTTCTAACCGAGAATTGTGCTGTTTAATTTTGCCAGTCTTCTAGTTTACATTGAAGCATTAAAAAAAAAACATAGGCGAAAGGACCATATTTCTCCCGGCCTATTGATAGAGCGTGATAGGTATTAAATTCTATAATTCTTTCACTGGCCTTTAAGCAGCCTTGGTGTTAATATTTAATGATGAAAGATGCTGGTAATCAGCCCTGTATCCCAAGTGTCTGAATGCTTTATGATCTTGCCTTTGGGAGCCTAATTGTGAACCCAGCCCGCCAGAGCTTCCCACCCCAACTTAATAAACTTTGCCATTCCTGCCCGGCACATCATCTGTCTCCAGGCAGGATCCAGAGCAGAGATGATCAGGTAGCAGGAGGAGGAAGGACAGAGCAGAGCGTGATAATAAGGCTGAGCGTGGAGGCTGCAGAGAGGGAGAGGGGTGTTGAGCAGGCAGTGAGCCCTGCCGCTGCAGGGAGAGCAGAGCCCAACCAGGGGCAGCTACTGCTGGTTTGGCTCTGCTCTGGGGACACCTCTGGCTCCAGCCTTGAGGCACAGGTGCCTGCAGAAACAGCAGAGAAGAGTCCACTGACCATGTCCTCCCCAGAACAGCCAGGCAGCCTGGGTTCTGCATATGCCAGCCCTTGCTGGTCCCACCTTGCTGGTGGGATGCCTTCCTTCACCCTCCTGCCCAGTGTCTCTCCCACCTCCAGGTGAGCCTGAGCCCCTACAACACCATCCCTCAGCCCAGCTAAAGCCAGGCACTTGCTTCTGGGCTCACAGCTCCATCTCCAGCTGGTTTCCAGAGCACGATGGGCTGTGCTGGCTGACGTGGAGGTCTGTCACCTCACAGGTAGTGCTGCTGAGGGTGATGCTTCACTGGGTTGGAATGGCCTCAGGCAAAGTCAGCAGAGCCCTGTACCAGAGGAAAACTGCTGTTAGTTGCTAATAGTACTTAGCACTTACACGTTGCGGAGACGTTTGTGTTCAAAACCATGTACAAACATGATCTCATTAACTGCTGGCATGGGAGCAGGCGCTGTCGTGGGAAGCCAGCTGTTGGGAAACTGAGGCAGGCGCAGGACCGTGCAACTGAGGTGACAGAAGCAGGCATCACCCATCGGCCATGACCACCTAGGTCACGCTGCTCCTGCCTCCCTGGTGCAGGGCTGCAGCCTCTGGCTCTTCTGATGCCAGCACTGGGCTGGCTGGTCCTTGACCCTGCTGGTCCAATTCCCATGGGAGCCCTTCCCATACCGATGTTAGCGCTGCCGTAGAGACATATTTCACCTGTAGATGTTTTATTCCAATTTAGGAGATGCAATATGCTTTCTCCATGAGGCATAAACCTTATTTTGCTTTATATTTGTCTGCCTAGGGTTTATGTTTGTATAATGAGATGAGTAAGTAACCTTGCAAGCTGATTGTGTTATATGGCCACATAGAACCGTGGCGGAGGCTGGGAACAAGGCTTCCCTCCTGAGCACGACCCCGAGGAAAGCTTGTCAGGGAGGCCAAAGAGAAACGTGGTCCTAAACCAAGGACACATGAAATTCATCAGTGCAAGGGGCTCACACGCAGCAGCTGCAGACACAGGTTGTCCAACAGGGGCTTCACAAGGGCCAGGCATCACAGAATATGAAGTGCCAGCAGGAGGGAGGGAGAGCCTCTCCAGCTCACCCAGGTCACTCAATATATCTCATCCACCTTCTTGCACCGTTGGTTAATCACACATTCTCCTTGAGACAGCTGCAGCAGAGTCCCCACTCCAACAGTGTTTTATCACTGGAAGAATAGGTGGGAGTGTCTTCTCTTGCTGGTGCCACAGGCTTCAATAAACACCCTTGCCTCCCCTGGTACCAGACTGGCACCCCCGAGATATCACAGAAAGGCTCTTCATACACCACAGAGCCACACAGCAGCCAGAAGGACTTGGTTGCTGGAGCTGGGATTGCTGGGACTGCACACCCCCATGCAAACTGCAACCCCCCAAGCAGCCCCGGCTGCCCCAGAGCAGGGGTCAGGCCTGCCAGAACCCAGAGATTTATTTGGTGCTGATAGTAGGCTTTTAGTTGCCTGGTGTAGAGAGGTACCAGGGCTCCTGGGCAAGGAGGAGAGAAGTCATCTTCATGCTGATGGGATGGTCAGAGTTGCTTCAATTGCTCGTAGCACTCCTGCCCCTGGTGAGAAGGTCTCAGCTTCCCAGGGTGAGGACTTGCAGGACTTGGCACCTGGATCCATCCCAGAGCTTCATTCATGCGGGTTATCCTCATTTCAGCCCAGACAGAGTTAATCATCTTTCTAGTGGTTGCTGTGTTTTCAGATTTGGCATGAAAGGAATGTCAATAATACATATTGTTTCAGTTGTTGCTAAGTGATGTTTATACTAGTCAGGGACTTTTTTCAGCTTCCCACAGAAGCATGGACAGGACAATAGAATGGCCAGTGGAGTGTTCCGTACCACAGACAGTATATTCCTGTCCACAGACAGGAACTGGGCGGGAGGGGGAAATCTGCAATCTCTGCTCTGGTCAGGCTGGGCAACCAATTTAATTCACTGGGTGGTGAGAGTGACTTCTGTTTTGTATATCCTTTTACCATTATTATTATTGTTATTTTCCTTTTCCGTTATTGTTCTGTTAAACTGTCCTTATCTCAAGCCATGAGTTGGGGTTTTTTCCTTTCCCCTTCTTTTCTCCCTCTTCTTGGGAGAGAAGGGAGGGGGTGAGTGAGAGTCTGGCTGGGGTTAAACCACGAGACAGGTCATATGAGCCACATATCAGCCACATATCAGCCACATATGAGCCACAGCCCAACGAGAGGTCTTTCACAGGTGGGCAACTGCCGTTGGGTGAAGATCATTCACTGTGATGTGCTCAGGTCACTTTTGAGCACCCGCAAGGGCCAGAAGAACTATTTTTGAAGTGCTGAAAACCCACCAAATCCCTGCCCATGCATCCGGGTTTGGAAAAAAAAAAAAAAAAGGTGGAAGAAATGTGTCACAGAGCCATCTCCTGGGACAGTGAGCCCTTGCTGCCCCTGCAGCTGGAAGACGAGCTCCTGTCTGCTGCCGTGGCTGTGACTGGCACAGGCAGTGCTTCAAAGCGGAATGAGGAATGGGGAAGGTGGTGATGCGCTGGGAAGAGCACCAAGGCTGGAGGCTGAGGGAGGCAGATAAGGCTTCCTGGTGGCAGGTGACGGGTGCTGATGAGCAGGCAGAGCTGCCTGCCTGCCTCCAAGGTGTCGTGGCTGGTGGGGAGAGCAGAAGGCTGGGATGCAGCACAGCCTGCTCTCGCTCCCCGGCCAGGGCTTGGCGCAGTCTGGCCCTGCAGAGCCAAAGCTTTCCCTGTCCCACCTCTCCCAGCCCTGGTTCCTCTCACCTGGGACCATCTGAAGCCTCACCCTTGGCCATTGGGTGCCCTCAGGGGTGGTCCACTCTCCACTGGGGGGTCCTGCGTAGCTGTTGCCCACCACCTCCCTCAGGTTCAGCTCTCACCCAGCTCTTGATGCCTCCCCGTGACCATCACACAGACAAAACATGCCCTGCCCATTCTTTTGCCCATTGGCACTTGTCCCCAGTGCTCCCACCGTTGTCCCCAGCACCCTGTCACTTAGCATTAACCATCTTTCTCATCCTTCTCCTCACTCATCCCATGCATCCTTCTCTGAAACGAGGAGTTTCCCCAGCGCTGCCTTGACCAGGAGTCAAACCTTAACAAGCACCCCGTAAAAAAACAAAAATAAAATAAATGAAATACCACGGAAGGGATCAAATGTTTCTGGGAATCTTTGACTTCTCCCTGCTCTTTCTGAGTCAAAATATCAAAGGCAAAATAAGATTTTCAGCGTATCAGCGAGCGGTGCAGGAAGGCACACTGTAAACAACCTAATGAGTTTAGTGCCAGTGAGAATAGTCCGTGCTATTACATCTCTCTTCCCAAAATGAGAGAATCCTTCTGATACAATTTACTGACATCATTAGCAGGGCTTCCTGCACTGCTGCAGAGTCTTCCCCCACCGCTGCTTCGGATTTTAAGCTCGCAGGCTTAAAATGTTATTGTTTTAATCTTTACATAGCAAGAACATTTCAGAATTGGGAGCTAGGTTTGTCTGGGGGGTTGCCTGGAAGTGCACACATTCACCTAAAGGGATGTAGACTCTGAAGTATAACAATGACAAATTAACTTTCACCGCCAGCAGCCATTTCAGGAAAATCATTTGCTTCTGGGTTTGGGTTTTTTTTTTTTTTATTTTCTTGTTGCAAACTGCTTCTTCCTGTACTTCCTTAGGGGAGCTGAGCCGCTCCAGCCATTTTGGGCAATGCCGAGGTGATCCAGCAACCTTTATCTGAGAGTTTTGGAGTGGCAACAAGAATTGGTCTAATATAAAATAAAAAAATGCGGATGTTAGAACTTTGTGTCTGGGAATATAAGATTTCTGCATCAAATTCAGTGGGTGTTTGCATTTTTTAATGCAGCTGTGCTCCGCATTCTGCGAGCTGCCTGTGCTTCAGAGTGCCCACCTCGGAGCAGCAGCTGCAGGACTGGAGAATCAAGTGGTGGCAGGAAGCTTTGGAGTCCATCGTTAAGTCTATTTTCTATGGCAGCGCAGGATCTTAATGTGCCTGACAGAATATGTAATGAATATCCGGAGTAATGCATGAGTAATCCCGTTTGCACTTCAATACCCTGCTGGCCTGCGTAGTGCCACTGCTATAGAGACTGCTGAAAAAGCTGCTTCTGAAACTGTTGCAGAATCACAAAATTACTTAGTCTGAAAGAGATCTCAAGACATCTCCAGTCCAACCTTCTGCTCAAAGCAGGGACAGCTTCAAAACCAAATGTCCTGGTTTGAGCAACGCAGCACTAATTTCTCCTTCAGTAATTTTATTTTTCAGTAAAGTCTTTTCTAATGCTTGGGAAAACTGCACTGTTAGAAAACTCTAGTGTCTGAATTTGTGAAAATATTTACTTTATTGCCAGCTCTGGCATGCAGGTTTCAAGGTCTCGGTGTTTTTGAGCCTTGCCAGGTGCGGGGATGAGGAGGAGCAGGACCTGGACAGTCAACCCAAGCTGCCAACAGGGTTAGTTCATACCATGAACATCACACTCAATAGAAATTAGAAGGTTTGCTGAGGAGTTCTCTCTCTCCTTTGATGGTCATGGTCCTGAGAACTCCTTGCCCTTGTGATGGAACCCTCAGCCCTTCCCTTCCTCCCGGAGCCACAGCACTGGCAGGGTCCCACACTGGCTGTCCCTGCTGGGAGTGCACGGCTTCTGATGGGGCTGGGGATAGTCCTGGTGTGTTTTATATTGGTATCGGGACCAATACTGATTCTTTAGTGTTATTAATGTTAATTATCTAGTCTTATTCTATTAAATCTGTTTATATTTCAACCTTTGGGTTTCTATGTTTTTTCCTGACTCCCCTTCCCGGGTGGGGAGGGGTCATCAGGTGAGAGAATGATTGTCTAAGTGACAATGAATTGTTGTGGGTTCCTCAAACCATAGAACTAGGTCAGGTTGCCCAGGGTATAGCCCTGTTGGATTTTGAACATCTGCAAGGGTGAAGATCCCTCCATTTCTTTGGGCTGTTGGTCTAGTGCTTGACCTGCCTCACAGGGAAGAAGCTTTTCTTCAGGTTCGGCTGGGATTTGCCTTGCAACTTGTACCTGTTGCCTCTTGAGCTTTGGTGTGGAGTCGTCCTCTACCTTTTCCATAAGCCCCTGGAGATTTCAGTGGTGCTGTAGGATTGCATCTTGTTTCTGCTGCTGCCTCCTGAGCTGCAGCAAGATTTGTTGGGGTTGTTACTTTAGCTGGCGAAAAGCAGGATAATTAAAGAGGTACTTTCTGGATAAATGATCTTCCATCTTCCTTTACTATGCTGGAGGAATCCCAAAATGTAACTCCAAGCAGATGGGAGGCTTGTCCCCTCATGAAACCACACTGGTTTCCGGGTTGCCTTAACTGAGAGAGATTGTCTCTGCAGATGCAGTTCTCCACTGTTGGGGTATCCCACTGCAGCCCCACCTCCGGACCTGCCCCTGGAGGAGCCTGCCTCACTGGTGTCTGCAGATGGAGCCTTTGGATGTCCAGCCCTGCTTGGGGCTGGCACTCCTGACAGTCCTCATCCTCCTGCCAGCACAACATGTACACTCTCTGCACACTCACCCTCCCTAGCTTTGTATTTATATTTAACTTAGGAACAGCTAACTCAGATTGAGCTGTTTCTTTTCCAGACAAACTTGTCAGACCTTATTTGTATGCATCTCTTGTCCTTCTTCAGAGCCTCTACCTTTTGCTTTCCTGAATCGTAATTAAAAAGCTACATCTGTCCTACAGACCCTGGGAGCAATTTCCATGTCCAAGGCAAACTACAGCCACATTTCAGATTCCTGCTAGTGCAAGACTGGTGCACGAACATTCACCCCCGTCTGTCCAAACAGTGGCTTCCACTCAGTCAACCAGCTCCGTTCCTTGTCCGTGCAGGAGCTGCGGGATGTTCTGGCAGGTGAAAGTATCGATGATAGGTGAATCAGAAGTCCAAAGGTACTATCTAGATGGTAGGGAATGCACCATCTCTTGGGGACTGTGGAGACCACCATCAGCAGTTTCCATGGGAAATCATAGGATCAGTGCAAAGTCTTCCTGAAGAGAGACCGGTATTTATCGATGACCTGGGAGAACGCGTACAGTCTTTAGAGATAAGAATTAAAGAGGATATAAAATCCAGCAGGAAGAAAAATGTGACAAAGGCAGCATCAATCACTGGGCAGCCTGAATTTGTTCCAGAAGTCTGAATTTTGGTACAATGAAATGAAGATCCACGCATCTAGGAACAAAGACGTACACAGGAGTTGGGACTGTTGTAAGGAGCATGGAATAGAAAAGCACGGTAGGGTCAGGTGGAAGCCTTCTGAACGTGAAGTCCCTGAAGAGGAGAATGACAAAGAGCAACACACACTGGCTTCACACTCACATGGGACTGTGCATTGCCTTTTAACAGTGTGCTCAGTGTCCATTTCCAGGGTCACACCTAATGAAAACATGGAAAGAATCCAAGAAAGAGTTACAAAAGTTAGTGAAACTGAGAAAAAAAAAAAAAAAAAGCCAAACCTCTTGCTTTATAACGAAAGGTTTAATGGAAAGCACTTTGAATAGTTACTTGACACAAGTCTGGAAGTACCCAGCAGAAGAGAATATATTGAGACTAGAGAGCACTTTAATCTAGCGATCAAAGATGTAACAAGATCTGGTGGCTGGAAGCTGAAATTAGACAAATTCAACCTGAAAAGAAGACGCATTCCAACAGTGAAGGGAATTAGCCATTAAGCAATGAACAGAGGAGATTCTTCCTCACTTGGAGGTGTTTTTTTTTAACTTGAAATTGGATGTCTTTCTAAAAGAGCTGCCCTAACTCAGTCAGAAATTATAGGTTTGACACAGGAGTCACTTGGTAAAACTATCTGGCCACGGTGATGAAGGAGGACAGCGTAGCCTTTCTGGCCTCAGCATCAATAATCCATGACATCCTGTCACGGAGACATTTGCTCATCTTGATCTACATGACTTTAAAAGCTACATGAACTTGTCTGGTTGCACTTGAGTTACCTTGAGTTATTTACAGATTACTCCACTGCGTGCAATAGCCCTGCATCAAGTTCTTCAGTTCCGTGCATGTGTGTGACCAATCTCCTGCTTCTCACCGTTCATCTCTTCTCTGGGATTTCACCTTCCTGCTTGCCTCTCTGGCACCTCTGCCACAAAATCAAATCAGAGTTAATCCAGTTCCACAGCCAGATCCTCCTTCTTCAAGGAGACTTAGCATGATGAGAGGCAGCCATCCTAAGTCGTGACTGTGCTGAGCACAGCTGCACTCATTGCACGCTCCCAGATGGACCACTGAGCATCCAGATCTTTGGGAAGCAACTACAGGACAGAGATGAGTGTGCTGGCCCTGCAACAGGGTGCTTGGGATTGGGACTAAGCATCCTCCTGTGGCTGCTTTGGGGTGCAATCAGTGCTGGTAGGAGGGTGGATCACTCCCAGGATGTGGGACAAACCGACCCCTGCATCACGCTGTCCTGTCCTTGGCATGGTCCAGAAGAGTGGGCACAAGCTTGGCTTACCTTCCCTGTTCTCAATATTGGTTATATTTTGATTTACATAATCCAGTACAGTAAACAATACAGTCAGATGAGACTAAACGAGGGGTAAAAAGAGGAAAACACAAACATATTTACCTAGTCTAATGAGCAGCACGGTGATGAGGCAGAAGCTGTCACCTGGACTCTTGAAGGGCACAGGCTGGTGCTCGGTATGAAAGCTGGGAGGTGAAAAGTGGGGAAAGAGAATCGATGAAGTGTGGGAGAAGAGCAAAATCCCTTTCTTGGGGATGAGGGATGCTGTATCTTCCCAGCTCCAAGGGATCATCTGTCCCAGTAATGTCTCCTGGGCTGCTCAGGCATCCAGTCACTGCGGGGTGAGGAACACCCAACTGCTGTGCAGTCGCAGGAAGGCTGCTCCACTGCTCCTTGGTTCTGCCCGGTGGCATTCCCTTCTCCAGCAGAAGCCGACCACAGATGGTGTGAGCTCCAAGGAGGGTGTGGGTATGGGGTGGGGGTGGTCAGAGAGGCTTGAACCCTCAGAGCAACCCAGTCAGGTACTTCATCAGCACCCCCACGTTCCTCCCCTCTTTTCCTGCTTCCTCGGCTCAAGAAGGTGCTACAAGCACATCCAGGCAGCAGTCCTGGGAAGAGAAATTACTCTCTGACACGAAGACTGAGACAACACATGTTTGCAAGCAGAGAGCATGTTTGAAAGGGAAGATCAGGAAATGGGCACGGGTTGTTGCCCCGTTGTTTGAATGCCAGGTCACATTTTTTTACAGAGATCTTGAGAGCAAAATTTATTTTAATTAGATGGCTTTAAGCAAAACAAAACACAATGTTTCATCGCACATTTAATGTCACATTTCCCTCCACCCCAAATCTATTCTTCGAGGCTTTGTGTCAGAAAGAGACCTGGAGAAAAAAAGACTGGCTTTAGCCAATGGGGTGCGTTTTTCTTTTGTCTCGGCTTAGTAAGCAAACTTAAAAAAATAAAAAAAAAAAGAGAGAGATGGCTGTACAAAGCCCTCCCCACAAGTGAAGCTCCTGACGTGTGCCAGGCAGGAGGCGCAGACGCCGCGCCAGCCCCAGGCTTTCGGCGGGGACTCGATTGTTTGCAGGCACTTCTCACACCTCCCTTGCACAGGTAATAAGAGCCCTGGCAGAAGGCAACCTGCTGCCCGCTACTGAAGTGCATAATAAGGTGTATGTTTTATAAGGGAGACGGTTTTAATGGGGTTTAGTGGATCTAAGAGTCTCCACTGTGTCATAAATTCCCCAGACAAGCTTTTGGTGTCATATTGCTTCTTGTTATAATGAAGGGGATTTGAATAGGATGTAATGTAGTTGGGAGCTAAGATATGGCAGCAATTTATCACGAGAATCTGCTGCAGCGCTCGGGAAAATGAAAGCTTTTTTAGATATAGATACAGATGGATTGGAAATGGACTTGCTTCTCACACAGGAGGCTCCTTTATCACCGATAATATCAGGACAAATACTGCTTTGCACTTGGCACTGTCTCTAATTGCATTAACATATCAGTTGTGAGTGGTAATGCTCCAAGCCAGAAACTCATCACCAGTAGAGCCTCTGGCATAGGAAGAAGGGTGCCAGCTGCTTGTAGGTGTGAATATTGTCATAAATGGGATTTCATAAGCAGAAGTAAAAGATCCACTCGTATCTCCTTCTACAGTAAATGAAGCAGCTCCTTGCTTTGTGGCTCCTTGCTTTTACAGCTCCCCATCCCTAGCTGGGAGTGTGCGCCTGGATGAGGACAGAGGAGGTAAGGCAAACCTTCAGGGGAATGAAGGAAATGTTTGCCCCGTGGGGAAAACGCCTCATAAGAGTTCTCAGAGACCAAGCATTTTTCTTTTATATTGACCCGCTATACTCCTGCAGTGGGACAACATGTGTCTAATCTTGGCATAATAAAGAACATAGGGCACTGGGGACTGAGTCAGGGAAAGAACCTAAAAAGAGCCTTAAAATAAAGTATGGGGCACAGTGTGGTACTGGTGCTCTCTCAGCCAAGTCACCCTCCCTGTCCAGGGTGGCCAGAAGGGACCTGCACAAGGAAATGCTTCCAGCAGATGTAGAAAGACCACCTAATGCCCCCATCACCCCAAACACTGGGGGCCTGGGCTTGTCTTTAGCCAGGAATTTTTCAGGACACATTATATGTGCTGGCCTCATGCGGTGATGCCTGTCCAACACAGGACAACCCTACAGCACATCCCCACTGCTGCACTCTCACATGGACCATGTAGGGCTGAGAGTGCCATCACCCAGAGAAAAGAGGGCACAGCTCCAGCCCAGCTGGGCCTGCTTGAGGGACAGTGTGCACAGCAGGGGACAGAGCCAACAGCTGGAGCCAGAGCTGGGAAGGGATGCTTGGGGACATGGTGGGGCCCATCAGCAGTATTCTACCGCCCATCTGTAGGCAAGCACTCCTCTCCCAGACCCAGGAGCACCCCTGGTCCTGCAGAGAAAAAGCATCTGTCATGAACCCAGGGGCACTAATAGGCTTTAATTGGCCAACTGGCCCCACCTGTGCTCCCCACCCACACATCCAGCAGCTCTATTTGAATTCAGACCTGAGGCTCTTGTCCTGGTCTCATCTCTGCTGTGGGTGTTTTTGTTTCTGGTCCTGACTGGTCTTCTGGGCTGAAGCCTTGACCTGACTTTTCATTTCATTTTCCCTAGGATTGCCAATGGACCTGTCTTTATCACCATCTCAGTCCCATTCAGTTATTGGGGATGTGCCAGTCCCTGGATGCTGCCCTGGTGCTGGCTGCCCCCTCACTCAGGAGCAACCACATTCTTGCTGCTCCCTCACACTGAGGGCCACCTCCAAGGTGGAGCTCCTGCATCACATGGAGAGCCTGAGCAGAGCACTGGTGAGTATCTTCCAGCTCCTTGAGGAGGAAGGCAGGGAGTATCCTGAAGGGTCAATGAGACAGGGGAGGCAAGCAGAGCTGTGCCTCCAGAGCAGGTCTTCTCCCTGACATTCTTGCCTTTAGCCCCTGGTTTAGCCATACAGCGCATCCCCCCAGCATGCAGGGCTGACGTGTGTGACAAACAAACTACACAGGGGTGTCTGTACCTTATGGGTTCACTGCTTCTTCTGACTGATGAGCCCCCGGGGAGTGCACTGCACAAGTGTAGACACCAGTGATTTCCCAGGAGGAGCAGTCGTCACCTGGAACACATCCCTCCTGCCCATGCCTGTGACCTTCAATTGCCTGGTATTTTTTCTTTCTTTGAATGTAAGTCTGCAGCATGAGAGCTGGGAATATGGCACAGGGTGACAATGACGGGTGAGGGGAGCTTCTGGGCATGCTTTATCAACCACTTTCAGTGCTCTCTACAGCTTTCTGGCAATATCTGCAGGCATTGCTGTCAATGGGACTTCTACATAATGTAGGAAAGACCACCTTGCTGTATTGAAACAGTTTGTAGGTGAGGGTCCGGATTCTCCAGGATAAGCTTGGTCCTCTCCCTTGGACAAAGGATGTAAAGTCGAGCTCTGCATGAGGGGCACTGAACCCTAGAAGTACGGTGTGGTCAAAACCAGTCCTGCAAGTGCCTGTTGTGCACCTGGAGAAGCTTGTGGGAATCCTGCTGGTGCTGATCTCAGACCCTGCAAATGAGAGGTCCATGTGCTGCTGGGCATCTCACCAGTGCTTTCACACAGGGGAAAAACATTCTGGCTTTCTGGAAAAAAAAAAAAAATTCCCAGCACAAACCCTTAACCATTATGCATTTCTTTTGTACCTGCCCTCATTTCAGGTTAAATATGATCAACTTTCTCTCAGTTTTTGGAGGTATAAGAGAGTTACCTTCAGTATTTGGGCTCCTGGTGGGAGGGGGAAGGACCCAGATACGCTCTGTTGCTGCCTGAGGGGCTTCTTAAGTGTCAGCCATTGAAGGATGTAAATACTGCATACATCAGGCTGTTCAGAATCCAGCTCATTCTCTTTTGATCTCGTATTTGTGTCTTTTTTCTGGGCTCTGGATCTGTTTATGCACCCCACCCCCTTCATTTCTTTTTTCCTTTCTCCTTGTAACTCTAATCATCCCTTTTAGCTTCTAAAGATAGGACAATGTTGTGATAAGGAAAAAGTAATTTTGCAGCTTGACCTAAAAATGGGCATGTTTGGATTCAGTCAATTCTTGGAATGCAGTTTCAGAATTAGGCACAACTTCCAAAAGTCCAAATCTGGACTTTTCTTGTGCTGTGCAGAGGGCTAGGTAACCCTTGAGGCGGTCGGTTCCTGTCCCTCCCCTGCCACAAACGCTTGGCACGGGGACTTTGTCTGAGTCTGGGAGCAAATAGGAGGGGTGGGGTGGAGGTCTTATATGCTTATGTTGGCTTTGATGGCTTTAAGGAGTGTCATGGCAACACTGTTAGCTGGATAATTAATATTGCACACAGGATTATAGTACAGGCAGAGAACACAGTGCTTTAAATGCATAAAATAGCCCCTCTTCTCTATCCTGCTTTCCCCGTTGGGTGTGGACTGCTGTATTTCAGGATCAGTAGAGCCATGGGAAAGGGCAGAGGACCTATGTCCAGTGCTCTAGCTGATCCTATTTCTAGCACAAGGTTTAGCTCGTGGACACAGCCATCAAGCCCATTGGAATGCAGCAGGGCACTGCTACGTGCAGTGGGTCCTGAGCTCCCAGTGAGCAGGAGGAGGAGCTGGGAGTCAAAGCACACCAGCTCTCTGGGATGCATCCTGCAAACCAGGAGCTGCAGGTGAGGGGACATGTGTCAGGCTCTGTTCCATCATCTGCGTGTTTTTCTGCCTTGCACACTACCTGAGGGTAGGTCTCTAGGAGTGAGGGGGAAACTCTGATGGGTGGCAGGATGGGAACACACTGAAGAGCCCCACCACCAGCTGTTGATTCCCCTGGTGGTCGCTGTGGGAGACCTGCTCCATTCTCACAAACCAAATCCATAAGCAGGGGCAGCTTCACAACTCCTGCACATCACAGCAGCCTCTTAGAGGCTGGGCCAGGCACTGGAGAAGCACAATGAGGGTAGGGAAGGCAATCCTGCAGGGCTGGGGACAAGCACCCCATTTCTTTCTGCTCTGGTTCCTCCTTCCCAGGCTGGACAGAGCAAGAGGGACAAGTCAGCTGAGTACAGGTCTACATGCAGGTAGCTGCCAAGGTCAGCACCTTCCTGGTCCAGCTCCTCAGCAGAGGGCTACCTGGGTTGAGTGGGTTGCCTGCCTGTGGTCCCTGGTGATGACAGAGCCCAGATGACTTAAGCCGCCCTTGGCAGCACATTCATCCCTCAGGCTCCTCTTGTTCTCTCTCCCCAGTGTGGTCCTGTGCCAAACCATGGTCTGAAAGTCCAAGTTCCCCTTTCTTTTTCATTATGCTTGTTGTCACAGTGTGGCCATGGCACTCAGAGCATACCTGCAGATCTGTGCTGGCCTCTGCTCCCAAGGGAAGACACTTGGCCACCAGACTGGTCTTCCCTCCTTTGCTGNTTCAGACAGTATATTTTGCAGGTTTTTTTTCTCATCCAGCACCGAAAAGGCCCTTGTACCTTTTCCCCTACCTCTGATTGCACACTTATGCCATGGCACTTGCCTTGGATTTCCCACCTGTGCAGCCATGAACTCAGTGAAGCTAACAGTATAGAAGTAAAAAGGCATCTTCAGGCAGATGTCGCTCAGCCTGATGATGCCAGACTGGAATAAATGCACAATGAGGTTGCACCCACTGGTATGTCAGCACTGAACATGCCAAAAGGCAGTGGAAACTCAATGTGATTCTCCCCACCTGGAATAAGGCAGTTCTTGCTCCAGAGGGAAGAAGTCCTGGGGGAGGCCAAAAAGAGCCCAAACCCAACTAACTCTGGGCCCCAGTGTCTGTGTAGGAGCCTCTGCTGCTCCAACAGCCTCCCACTTTGCCCTTATGTTTTAGGGTGCCTGTTGCTCATCCTTGCTCCCGGTCAGCCCATCCTGACCTCTGAAAACTTCCTCCGGATGAAGGTCCTCATTGCTCTGGAGAGAGCAGAAATTCCTGTTCTTTTCCAAACTAAGCAGAGAAGCAGCAGCAAGGATGAGGAAAGAGCTGGATTTCTTCCCTGGGGCCAAGCTGGAGCCTTTAACCGAAGGTATAACACACAATACCCCTAGTGAAGTGTGAACAAACAAATCAAGCAGCTCTGCTGTTCATTAAGGCTGTGTAGGTGTTGGCTTATGCAGGGAAAGTCAACCTACTATTGCTGTGGGGAGCTGTTAGCTTGAATAACCGTGGCCTGTTATAAGTGAAGTGGTACTATGTGGGCCTGAAAGGAGGAATGTTAGCTATTGTAATTGCAACTGCAGTAATGAGGAGCTTGGGAGTGGGGCTGATAAGCAGCTAGATAATAGACTAATGAGCAGGATGGCTATAGGCTGTCAAAGGACTAGCGAAGGTATCTGCAGGACCCCTATGGTATTGTGTGAGAAGGAAGTGCAGACCAGGAAACAGCCAAATATAGCATTTAAAAGATGTATAGGATGAACCGAGCACTTAATGCTGATAATAATTGGAGCTTGAGGGTGTGCTTAGTGTATGAATAAAGTAATTAACCAATTAAAAATGCACAAGAGACACATGATAGAAAATGATAACCAACAGGAAAATGATTGATGCCCTGCACAGGGAGCTGGAACATTCAATGTATGTTATTAGGAGAGATGCCTGGGCTCTTCAGATACCAGCACGTGTAGACCCACTGGGTGCTCTTTGATCACTGGTCTACAGTGTTGTACTTGCCACCTGCTGTGCTGCCTGTGTGATAAATTGCCTGGAATTAATTCAACCCCCCCTGTTTGCAAGAAGCAGACTCTGGAAAATGTGTGGTATCCACGTTGGCTGGCTTTAAAATGACCAAGCATGTGGCAGGGCCCTGGGGGGGCATCTGCTTTCCAGAGGGACGTGATGCCTGAAAGGAAAAGCGGCCAGCACCGTGTGGCACATCTAGAAGTTCCCAGATGAGCTGGGGGGGGATTAATCTGGTGAAGCATGATTGAATTCTTTGCTAGTTTCTTTTTTAAGACCCCAGAAAACGTCAATAACAAAGATGATGACTTCAAAATAAGGCACTGAAAAATCAGTGAATGCAACAGCGAGGGTGGTCTGCACCACGTAAATTCACGTGCCTTCTGGATGAGCACTGCGATGAAGTTTGTGTTGTACGGTCATAATTTTCTTTTTTCTCTCAGTCCAGCACACTGGGAACACAGCTGCTGTGGTGTGAGGGTGAGGTAGGGCTTACCCCGTGGGCTCTAGGACCCTTCATTTGATGCAAAACTGGGAAGAGTTAGGAAAGAAGGCAAGTCATTGCGGGAAGGGAAAGATTTAAGTGACTGGATGCTGCCCTGGAGAACCATATATTATTCTTGCCTCTGCTACGGCACTCCAATCTGATACACCAAGTCGTGTATGCCAGGTATTTCACTGGTGATTTCTATCATGTTCCTCATTTCCTGGCATCTGGCTAGAGACCCTAACACTCGAATTGCTTAAGGCTGAGCGGTTGCACGACAACTGAAGTCAGTGGGAACCTTGCTCTGAACATAGGAGCCATCCTTGTAATAACTTTGCTGAAAAAATGGAAAAAAGAAAAAAAACAAAACTCCAAGCCACAAAAACCAAAACAGGGACCAGGTGTCTCAGACTAAGTACCTTAAACTAATGGATCTATTTAATCTTCATAAGCCCCTTCACAGTACAGAATCTTGTGCAAATGAATTCTTGAATGTCTGTGAAGCACTCAGATACAGGAATGATGAGTTTCACAGGAAAGCAGATGAGGACATTAATATCTCTGTGTTTGTTGCACGACTAGGAGAGTGGGCAGTAAATAAGGCAGTAAGCTGCATACTGAAAAATGAGGAGAAAACAAAATAAGAGGCAGGTGCTCACTCAGGAAGTGCCATTCATGAGCTGGCAGCCTCACCTTGAGCTCTTGATTTGATAACCTTACTGGAATATACATGTGGGGTTAGCTCCATATTTAGGGGTTTTATTTGCCTTGATGGCCAGCAGCCCCATCCCAGTTGGTCCTATGCTACATCCCTGCCACAGAAACTGTAGATCAGGGATAAGCGTGGGAGGGGAGTCTGGGATTGTGGGGGCAGGACAACCAAGGATCATCAGCTGATGAATACTTGGCCAGTCTAGAGCCACCACGACCTGCCCTGGAGCAAAGGTGACTTTTGAGGTGACTCAGTGGAGAATAGAGGTGCTTTGAGTTCTCGAGAAACCTTGGGCCAGAGAAATTCATACAACCACTTTCCAGTTGCAGGGCGAAATAAAAGCTTGAGCTCTGATGATTTTGGTTTGCCGACATGGAGCTTTGCAAGTCTCCAGCATCTCACCTGGTCTGCTGCAATCCAGGCAGCAATTCCCCTTCCCAGACAGGAGGTGCTGCCAGGGCTCCTCTGCCTGGAGAAGCGTAAGCTCCTGACCTGAGGACTGAGCAGATGAGTCTGTCATGTCATTGCTGCTGCTGAAGCGTGGTGGCAATGGCTGAGGTACCATGTCTACTTCACACAACCACTGTCTCCAGGGGCGGGGAATAAAAGTCCATGAGCTTCACTGCTTTGGTAAACTACGGAGTTTAGCCAGGAGTCCAAATTCTGCTTTTTCCTTACATCCCATAGCCCATTTTAAATATCTTGGTATATACAATAAATGTATATGTTATGATGCAATAATTCATAGATGTATCCTTTCTACAAAGTCTTTTATAGGCCTAATCAGTGGCAGGACCTGGTATCTGTTTCTCCTTGAACGGGAGCCTCTTTTTGTTTAGTGGTTGTGGTTTTTATGGCTGTGGGTTTTTTTGTTTTTTTTCTTTGAACTGCTGGAGCTGAACAGCAGACCTTGTATCCCAGGAGGGCAACAGTTAGCATGCAAACAGAGAGAGCCTTCCCCTGGATCCCTATCAACCCGCCTGGAGAGCAAGTAATAGCCGAGCTGCGATTCCTTCCGTGTCTGCATCCACAGGGGAATCAGAGAAACCATCCATCTTCTGCTTTCGTTTCTTATCCTTTTTACTCTACTGTCTTGCCCTCCCCCGTCATCTTACAGTATCTCCTTTCATCTTTCTTTTCCTCTTTACCTTTTTTCACCATGGAGATGGCCAAATTATTGACTCAAGGCTGTTTATCTGAATGTTTCAACCCCCTGAGTCTTCCCAGAATATGACTTGAAGTATTGAATCATTTTTATGAGTTTATTTCTAATGGCTTATTAATCAGTTTCCTTCTGCACAGCAGAGCCTGTAGGGTGACCTCAGACCATGTGGAACAGCAAAGGACTTAGTTAAAGGACACTCTACCTTGGGGTATGACATACCAGCTGAAAGAATGGGATTCTTCTTGCCCACACGATTAAATGCGGTAAGTACATCTGCTGCTACTGAAAACACACTTCCTTACGCTGCCATTGAACGTTTGGTCCCTTGAATAAATGAGCCTAAGCTCTGGACTTGAAATCCACAGCTTATGAACATGCTGCAGATATTAGTCACATTGTTTAATGCAATACTGGAAAGCTCTTGGATGCTACAGTGACAAGCACAGTGTGAGCACTTGTACAAACTAGAACAAAAAAGCTTCTTCCTGCAAGCAGTCATGAACAGGCTTAATGTAATTCGGTTTCTAGCAGAGAGGAAGTCTGCCCGACCCACTCATTTTCTCTCTCTCTCTCTCTATTGAATGAGTTTGATATCTATGTTATTGAAGAAAAGTCAAGTCAAAGAGAAGAGGTTTGCATTTACGTCCTGATTCAGAAAATCGCTTGAGAACACACTTAGCTTTAAACCTATCGTTAGAGTTGAGCATTTGCACAAGTATTTTGTTTTACAGGGATTGAGGCCCAGATCAAAGAAAAAAAAAAATCTTAGGTACTTAAAGTGGGACTGGGAGAAACCTTGCACTTCCAGTACCACATAAGGTCTTTCTCAAAATCCTGTTCAGGTTGGCCCAACTGGGAAGATGCCTCTACCAACCTCAGTTGATGCTAAAGTTTCTCTTTTTGCCCCACCAAAAGCTCCTCAGTCCTGCAGAGCTGAGCACCCTGGGCCAGCACTGCAGGGATGCAGGCAGCAGAGCATCCTCTGGGTCCCCTTCGGGGCCTGCCCAGGGCATCAGCAGCCCCACAAAATGCTCTCTTGGTGGTGAGGGATGCAGGTAGATGTCATGTCTGGAGGAGAGTGGGTGTGCCGGCAGGGAAGATGGGATCCTCCTTGGCATGCCCACCGGTGAGTGCAGGACAAGGGCAGAGGGACAGCGCTCAGGGGCATCCACTGCGGTTACAGGCTATGGCTTCATAATGAGTCACGGCGTGTGATCATATGAGATAATACAATTGCACTGTTAACATTAAGAATAACCATAAACGTTCTTGCGAAGGATAATGAGGTCTGAAAGACTTTGAAGCGTTTTGTGGGCACCCTGGGGTGGGGTGCTCCCCTGCCCCTGCTGTCTCCCTGCACAGCCTTCCCCTGACTCGTGGTCAGCTGCTGTGTGGCCCAACGGGCACATTGGCCACATCCTCCTGCCCATGGGGAGCTGTTTGGGTAGCTGAAACTGACCCTTTCCATACAAACCAACCTACATCCATGTTTCTGCTTCCATTTGCTGTCCCTTGCCTGGGGCATTCAGGTGGGTCAGCCCAAAGATGGGGCACAGACTGGACACTTGCCAATGCGTACCTTGTTTTGTGTGTCCTGAGGCATCTCCCTGGTCTAGTGTGGCTGTGGAGCATCCAGCCCTCCTGCCCTTGCTCCTCTGCTGCCCTTCACAAGGGGATCCCAGATACTGAGCATCTCCCACAGCGGCTGCATCCCGCCCCTATATAGACAGTGTCCAAGCAGTTCCCATGGGGGCCAGCTCTGAGAGGAGGAACAGATTAAAAATCTCCATTGTGAAAAATGTCAATATTTACATTCTCTAAGTTAAGTTGTTCTTTTTATGACTTTCTCCCATAAGTGCCTGTTACACTGTTTTGAAAAGACACGGACCTAAGAGCAACACAACCAGGAACTGACAGAATTAATAAAAGAGAGGCTGGGACTTATGAAAATAAGATGATATTAACAAGATAATTATCTCTCATCAAATTAGTCCAGAGGGAGCCAAGCCAAGCTCCACTCAGTAGCCTGGAAGGAAAGGAACTGGCAGGGGAAGCTATTTGTATAACAACAATAGAAACACTCTGCCCTTCTCTAGGAAAGGGCTGGGAGCAGTGAGACACCACTGTGATAAGCACTTTATAAATGCAGATAGAGAGAACCTTTTGTCTGAGGAGCTCGGAGCGGTTTCCACGGAAGAACCGCAGCCTGCTGCGGGAGGCTGGGACCTGGGGAAGGACCTGGGCTCCCCAGGGTGGCTGTGGCACGAGGGCTTTGCCACTCAGCAGCACAGCCCATCCACCCTCACCTATTTTCCCCCCAACACCGTCTTTTCTCTCCTCTTCTTCCTTGTATTTTTTTTCTTTTTTTCCCCCATCTGCTCTTTTGAGGCCCACAGAATTTGTTTTCCATCCTGTGCCTATCTGGATTTAACCTGGATTTAAGCCTCGCTGGAGATCTCACATTGATCTAATCTCCTTTTTTTTTTTTTCCTTTTTTTTTTTTTATCTCCCCCTTTTAACAAAACAAAACGGCTCTGTATAAAAACCTGTGCTCACACACCCCGTCTGCTCGCGGCGGTGGGGAAAGCTCTGCCGGTAAATCCAGCAGCCAGAGCCTGTCCTGCTGCAGCGGCTCTCTCCGTGTGTGCTCCTGTGCCTCCCCGGCAGCAAGGCTGATCCCAGCCTGCCAGGCGAAGGGGAGATCTCAGGAGACAGTTCAGAGGGTTTTCTATTCCTGCATCCGAGTATTTCCCAGTGTTTGACTCTAAATCCAGCCCTCTCCTGGGGGAAAACCCTGCACAGAGCATCCTCCTCTCACCATCAAACAAGCTCTGCGAGGGTTCATAAAGCATGTGTTTTTTTTTTCCCTGTGCTTTCTCAGACTTTCAAAAAAAAAAAAAACAGGCATGTGTTTGTAATTACGCTGCTGTGCTATATTTTAGGCATTTTAAGTAGATTCATTTTCATTCTTTGTCGCTGTTTATGTGGCAGCAGTTTCCCTCTAAATGTAAAGCACCTCCAGGCTTTTGGTGTGCTCCGTTTCATAACCTACCTCAAAGCAACTGGCTTTTTCTGCTCCCCTAGATGGCAACTTAAGACAAGTATTTATCCATCTGAGAGCGGCGTGTCTCCGGGAACACTCGCTGGGCAGAAAGGCGTGGGAGTCAGAGCAGAGGACGGACTGAATTTTGATTAACGCAATATGATGCTGTTGCGAACCAGAGAAATGCCAGGCTTGGCCACGTTGTGGGTGAGCCTTCTGCAAGGATTTCTCATCGCTTCCCTCCCGAACGGGAAGGCTAAGTATCTGCCCGTTTTGCTTCGCCGAGAATGTCATGGAGCCACAAACCCAATTAGTCTCTTTGCCGTGTCTAAACAGGGGCTGGGAAGTGCTTCTGAGATCAGGACCTGGGCTGTGCTCCTGCTCTGCATCTCCAGGAGGTGCCCAGGCACCCCAGCCTTGGCTCCTGCAGGCAGCGAGGGGTGTTTGGACCAAGGGCTGGGATGTCCAACGTTGGAGGCAGAGGACAGGGTCCCATGGCGTGTCCCATCAGGCTTTCTAGCTGCACCTCTGTTGGCAAAACCTCCTCTTGCTCTACCCACTGCTGCCTTCACCCCCTGCTCATTCTTGTCCTGCCACTGCTTGCCCTTCNCTACCCACTTCTGCCTTCACCCCCTGCTCATTCTTGTCCTGCCACTGCTTGCCCTTCTCTGAGCTGCTGAGCATCCCACAGGGGAGCCCATGTGGGAGTTGTGGGGCTCCACCTTATGAGTAGATACCCCAAAAGGTCTTTGAGAATGGGGTGCAGTCAATTTTTCTAGGTAGAAAGTGGACTTACAGAGCAACAGCCTCGAGGCAGCAAGCTCTGGTTAAATGCTTAAAGTGGTGAGGTTTGTGTAGGTCCTCCCAGGAAAGTCAGAGGGATCTGCATGTATGCTGAGGAGCAGAAGAGGGTGGCAGATGGTGGGCAGCCACCTCCGTGGGGATGCACAGGCTTCACAGAGAGGGGACAGTGCTATGATGCTGTCCTGCGAGATGTTGTACAGATGCAGAAAAGCAGTCCCAGCTCCAATGACCTTGCTCTCCAGGTGCCCGGTGCTTGCCAGGCTGGTTCGGAGAGGCCACCTTGGTGTGGGGGACTCGGTGGCTGTGCCACCAGCTGTTGTGACGGCGACTGCTGCTGCCAGATGGCTACTCCTTCTCTGCTTGCCCTGGCTGAGCACGTCATAGTATCCTTTGCTGCAGAGTGCCGGCCCTCGTAAATAAATGTATGTTGTGGAGCAAATGAATGGGCAAATGAGTGAATGAAGACTTTTGGCTTCTTCTGGCTAAGGATAAAGCTGTGCTCTCCCCATGCGCCAGGCTGCTGAGGTCTGCCAAGTGCAAAGCCATCTGAAAAAAAACAGGGAAAACGACTCAGTGAGCTAGAAAATGCCTGGGCTGTTGTGTGAAATTCCTCTGCACCAGCCCTGTCACTCCTCCTCAGCCTTGCACCCAGCTCTGCCTTTGATGGGCATCTCTCCTACTAATTAAAGGTGACAGGGTGCCAGGAAAACAATAGGGTGGGTCTCCTGGAGTCGCACCCTGGCCACCTCTGTGGTCTTGGCTGTCCCTTTGCTCCATCTCCTGGCCAGCCGCCAGACACTTGCCACCACGATCACAGGAGGGGCAAGAGGCAAAATGTTTGGTGCCACTTCCAATTAGTAAATTATTTTATCTTCTGGTTCCTAGCTCTAAATCCGTTATGGCGGCTGTAAAATGCCTCCCTTGGCTGACGAGATGGATGCACAGGATATTTTTTTAATTTGAAGGAGGGGAAAAAAAACCCATCCTGTTTCTAACCCAAAGTGTCCTCGAATCTGTTGCCTGTGAGATCTCTAGCCCCCAGCTCTGCCGGAGCGCAGGCAGCAGAGAGCACTGGGAAACCTGCCTGCCGAGGCAGGGTTTCTGTGTTAGTGTTACAGCGTGGGTAATGATCCCCTGCAATAAAATCTGCCTGCCGGCTCCCCACGGAGAAATCCAACCTGACGTGGGGACCCAGCCTCCCCCACCGTGGGGGAGCCCCCTCGGAGCCCCGGGCTGCGGGAGATGCATCCCAGCTCTCTCCTTGGGGGAGCAGCAGCCTGTCACCTTGCATGGGCTGTGCACCACCTGATGGGACGGGGGGCTCAGCCCCACAGCACTGCCGGCTTGGACCTCCCCTTCAGACCCCTGGGCAGCACTGATCCCGCTCCTCGGAAGGAGAGAGGAGGAGCAGGGAGATTGTGAAGACTAGAGGGGTTGTTTGCAACCAGAGGCTTCGATGCGCTTGGCTGTGGGCTGGGATGGGAGATGGATGTTGTGGGACCAGGAGGAAGCAGAGCTGGACCCGGAGCTTGAGGGGCTGCAAGAGGGTCTGGTGACCTCCTGCCCCCCACACCGGACCCCACCTCTATTATTGCAAGTGCTAATCTGGCATCTTGGCCCTGCAAATGCCTGAGCTGAGCCCCGCTCCCCCCTCGAAACCCTCGTTTCCCAGACAGCAGGACCACCAGTGCCCAAGCACCGTACACCATGCTCAGCTCCAGGAGCGCTCAGTGCCTGCCTTGGTGCAAACCTCAACCCACCTGGAGAGAAAATGCCTGGGGAAGAGTCCCAAATGGAAGGATTGAGACTATTGCCCTTTTTTTAAAGTAAGTAAGTTGCTGAAGGTCTCGGGGGCATATCCTAGATACATGCCAGAGACATGTGGAAGGTTCCCCTGCCCATGGCAAGGGGTTGGAACAAGATGACCTTTAAGGCCCCTTCCAACCCAAACCGTTCTATGAGTCTCTGACACCTTGGAGAGGCTGCTGAGACCCTGCCACCCACCCAGAGGCAAGGCTGCTCATGGGAGCTGTGCAGAGGAACCAGCTCCTCTGGCGCAAAGACAAGACTCTGCTCAGAACCTTAAACACATTTAAACGAGTGGCAAAGATGAAAGAATGCAGATAAGAGAAAGGAACTCACATATGACAGTAACACAATCTTCATAGCTGCAGTAGACGAGCAGGAAAACTAGCCATATTCAAACACTCGGAATATTATCTTGAAAAACAAGAAGTAATTAGTCTGTCAGGAGATAGCTCTCACTTTCCTTGCATCATTTTAGGCACTCGGTTGCAAAGGCAGTCTGGGTCACCTGCAAACGGCATCTCCACTCAAAGTGAGGGTTGGTGCATTACGAATGCCCTGGTGCTGTTGGGACCGCTTTCTCTTTAATTACTAACGTAAAATTGCCTTAATCTGTACGAGGCAAGGTGGTATTATTAGCACAAACTATTTAACGCTGAAGAAGGCAAAACATACATCTGTTGATAGTCTGCAGACAGGCTGGCTTCCTTAACGTGGCCTAATTCTGCATTACCGGGTCTTCTCACCACCAGCGTTTGCTCGCCCGTCAACAGGACCAGAACCAAGAAGGCTCTATGCTCCCTTTAGTCTGGGACTCTTTTCCTGAGCTCCTAGCTGTGTTGATCAAAGATATTTCTAGCATTGTCTTCTGCTATCTACGAGACCGCGCCCTAAACGAGCTGGGGTTAGAGCACTATCCTATCTGCGCCTCCATCTCTCCTTGGGAAGCCTGCTCGTGGGAATGGGAGAAGAGCTGCCCTGAATATGCACGAGGGAGCACCCCGTCCCTTGGCTTTGGCACAGGCTGGTGCCGGAAAGCGCTGAGGAAGGGTTTATCAACAGGGTAAGCCAACGGTTATGGCTTCCCTGATTATACCCTCCAGCAGCGACAAGCGAGCTTCTGTTTAAAGGCTTCCCGAGCCAGAGATTGCATCTGTTTCTTTGTTTGCAATTCCCCCGCTGGATCCGTGTGCTGTTAATTTATGTAACCACGTTCTGGGCTCACCTAGGCGGGACCGCAAGGTCCTGTAATCCCCAGTGCCCCACGTCGGTGTCGTTCTGGGGGCTGAGGAAAAGGTTTTTGCATGCGTTAGTCCTGCTGCTCCATCATTTCATTTGATGTCTCTAGTTCTTCCTCAATACTTAACAGGTAAAAACCCATTCCCAAGTCATTTTCCACCGCGCTTTCAGACAGACCTCATTTGCTCAGCTTCTTCCCGGCAAAGGCCGTTTCATGTCCCTGATCGCTGCCATCTTTCTCCTCCGCGCTGCTTCTGCTGCTGACAAGAGCTTTGGAGATCAGAGAGCCAAGAACTGCCAGGGCTGCTTGGGACGTGAGTGCCGCACGGATTTACACCAGGGCAGAGGAACGCTTTTTTAATCGCCCAGACCCAGGAACACAACCTTGGCTCGACCTCTGATGCTGCCTAACCTGCTGCAGGAACTTGCCCCACTGTTCCTTTGAGGCCAAATAACGACGACCTGCTGTTAGTCATTCCTTCATCTAGATCCCACAGCGGAGGGCTGGGGAGTGGTTTGGGAGGTCCTGTACCCAGCCCTCTGGCCGGTCCCGTCGGGAGCAACACGCAAGAGGGAGATGAAAAGCATCACAGTACACAAGGAGGCAAAGCAGAACCCTGCCAGCGCGCAGTCATTGTGCTCCACTGTCTCCTAATGTTTGACTTTGAAATGCTAATGTTCTTTTAAAGTAGGTAATTTTCATGTAACTTCTATCTACAGGACTCAAAGAAGGTGTTTATTACAATCCTGTCTGTCCTGGGGCACAGGTAATGAATTACAGAGCCTTTCCCTGACCAAAATCCAGCCCGGCTCCTCCGCATTGAAGCCGTTCCCAGCCTTGGTGGGAACAGGGATGGTGGAGGTTCATGACCCGGGGAGGTGTCAGGTGCAGCCCCCACATCGTCATTTCTCCCTGGGGACCCTCCATCGCTCCCTGGGCATCCCCAACATCTGTGTGCACATCTGGACCACTGAGTGCCGGCAGGGGGGAGAAGGTCTGTCCGTCCTGCTCTGGTGGCCGTGGTGGCTTCTGCTGTTGGGGCACCAGCGAGAGGGCTGGGAGAGGAGGAGCAGTACCGGCCGAAAGATGGGAGCCCACCTCGACCTGCAGCCGGGGGGGCTTTCACTGGGCTATGCCTCCTTGCAAGCCACCAGCCGGGCCACCAGCCCCGGGAGCCGTAGCCCTGCTGCTGTTGGTTTCTTTTTTTGCTTCATCACCAGAGCAAGGATTTGCGTGTCGCACGGCTCGGGGAATCCTGGCAGAGTGGCGTCGGCCACCGTGTGAGCTGCTGGGGGTCCACACAACAGCCCCCACCACCGCCTCAGGGATGCTCTGCAGACCCCTCCACGTGCGCGGCCAGCAGCGTCCATCAAAGCATCCCCAGAGCGGCTTGCGCAAGCCCGGGTAATATTTTTTTTAACGAAAAGCCGGCTCTCCGTGAGCGGCACGCACTGGCTTCATCTGAATATTGTTTTTCCTGGGGGTGCCGGGCATGCCAGGAATGTGTCGGAGCCAGGCCCCCGAGCACGCCGGGTAATGTTTGTCCGTAAGCATCTGGAGTCAATCTGTCTCGTAGCTGCTCGGCAAGGCGCTTAGTCACCCGGCGAGCACTTGAAAAGGAGCTTCGGTAGCCGGGGTGGAGCGCGGCTCCGTCGGGCTCGGGTCGGCCAGGGAGGCACCAGCAAGGCTTGGGACATGCAAAGAGCCAGCCCCGGGCTGACTGGCAGCGTGGGGGATCAAAAAAGAGAGGGGAAAATGAGGTCTGTAAAGCCGGTGTCCTGCGAGCACCCGGCTTTGAAGGGCCACTCCCAAACCTACGGGAGGAGCGATGAAAAGCCGGTCCGCGCCGGGGAGCCCAGCGGCGGGCTCTGAAGCAGGGATGAAGGCTTGGGGAAGGCTGGGGCTGACGAGCTTTTGATGGGAGCTGAGATTTTGCACGCCCGGTCCAGCCAGGCAGGGAGAATCCCGCGGCGTTTCCCACCCCACGCATCCCCACGCCGGGGCTCGGAGGGGTAGCCCGGCGGAGAAGCACGGGGTGGGCTGTGGGGCTGGGGCTGGGGCTGCCCTCCCCTCCCCGGAGCCAGAGCCCATCACGGGCAGGGCGAGGAGAGCTTTCTAGATGACTTGGCATGCTGTCCCGTTAATAATAGAAAGCGGGGCTGCCTGGATTCTGTGTTCTGGTGTGAATTATGCGCACAAAATACAATTTGCTTTGCTAATGGTTTTTTGCCGTTTTGGTGCTGGGGAACTTTTCAGAAATCATTACCATGCGCTCGGCTCTTTATATTTTTCTCTCTCTTCTCAGGCAATTTGTCAGAAGGGATTTTTTGACAATTTCACTGAACCATGCTTGAGAGCAGGTTAACCCCTCAAGAGCTTAGCACATTTTCCTCTCCTTACATTGGCTCGGACTAGTTTGTTCCGGCTGCCTTTGTTAGGGGCAGTGGGGAGCTGGATGGATAGGTGGATGGACGGGTAGCGATCTGTTCATGGGGCTCCACATTCAAAATCCTCTTTGACATCCCCTGCACATCCAAATTCTCAGTCGCCAGATAATGAGAGTCTCTCTATTCCTCGGGGACACCTAAACAACAGGATAATTGCAGCGATACCGTTAGGGATGTCTCCAGAAGCACTGAACCGTGGAGCATCCCTGGGCTAGGTATGCACTGCCAGCGCTCCCCAGGCTGGGGCTGGGCTCCTGAGCACCAGTTGCCCCCCAGCTTCTTGGGCAGGTTGGTCGTGGGCCCCATGGAGGAACAGAGCTCCCCAGTCCTCCTCCCCAAAAAAGACTCTTACAGACCATGCATCTGCCTCTTCCCAAGAGATTTTTAGGGGGTGTGGGAATGCCAGGGTGGAAATGGCCCTTCAGACAGCTGAAATGGAAAAGCCTTTGTGGCTATCCCGGTGACTCTCTTTTTCTTAACAGCTTTTTATCCTCTTGGGCCCTACAGTTGCTGGATGACTCCCATAGCTGGGAAGCAGACTTGCAAACCCCTGTCCTACAACCTCACACATATTCAGGGGCTTCACTGCTCCAGGCAGGAGCAGGCTGTTCCCATGGGGAACATATGGGCCGTTTCACGATGCTAAAGGATCTGATGAGGATGGAGGCGGCCAGTGAGGGAAAGGGCTGCTGCAAGCCTTCTGGAGCCTAGCTGGTCCATCCATGGGATGTTGCATCTCTTCTTTGGAAAGCCCAGGGCAGAGCAGCTGGGAATGCTGGTATTTTGCGTGGCACAAGTGATTCTCCATCATGGAGGGAAGCGAGGATTTCACCTGTATTGTTTTGCCTGATATTAAGCTGGCTGTCTTAGCAAACTCTTCTGTCACCCATTGCATGCTGCTGAGGATGCTCTTCCAGAGCTGTGGCTGGTGCTGGGGCTCCTGCAGCCGTGCCACTGTTGTCCTGGAAGAACTTGGTTTGCACCACCACCTCATCTTGTCTACTGAGGGCGTGTTGCAGGGAAATGTGTTAGAAATCTTCCTCAGGCCCTGTCCTACATCTGCAGGAGCTGTGTTCAAACACGATTTCCCTTCGAGCACACATGGACACTACAAAGCCTATATACCCTGCCAAATTTATTTGCATCCATCCAACCATTGTCAGATTTTGCAAGCCAAGCAGCAGGGCTCGGACAGGTTCTGAATGACAAGAGAACATCCCTGGGAGGATGCAGATCCTGGAGCGGGCAGCGGTCTGCAATGAGGACACATCCAGCCTCAGAGCTTCTACATTTTTGATTGTGTTATTTCTAGGTGAGGGTACGCCTTACCTGAGCAGGGCTACTAGCCACTGTGTAGTGGCCAGAGGTTGGGTGGGCAGATTCCCTCCTGCTGCCTGAATTTCCCCTGTCGTGCTGTAGCATCCCTTTTGCTCCCTAAGGCTGCTGCAGAGCCTCTGCCAGAAAGAGCTGCCATGCCCTGCCCCACTCCAGTGCCGGTCTACAAAGAACTCCTCCAAGATGAAAGCAATCTTTTGTTATTACTCATTATTCAGATTATTTCCGTCACCTAGTAAGCTTATTTTCAAATAGGAAACGAATGAGGTTAGTTTGGATATTGATTGCTGAAGTCTTCCCATTGAGCGGTGTTTATCATCTCCAGTGGGTGCTGCCAGGCACAAGGTCTGTTAATTGTTTCAGTGATTTCTGCGCTGCTGGGAGCTGGACTGAGATGTGCCAGTGTGTGTGTGTGTGTTCAACCACGGGGTCTGCTGCAAAGTGAAGCTCTGGTGTTTGTCCTTGCCGATCCTTGAAACCCTCTGTCCTGCACGGCTCCTCGTGTGTAATTGCTAATGGATCCACGTCGGCCACCACCTCCATGGTGGGTTAATTGCCTGGATTTCTGCGGGGCTCAATTTGCTCCACTTACCTGAAGATGCTACGTATTTATTTTGCAATATCCTTTTCCTATTACCTATGATTGTATCAAGTGTCCTTCTCGTTTGTGTACTCCATAATCTCAATATTGTTGGAGATTTAGCCCTTGAAAGCCCCTCTGGTACCTCGGGAGCTGTGCAAAGACCAGGCATATCTAAGGAAGGGCCTGCTGGACTCTAGTGTGATGGCGAGGTACCCGATATAATGTCAGATAAGGCTGCCATCACTATCACAGCATCTGCATCTCCTTCAGCTAACTCTCTCCTGCCCTACCATCTCACCGGTTTCCCATTACAAATTAATTGTTTAAACTCTCTGTGGTCACAGCTACATTTACGAAAACCAGCCCACAACACACGAATTTCAATCTG
This sequence comes from Tringa tobata, assembly GCA_033628505.1. Taxonomy (NCBI): domain Eukaryota; kingdom Metazoa; phylum Chordata; class Aves; order Charadriiformes; family Scolopacidae; genus Tringa; species Tringa tobata. The sequence goes on along the minus strand of JAHREE010000338.1, from coordinate 112,236 downwards.
TAGCCCTATCAGAGCAGTTTTTCTGATGCTTCTAAGGACATGAAGCTGGGCGGTTAAATGAGCTGGGAAGCCTATCACTTCGTGAAAGCATCTAAATATCTGTAATGTCACTTTGCTAAAGCATCACTTTCTGAAGTGAACTAAATCTCTGCGATGTCAGCTCTTGGAGGACAAATTCTCTGTTTCTTCTTCTTCTTTCATGGAATCATTTCTAAGAGATGGTCGATGCTTGTTTTTCATCATTTGCTGTGGCCTGTTGAGCCGACCACCCTTGTGTGTGACCCCTCTGATGAAATGCCGTGAGCCCCAATGGGCTGAGCGGTCCCAAATGACCTTTGGGAGTTCAGGTACTTGCCTCCTCCAAGGCACACTTAGCACCCCAGCAGGGTGAGCATCAATTAGGGCACCCAGTTTGCTGAAAGATTTACCCAAATCACTCAATCAATCAATTCAAAGGTTTCAAACACACAGTTAAAGGCCAACTGTCTCTTCAAATCCGAAGCAAAACAAGCCAAATGAAATCCTTGGAAAATCACCTGAGCTAAAAGAACCTAGGAAGCTGATCAGCACCATGTTGCAGCTCATAATGCTAATAATTTGATTTTTATTTAAACTTGGAAAGGCAAAATAATTGTAAATGTGCTAAACCTTTAAATTAATCTGAAGAAATTCAAAGATCTACCTCTGCTGTTTCTAGAGCCAGAGCACCACAGCTCTCTGTAGCCCATAACCAAACCCTCAAAAAACAAGCGGTGGAGGTTGCTGTCAAAGCCATCAGTACTTACTGCAGGTATCCCTGGAGGACACAAAGGACCACGATGTGCTCCAGGCTGGCTTCAAACAAACCCCAGTCTTCTGACCCATTTTCGCATCCTTTCGGGTCAGTCCGTCTCCGGGTTACGCCATCACCACACAAGTGTGGTGAGTGGGAGAAGGATACAAAGATTCTGCTTTTTTCCTGCAAACCACAGATTTCCTCTTTCACACTGCAAAGACGTACTTGCCGTTGCATCCTCAGTCTGCGGAACACTTTCCACAGCTTACTGCAGAGCTGAGGCAATGCTCATATCCCCAGAATCTAGATGGCACATATTCCTTATCACGTACGGTTGGACACGGGGCTGAGAGACCCTCTTTTTCAGCAGCTCCTATTTTACCAGCTCTTTAGTTGGTGCTAACAACGGCACCTCTGCCTCTACCTGCCCAGGTTCCACCTTGTTCCTTCCTAGCTGTCTTCTCAACCCCCTCCTTTTAAAAATGTGTTTATCTCCCGTGTCATTCAACTTTGACCACCAAGCGTGGTGCTGGGCACCCCGTATTGCTCCTCCTTTAAATATGCTGCTCCTTGGCTGTCCATCCCCCTCCTCCTCCCTACCACGGGTCTACATTAACCTGAGGGTCGCCACAGCAAGCACCTGCGAGAGGAGAACTTTCTGTCCACCCATCCTTTTTCCTTTCACCTGCTGGAAGCTCCTCCAGCCCTGGTTCCCCGAGGTAGCCGTGAGTGGCAGCCCACTGCCCTCTGCCAAGCAGCTACTTCCACCCGTGCTGACCCCCTGCACACGAGCTGCTGACTTTCACAGTCAGGCGGTTGTCACTTAACATCTTGATTACTGTCACTTCTGCCATCTCGAGAGCTGCTCCCGGCCACATCCCACTCCGTTTGGTTTCGGTTGCGTGCTTCGTGACCTGTGCCTATGGAGACACGTCAGCGAGCACAGGGATGGCCCTGTGGACTCAGAGCCAAGGTTCCTCTGCACAGGAGGCAGCCAGGAGGGGGTGATTAAGGAATAATGTGAGAAACTGAAAGAGGGGAGATTTAGATTAGATATTGGGAAGAATTTTTTTACTGTAAAGGTGGTGAGATACTGGAACAGATTTCCCAAAGAAACCATGGATGCTCCATCCCTGGAGGTGTTCAAGGCCAGGTTGGATGGGACTTTGAGCCACCTGGTCTAGTGGAAGGTGTCCCTACCTATGGCAAGGGGTTTGGAATGGAGAATGGCTTGAGGGCAGCCCTGAGGAGAAGGACTTGGGGTTGTCGGTGGATGACAAACTCAACATGAGTCATCAATGTGCGCTGGGAGCCCAGAAAGCCAACCACATCCTGGGCTGCATCAAAAGAAGTGTGGCAGCAGGGTGAGGGGGGTGGGATTCTGCCCCTCTACTCTGCTCTGGGGAGACACCACCTGGAGCATTGCATCCAGCTCTGGAGTCGTCAGCACAGGAAGGACATGGACCTGTTGGAATGAATCCAGCGAAGGGCCACGAAGATGATCAGAGGGCTGGAACACGTCTCCTATGAGGAAAGGCTGAGAGAGTTGGGGTTGTTCAACCCAGAGAAGAGAAGGAGCCGGGGAGACCTTATAACAGCCTTCCAAAACCTAAAGGGGGCCTACAGGAGAGATGGGGAGGGACTCTGGATCAGGGAGTGTAGTGATAGGATGAGGGGTAATGGTTTTAAACTGAAAGAGG
>JAHREE010000338.1:85534-100007 GCA_033628505.1 Tringa tobata | reverse complement strand
ACCCAAACCATTCTACATGATTCTACAATGGCACCCCAAGCAGGAAAACAGAAAACCTCCCTTTCTGCCCAGCCAGAAAAGCCCGAGACCTGTCTGTATACGGCCTCCTGTTCTGCAGCCCACCATAATGTATCGCAAATCCCAATGTAATTTGCTGTCCCTCAGGCCTCTCGGTATTACTGCTTTCCAAATGTCTCTCTCCCAGTCTCCATGGTGTTAAATTATATTTCCCCAGCTGGATTACTTTGCATTTGTTCAGAATGAATTTCATTTGGCTATTTCCTTCCTATGCCTGACCCTTTTTTCCCAGTGCATTATCTTTTAGCTCTTTGTCCTCACCAGGATTTGCAGCACCTTCCCATTTCATATCCTCTGCAAATTTAATTAACATGCTCTTTACCCTCCCTCTTTCAGATCAAATGAAGATGTTAAAGGAGAGCAGACCTGGCACAGATCTAACCACTAACCACTAACAACAATACAAGTACCTTGCACTTAAATTATGCACTTTCCATCAGAAGATTTCAAGGGCCTTTGCTGAACCGGGTAAGTATAATTATTAAAGCTGGGAACTCCGCTACACTGGGGAATTTAATATTTGAGGTCTGCCTGAGGGCATATATCTTGTTGACTGTTGTGTTGCTGTAGACCCTGACAGTGCTGGGATAGATGTCCCTGCGGTGTTGTGCCTGTCACACCGCTCTGGCCCCATGGACACAGAGGTTCCTGGCTGGAGGACTCCCCAGCTGGAAACCCTGGGTTCAGAAAAAGCAAAGCAGTGACCCGGCAGCTGGATCAAAAGTATCTCGTGGTCTGATTTCAGCAAATGAATCAGTGACGCGCTGAATTTTTTCTGAATTAGGAAATACTCACAAGATGCTTCAGTCGTTGTCTGTAGTCACGCAGTGGGGAAACAGAGGCACAGAGGGAATGGCTAGTGTCTTAGGCACCCGGGCTGTGATCCCCCTGCCTTTGGGTGGCTGAAGGGGGAACATCCAGGGTCCCATGGCCCTGACATCCCTTGGGCTGGGAGGTTTTTAGCCTTTCTAAAATCCTCCTTTGGCTTCATCTTAATAGCGACATGCAACTGAGTGGCAACTGAGTGCAAAAGGGGTTTGTAGGATGCAGTTACCAAATCCTTTACAAGGGAAAAGCCTTTTTTCCCCCCATTTTTTCCAACATTTAACAACTAAATGTTCTCATCTTGTTAATGTTACCTTGATGATGAATAATGTATGCTGCTCCTGCTCGGTGTGATACCGTACTCTTAACTCTCTGTTGCGTTACGTGCCTGCCCATGCAAGCACACAAACCTACCATAAAATTTTCTGCCGCGACCTCCTCCAGCTAAAACAAGCACAAGACCTGCCGTTGAGAGGGACGATGCGTCAGGAGCATCCTGGTGGGTCTGTGCCCTGAAAAGGGGTTTTACTGTAGGCACAGCTCAAACTTCCTCACCTTTGTGTTGCACGGGGCAATACGAGCAACCGAGTGCCCCGGCTGCCGAAAGCAAAGCCCCACAGATACAGCTGGGGCGCAGCGGAGAACGCAGCAGCACAAAGGACCCAGCATCTCTGCAGAGCTTCTTCCTAAGACTGGACAGCTTGCCCCGGGGCTGGAAAAACCTGCAGACTGCTCTTGGAAGATGCTTGCCTGGCTTTTCCTTTGCTTGGCTGGGAGTAGTGCTTTCCTGGTAAAGCCCACTGTCTCCCAAGGTCTGCCACTGCCCCAGGCTCCTGCCTTGCAGGAGAAATTCTGTTATTCAGGGGCTGTGCAATGCCTGAGCCAGGCATTAGTCCTTCTGGTATTTTTCTGTCCTGATAAGTCGGCTCATATCCTTGATTTTCACAGCAATATTTCAGAGCGGCTAAGCAGGAATTCAACGGCTGTTTGTAACATAAGGAAAATAAACCTCAATGCCATTTAAGGAGAATATTGATATGGCACCGAACAGGGGTGAAGGGACCGTGAAATCCCAGCTGGAAATTGGTAGCGTCTTCCTAGTGCTGGAGCAGTGAGCTCCCAAACTGCCTCCTCCTAAGAGAAGTGGGATTAAGAAACCAAGTTTCTCTTACGATAAACCATCATCCATCCAGGAAAGAAGCGAGCTGGCACTGTCTCCTGGGAGCTGAATTTTGCAACCTTGGTAGCCCTCTGGGCTGGCTTTTTGGGTCAGATCTGCCCCGGGTAGTTCCTGTGGCAGTGGGTTCCATGCCCTACCACTGCTAGCCAAATGAGTAAACCATTAACTAGCAACCCGTATTCCCATTTCTCATTTCTAAATGAGTTTCCTTCCTTCACCGTAATAAGGAGTTGGGGCCCTTTCCTATTTTATCTGCCTCTGCTTAAGCCGAATTTTCAGCCCACGTTGGCAGTGGCACCTGGGCTTCTGCTCAGGAGCCAGGGCAATGAATCAAAGAGTTCCTGATGAGAGCGAGTCCCCCCAATTTTCCACCCAATATGCACCTTGCACGCATTTCCAGCACAATCAATTTCCTCCGCGTCTGCAATATCCATCCTCATCTGCGCGGAGCACGGAGCAGGCTGGCGAGGGCCACTCTGGGATGCACGCTGCGCTGGAGATGGAAGATAGCGCGTACGCCTGCACATCAAAGTCAGGATTTCTTCCCTTTCTTGCTGTTCTCTGCACAATTTATTATCAGAGAGTCGTGCCAATCTCCTGCGTGTGGCCTGTGCTCGTACACACGCATTCAGCCACGCTGTCAGAGAGCTGAGAAAGTTACTGCTGCTGGATTTGATTAATTCAATCCAGGTAAGTCATCTTGGCTGCGAATTGTTCCCTTCTCGGTGCCAGATCTGCTTGGCCAGGATATCACACCTCGGGAGCAGCAACAGCAGCATCCAGCATCCAGCTCCTCCCAAAGCTGAAGGCTGGGAAATGCTTGGGAGGCTGCGGGAAATGCCCGCTGTCGTGCGGAGGGTCTGCCTAGGAAAGGAAGGGGGCAAATTGGCAATGAGGGGGCTTTAGGAACGAGGTGAGGAGCAGAAAAAGGGGCTGACAGCTGTGGGGTGGGAGCAGCCGACTGTCGAGCGAGAAGTGGGCAACCTCAGCGCCGTATGGATCTCTCAAACTCTCAGTGCCGTGAATTTCATTTTGTCCTGCTAAATTATTAATCGAGCAATAAAACTACCCCCCCCGCCTCCTTCTCCGTGCCTCAAAGCCCCAGTCAGGCTCTCACGTGGCTTTCATCTCCCACTACGTCACCAAGGAACCTGGGTGCAGGCAGGGAACAGAGGTGATGGGATGGCCCCAGGGGAGAGAAAGGGAAGCTGGATGGACTCATGTCCCTGAGCTGATGGTTTCTGGTGTTCTGCACCCCAGGAAAACAGGCAGCATCTTGGTGACAGCTTGTCCCACTAGGATGTCCCACCAGTGGGGAGGCAGCCATGCCTTGCACTGGAGGCCCCTCCATGCCTTTGCTCGGCCCACAGAGTGGACCCTGGAGCAACTCTGCTGGGGCAGGAGAGGGGCCCATACATTGTGGGTTGAGTGTTGACGAGATCAGACAGAGGGATAGAGTGAGGAGAGACCTGCAGCCATCAGGACCACCAAATGACAGAGCAAACCAGTGGGACTGTCCCATGTGGATAGCAAGGAGCCTCTGATGCACAGAAGGTCCTGGATTAGCAAGTGCCTCCAGCCAGCTTGGGACTTTCCTCCTTCATCCCAAAATTATGTTGAGCAGATCTCCCTGGGAAATGCAAGGGTAGTGTTTGTAGCTTCCCAGATGTCCTAGGAATTATGAGCCTTCCTTCTCCAGGAGTTGCAGAGCCCCATGATGCCAAGTTCTTCATCCTTGCTAATGAGCCTACATATGCCAGGCACTCTGCCCATCCCCAACCTGCTCCTGTCGTGGTGGCTCACTGCTGGACTTTGTGGGGAGCTCTCTGCCCTGAGGCTCCTCTTTCTGTCAGGAGAAAGATCTCAGCCTTTGAGTTTTATGGGGAGAAAAATTATCCTGTAAGCCTAGGCAGATACCTGAAAACATCTGGGTCACCCAGGCTGTCCTCAGATCCTCCTTCTTGCATCCTTGCATCCTACTCCGGTTAACACAAAGACGGACTGGTGGGTGATATCCCCCCCTCTGCCCGAGTGCAGAGGAAGCAGCAGACCCATAGAGGAGCGAGAAGACAGAGGTGTCTCTCTGGAGGTGATAGAGCCCTCCTCGAGCCTGGCAGAGAGCCGTTTTGCCAGGACCTGCCCTGCAAGTCTGTTTGAGGGAAGCAGAGCAAAATAATGCCCAGGATGGTGCAGAGCATGCTGGGCGGAGGGGTCACAGCTCTGCCTCCCACGGAGAGGAATAAGCAATATCTGGATTTTCCCTGCGTGGTGCCACTGCTCTGTGGAGAGCTTAGAGGGGGTGCCGTGACAACACGCATGAAGCTTCAGTGGAGAAAGCATCTTTGTGTAAAAAGAAGATGGGAGTTTTTCTGGTTGTAGACGGGGAATTATGCACAGGGAGACCAGGGGAGGGGTTACAGCAGCGTTTAGCATGAGCTGCCACAAAGAAAGGAAAATACTGTAAAAGGTAATGCCCAGGAGCAGCATGGCCAGACATCAGTACACGAACGTTATTAGAGAGAATTCTGCTTTCATGCAGAATAGCCCAGAAATGCTAACGAGGGACTGTGTGAAGCCTCCTCCATAAGGTTATGTAGCCTACGAGATATCTTTTTTTATTTTTTTTTTTTAAGTTCGAGAAAACCACAGCACAAAGTCTGGCTGGTTTTAAACCAAGATGACAGATTTGTCTGAAAGACCGCGCGTCGGGAGAAACCGCTGAAGCCAGGGTCAATAACCAAGAGCCTTCAGTGGGGCTGGCTGACGTGGGGACCACCGCAACCCTTTTTGTGGCTGCGTTTTGTGGTGGGACCTGGTGTATGGAGGGGCAGGGCAGAGGGGCTGCGGGCACCGGGGAACCGCCGGACCAGCCTTCCTCACTCCTCCCGTGCGGAGGTGGCAGTGTCAGAGCTCTCTGTGGGACCTCAGCTTGCCATTTTAAATGTTGGGGTTCCTCTGACCTTCCTCCCCAAGGATGCCACCTGTGGTGCACGCTGGCACCCCACTTATTTCACACCCCAGCAGGGAAACAGGGCTGGATCTTGGTGGGCATTTGCCGGGCAAGAGTCTCCGTATGCACTGCCTGTTCTTTTCCCATTCTCCAGGTGGTGGGGTGTCCTGCTCCCAGCCTCTCCCTGCCCGCTGGCATCTCGGCAACGCTGAGTTTTACACCACCTTCCACTCACTTACCCCGACTCACCAACATGTCACTTACACCACCACTCACGTCACCTCCGATTCTGGCCCGTAATGCGCCGTGTGTCACCTCGGCAGAGGATTAACCACGGAGAGCTCTGGAGCCAGCCAAGCAGAAAGCAAAGCATATGTCATCTCTCCTTATGTTTACAGGAGGGAACATCACCTGGCATCACCAGAGACAAGGGCACGCGTTGAGTGATCTCCTCCTTGGGAACCAGTACTGCAGCTCCAGTAGCCCAAGGACAACATCCCACCAGTCCTGCACGCCGGTTGCTGCTGGTGGACCCTGGGTACCAGCTGCACCCCCTGGTACAGGAGCTCACCTGGGCAGAACTACATCCATTTCCATCGTCTTGGGACTCAGAAGGGGAAAATACGTTTCTTCGGGGCACCGCCAGCATAAAAGCACCTGAAAGCAGAGCCCAGCCTGACCTATCTGGTCCTAAGGAGACTTAATTGCAGAGCAGTTTGCTGCAAACTTTCCACGGAATGCTCGTCTCCTTTGCTGTGTCACCACGCGTTTGGCACTCCTTTTCACCACCATCTCTTTCTTTAATGTCTGTACCTTTTAGAACTGCTTTCTCCTGCAGTGTTTTTGCTCTTGTATTTCACACCTCTGGACAGCTCTAGTTGAGATCCTTCAGCATTGCTCCTTCACGAGCCCTGGGAGAGCCACGGTCCCACTCGTTTGGCCCAGAAAGCCATTGTGGATCGGCAGGGAAACGCATTCATCCTCATCTTTTTTAAGATCTTCAGATTCCCGTTGCATATCACACCCTGGCTGGCTTTTGTCTCAGTCACAAGAATACACGGTACCTGAGGGCTCATCTCTCTCTACCCAGCTTTTAAAGCATTGTACTTGTCTCATCACCGGCTCATGTCTGCAGGAGCTGGCGCGTCAGCGTAATGTGTTACTACCTGCCACGGTGACTGTTAGTTATCTGCTCCTGCCTCCACGTCTGCTGTCCCCCCAACCCATGCGGTGACGGGCTCTGGGAGAGGGAACCTCCTCCTGGAGACCCGTTGCCTAAGGGCTGTTTTAATATCCTGCTGGAGAGGACTGTTCTGCTTTCACTTCTGTCATGGCAAGGGTGAGGCGTCTTGCTGGGGACCATCATTGGTGGCTTGGTGACAGGGGTGTGCTTGCATCCCCTGATGGATCTGCACAGGTCCACGTGAACGTGGCCTTCTCCTGGGTGAGGAGCAGGCAGGGTGTCCTGCTTCCTAGCACAGCAGCATCCTCCCGTCCACAAGCAATGCTACTCCTCATGTGCCAGCGATCACTTGCAGCTGCCAGTGCTGGGGAGAAGGGGGCCCATGACCAATTTTTGGCCATTCCCAGGTGCTCTCATGCCTGTATGGTGGACCCATCACCCTTCCTACGCTCCTACAAGGTGGGGATCCACTCAGATGTCAGAGACAGGCCAAGGGATGCTGAGCCACACCAGGATGTGTAAATCCTCTATCTGCGTGATAGGAACGTTGGATCCAAATTTGAACCTTTCTGTCACATCCGCGTGCGGGTTGTGCCACTACCCGAATGACGGAGGGTGGACATAGCCAAGGACTTTGGGTACCAAAACCTGCCAGAGCTTCTGGCTTCCCCAGTTTGCACTAAGAGAGGGCAGAGGGGTCCGAGAAAGCCCACTGGGGAGCGTGTCTGTGTGCACCTCTCATCCATACATCCTACCGTAGGCTTACACAAATGTGTGCCTGCCCACCCTGCCAATTGGGCACAGGCAATGCCTTGGGTGTGTGCGTGCACGCTCGTCCATGTGTGCGGCTCTTGTGTCTGCTCTTTATTTCAGTGGGACCATGAGGGTCCCTGGGCTTGCAGGAGGCGTGATGGGCTCATGCATGCGTCCCCGTGCAAAGTGCCTGACACACCTGTAATGAGGATGATTGAAGGCTGAGTGCAGGATGATACAGAACAATATAAGTAAGTGGTTTTAGTGTCAGCAATCTTCAAACTTGCTGTCAAAGGGAACATTTAAACGATTTTCCTGCTACTCCAACGCATTCAGGTTATATTTATACTCAGAGAAAACTGGTGCTATAAATGTCAGGTTTGGAGAAGGGCTGGCTGCATCCATCAGAGGAGGAATTAGAAAGTAAGGAGGAATGATGTATCATTGCCAGCTGACAAACCTGTCTGGAGAGAAAATCCCTGGGGCCTGACCCATGCCATGGTGTGCCCCAGGCTGGGGTGTCTGCCCTGACACCCCGTGTTTGGACACAGTGGGTAGGGCAGGCAGGGCCCCAAGCTGGCCAGAGCGTTGAGGGGGAAGCACCCGAGGCATTTAAAAGCCAGCTTTTAGCAGAACACAAGAGAACTATAAAAAATGGTGAGAATTCTGTTTTGCTGGAGTGAGAATAAAAATAAAAAAGATCGTAAAGAAGCCTTGCTCTGCCCACCATCGAGGGGGCTTCGTGCTTTCTTCTAGGCTTATTCTCAGACTAGCTGTTTTCAGTAGTTTCCAGCAACTCTCCATGGTGTCCCTTGGGTCTCTTGTCTGTGTCTCCAGCCCAGCTAGGCATCTGCTCCCTGTTCTTCCCAGCAGCCAGGCTGTGCATCGGGTCCCTCGCCTGCTGGCTCACTGCCCTTGGCCTGGCACTGCCCTTTGGAAAACCCTGATGATCCTGCTGCCATCCCTACAGCTGGAGGGTGGGCTTGATACTTCTCTGTCCAAGGCTTCTCCAGTTGGGTCTCTGCTAAAAGTGTTTAATTTGGCTTCCAACCCCAACACTGCCCATACTGACAGGTTTTCCACAGTGCCAGTGGGCAGTAACTGCCCCCTCACCTAAATTACCCCCCTCTAGAAATTTCCTGTGGAGTGATAGGGTTCCTCCCTTCTCCAGGACATCTCCATCCAGTTCCAACCACCCTCCATCAGAGCTGGTTGCCTGTTCCCCAAAGCGGGGGAAGGTGAGAGACACAAGCAGTGGGGAGTCTATCAGAAAGGGAGGATATTGAGGGCTGGAGCAGCACAGAGTGTTCAGGTGTTGGGGGGGTGGAGATGGAGGACTCAGCCTTTCTTATCCCTCCAGGGATGGCCCAGCACCTGCTTTCGGGGGAGTCAGACCAAGCAGAGTGGTGCAATGTGTGAAGGTGTGCGGGGAGGTGAGAACCACACAGGGAATTTCAAAAGCCTTGTGCAGTTCCTGGGATGTCTGCAGAAAGCCAGAGCTTTCAGAAAGTTGTTTAGGATCTCTGAGGTAATGAGGGATCATTCTCCAAGAAACGTTTGCTGTCCTGGAGCTCTGCCAAAGCAGAGCTATTGGGAAGGTGGACGTCCTCCTCGCAGGTCAGAGTTTGTAGAGCCCTCTGTGGGAAAGGAGGGTTGGATGCTTTTGGACTAAGAGCCTTTTCCCAATTCTGACGTCTGTTTGATAATTTTGTTCTTGACTAGGCTGTACAATAAGGCCAAAAACTTGCAATTTCGTTGCAGCTGGTGCATGGAGAAGACCTTTTGGTGGTACATATGTTGCAGTGTAACAGCATCTAGGAAGTTGGACAGTTTGGGTTTTGCTGTTGACGTAAGATGGCTTTGTGAGATGGCACATCTGATGTCAGTGCCTGACCATGGGCCAAGAGCACTGCTGCTCCCAGAGGCCCCGATCCAGTGCAAACTCGCTCTGATGGTTCAGCTGTTCAAAGCATTTGGTGGAATTTGCTTTTTTCCCCAGAAAACTTCCTGCCATATCCCGTCTTGCCTGCCCTTTTTACAGCCAGTGTGTAGCCAGGGTGAAGTTGGAATAAATAGCATGTTGTTTGCTATTGCAAATTTGACAGAAATATGATCATGTATTCAAACATAATCCAGGTCGAATTGGCACTGGCAGGTGAGCCAGCAGCGCACAGCTCCTGCTAAATGGAAGGACTCGCTGAAATTCAGTTAATTGCCGGGCGAAAAATAAAAAATAAACAAGAGGGAAAAAAAAATTGACATTCCCAAGAACCTTTCATCTATCAGCGGGAAATCATTCCTAGTTCAGTTAACGGGTCGTGTTGACAAGTCTAAGAGCGAGAAAAGGTCAGCGCTGCAGGGTGCGTAGGAGGGCAGGAGGGGATTCCAGTGGCAGATGCAACGGGAGCTCATCTCTGCCCTGAAACCTCCTCCAGCTTTGCCTCCCCCCCCACAACAACCATCTCTCCATCAAGCGTGTGCTGACACTCGTGCCTCCTGCCTCTGAGCCATCTGCCCTTACAAAATGCTCTGGGAAGGGAGCCCACACGCACCGCCGCCAAATCCCGCACTTTGCGAGGGCAAAACGCAGGTCTGGGTCAAACTGCATCACCGCAAGACCCTCACCTTTCTTGTGCACCTTCTTGCCTTGCTGCCAGGATGCCAGAGGAGGAGTTGCCTCTGCCCACCCTGCACGTCTCCTGGGCATCTTGCCTGGGTGGACTCCCCCGGACTCCCCCGACCAACCCCTTGCTGCTCCACATGAAGCGAGTGCACCCAAAGTGCACGCAGGTAAATGCTGAATTTGGATGATCACCTCGGAAAAAAAAAAAGACAGGAGGTGAAAGGGTGACCTGATCAATCTGTAAGAGCTTGCTGGGGAATAAAGCGCTGGTCATTGCTCTAGGAACCAAAACAGTAAGAGATCCTGAGCCAGAAGAAGTACATGGGCAAATTCAGAATAGATGTAGAGGTCTAGAGGACAATTAGCCACCATGCCCCAGGGCTGTGGCGCTTTCCATGTCCTGGCAGCTTAACTTTTTTTTTTTTCCCCCAGGAAAAAATGTGATTCAGTTCAAACAAAATTTGGTTGAGGGGAGTGGCAACACCAGGACATCCTATCAGACCATCAGTGCTCTATGTGCACAAAGGCAGCATGGGCAACAACACGTGCCCTTGGGCCATCTCTAGATGGACTGATCATCTCTCTGCATTGATGTGAGGTAAAAAACAAAAACAAAACCCCCAATTCAAAATCCCAGTCATTTTAGTGACTGTTCTCCATAATTCTGCTGCCACTAACACCTGGCAGCTGAGGTAAGAGGGGGAAGGACTGTTTAAGTAGATCCTGATGAATGGCCCTGGTAGGTGCTGGGTCGTGTCCCGTGCACCTGGAAATGGTAGTTGTCTCGGCAGACGTGGCTTGGGGATGATCCATATCCTCACACTTCACCCGCCTCTTCCTACCAGGACATTTTTGAGGTCTTCCTTCTGTGGTGCTGCTGAGCTGGACACAGGACAGGCTGGCTGATATCAGAGAGCTGTTGGCATGGTACCTCTCTCCAAGAGAGCCCAGAGCAGATGCCAGGGAAGAGGAAAAAAGACCAAGCACACATGATGTTCCCCTCTAATAACCCGCATCCTCCCACAGTCTACAGCTCAGGGACTTCCTGGGCATCATTACTGTGTTGTTCGGAACCCTCCGTGGACTTCTTTTCCACCCCAGCTGCCCTTGAACCTGCGGGGATTTTTAATCTACCCGTGTTCTCTACACACTTTGCACTTCCCCTTCACAGGTTGAAATGAACGCACAGCAGGGAAGTCAGGAAAGCCAACCGCCTCTTTTCTGATGTGCCACAGAAATCAGAGATGGGACGGAGAAAGGCAAAGGACTCGTGGAGCCTGGGAACATTTGCATGGCATCAGATAGTGGAGGCCACAGAGGGTGGAGAAGGAGGGTTGAAATAAGACCCTGGAGCCTCTCGCCTGGATTCAGTGTCTGTCAGGGTCAGGTTTCTGCAGTTAAAAAGGAAAGAAAATTATCTCCCCTACAGGACAAGCTCAGGAGGAACCACAGCTCCTGCGAGGGGGAGGAGAAGCACCACCCTGCCCCATCCCCAGCTCGGCTGCTGCTCTCCAAACACAGCCCAGGCAAAGGGCTGCTCCAGGTTGTATTGCCCACAACTCTGCCACAGCTCTACACAGCAATGCTGCTGTGTGTTTGTGCCTCCTGTGGTTGACTTTCAGATGTTCCCAGCAACCCCAACCACTCCATCAACATAAAGAGCTGCAGGACAACACCCCATCCTACCACGTGGGAGGAACGGGCTCCCCAGGAGCACTACGGTGCTCTGGGTTAACCCACATCAACACCTAGTTTCCTCCAAAGTGGGAAGGGAAGTTCAGCCCATGTCCATGCCCACTGCCTGGGTCCCAAGTAGCTGCATAAGAAGATCAGGACTCCACAGGGTCTTCTCCTTTCACTGCTGCAGCTTTGTCCCATCCACTGGGCTTTTTCCTTCCCACTGCTGCAGACAACTGGGGCACTTCCAGCCGCCACCAGGCAGTCCAGGTCTGCCAGACCTGAGCGTAAGGGATACTGGAGAGATTAGTGCTTTCTCCTGACCTGAGCAGCTCACCGAGTCTTATTTTTGTTAGGGAGAGAATGGATTAGAAAGTCATATTTCTTGGTTGTAATCCTATTTGAAAAAACTCTGAATCCCGTGTCCCTAAGTAGAGGGGACTTGCCTCAAGCTCCTTTCCCAGCCAATACGCCAGGCACCTCTACCCTTCCCACAGCTCTTTGCACCCACGGGTACATGCATGTAACAGTGCACGTATGTGCATGGAAACACCCTCCCTTCCCCTAGGGCTTGCACGGGGAGAAGTCTTCTCACAGCATGGCTCAGCCCCGGTGCTGGTGGGACTGTTGTTTCAGGCATCTGATTCTTACCCATGTCCAACCTGAATAAGACATGCTGGTTATGTCTCTGGGGTCAGTGAGGTGTCTCCCACCCTTTCTTCACCTTCCCAGACCCTCCTGGATTCAGTCGCTTTCTCTTTCTCTTTTCCATCTCCCTTGCCAGTCACTCAGTCTTTTCTCCAAATCCTTTCCCTTGCAGCAGCTGAAACATCAGAGGAGTGAAACTGGAGCAGCAGAGCACTCTCCCCACCTTCCAGACACCTTTCTGCTCCCTCTCCATCCCTCCCCCATCCACCACCAACATTCTCCAAGCGTATGTCCCAAGTTTTCCTACAAGCATACCCAGCATATGGGTCAGCTCAGGTCTTCATCAGTGAGGTGATTTGTGGAAGGGCTCAAACTTCCAGTCATTTGCTCTATCCAAAGGGGAAATATTAGGCTGGAAAAATTAGGAAATTAGAATGTCTTCTCAGCCTCAGAACAAACCACAGCATTGTTGGAATTGCAAACCATTAGATGGGACATGCCTGCAATGCCTTTTCTAAGGCAGGGGGTAGCAGCTACCAGGATTGTCCCACCAAACCTTCCCTGGCCTGCCCATATTGTTGGTCCCTTGGGACTGCAGGCTGAATCCCACAGCTTCAGGGACACCATGGCAGAGGTGAGGAGCTCAAAACATTTCCACGCCTCTTGCCACGGACTGCAGCTTCCTTGGTCTTTTATTTTGTTTTATTTTACTTTTTTTTTCTTTTCGTTAGTACAATTGCTAATCTGTGGGAAGGAATGTTTTCTTTTCCAGACATCTCCCCCTCTGTGCAGTTGACTCTGTGATGCGCTGGTGCCCATTTAGGAGTCGACACTCCTAAGAGTTTCACTAATGAGACAAGCCAGAAAGATGAGCTAATGGCAGACACAACAGCTAACATGACAAAAGTCCTGGTGGTCCCAGTCACCCGTCAGAAAGCCCTGGATCCAGAGCAACTGTCATGGTGCGACTGGACACCACAAAGAGGATCCCTAAGGACACTTGGAAGACATGGGACCATATGAAGCATACCCATCCACTCAAATTTTTCTGGAATTCTTGCTGCAGAAAACAAACGTGGCAACACTGCCCCAGAAGTTGTGAAAACTGGGGATTTTTACCCCCTCTCAACCCTGCAAAGACCAGCGGACCTTGCCAACTGCTCTGGGAAATCTCATTTTCCATCTGCCTGACAATCAGGAGTGCTCCAGTGTGGGGTAGGGAACATGGAGTCTTTGCAAAGCGCAGTGGTTTCATTTCTGAATCTCATAAATCTCCCGTTGGGTTCCAAAACAGGTGTGAAATACAGGATGCTCCTCATGTGTCCTGGAGCTGGGCAGGATTTACTCGACACGAGGCTCTGGATGCACATTCCTTATCTGGCCGACAAGATTTATAGCAGCCCTGAGATTTATTCTGCCTGTAAAATTCTGTTAAATGTGGGGATGAGTTGTGCAATGACTATTGTTTGGGAATGTATTGTGTCTGCTGGCAGAAAAATGGTCACGTCTCTGCCCGATCTCACGCAACTGCCAGGTGCACTGGGACGGCGGGGGAGATGCCCAGGGAGGGATGCAAGGAGCCAGATGATGCTGCCAGCTGGGGGCTGCACCCTCATCCCACCCTGGTTCCCTTGAGGAGAGGCACATGGACGGAGAGACCCAGCAAGGGAAGATGTTGGGGGAAGCTTCTCTTTGACCATCGAGGGAGTGAGGGGCTCCCAATGAGGTGGGTGAGCCCAGTTCTGCAGCACAGCACCCACTCAGGGTGGGCGTTGGGTGAGGACATCCATGGCAGGAGGAGGGCGGATTGCCAGTGGAAATAGCTTCCTGGAGGACAGGCTGCAGGCACCCGGGCTGGGCTCATTAGCTGGCAGCCTCGGCGCTGGCTGGGGGAGGTGGTGCTGGCTCTCCTGGCAGAAAGGCTCTTTTGATGGAAACGAAAATTTTCGCTTTTTTTTTAAAAAACCTGGAGTCGGGGAACGAGCCTGAGGGTTGCCATGGAAACCCATCGCCGAGCCGCGCCGCTGCAGCAGGAGACACAGCCACAGTGTCTCTGGGTCTGCGGCAGCGAAGCCTGATGCGAGCACGAGCCAACAGCAGCCGCGCCACGGAGACACCCCGGGTACCCGCGGCCATCGCCGGCCACATCCCTGGACCCTGCAAGGAGGCAACCGTGTGCCTTGCCAGGCCTGGGGAGGTGGGAAAAATGATGGGCTGGCCGGGACTGGGTTTGCTTTGCGATGATGAGTCAAGAGCACGGCCACGCTCATCAGACCAGGGGCCACCAGCCCGGCACGCAAACAAATCACGCCGAGCAGCAGCAGCAGCAGCAGCGAGCTGCACTCCACAGCCTGGCTGCAGATTGGCTCCCGGTTATATCTCGAGGAAGATCAATAGAACAAATTATACCAGCAGAACAATATGAGAGCGCCCTGGAAACCCCAATTACCGAAAACCTAATTAATATGTTTTTAAACAAACATTATGGCAATGCTTCAAACGATATTAACACGGCCACAAAAAGTTTCACAAGAGTGGCAAAGCAATTCTTTAGCC
>JAHREE010000338.1:43169-61020 GCA_033628505.1 Tringa tobata | reverse complement strand
GTGGGTAACGATGATGAGAGTGGAGGTGTGAGAAACACCAGGGGCAGGGATGCAGAGCAGGGGGACGCTGGGATAGGGAGGTGGTGGGGCAGAGTGTGGGGCAAAGCAGCACCCTCAGTGCTGCAGGGGACGAGCGGTGAGATGGGGGGGGAGCTAGGAACAACCCCGAATTTCACCATGGCTAGTTCATGGAATCACAGAATTGTCAGAGCTGGAAGGGACCTCTAGAGACCATCCAGTCCAACTCCCTGCCAAAGCAGGGCTGCCCAGAGCACATCACTCAGGGTTGCATCCAGGTGGGGCTTGAAGATCTCCAGAGAAGGGGACTCCACACCCTCCCTGGGCAGCCTCTTCCAGGGCTCTGCCACCCTCACCTGAAAGAAGTTGTTCCTCAGATTTGAGTGGAACTTCCCATGTTCCAGCTTGTGCCCGGTGCCCCTGGTCCTGTCGCTGGAAACCACTGAAAAGAGTCTGTCTCCACCCTCCTTCAACCCACCCTTTAGATACTTGTAAACATAGATGAGGTCTCCCCTCAGCCTTCTCTTCTCCAGGCTAAAGAGCCCCAGCTCTCTCAGCCTTTCCTCATCAGGGAGGTGCTCCAATCCCTTAATCTTCTTTGTTGCCCTATGCTGGACTCTCTCCAGCAGTTCCCTGTCTCTCTTGAACTGGGGAGCCCAGAACTGGACCCAGGATTGCATTTGTGGCCTCACCAGTGCAGAGCAGAGGGGGAGACAAGAACCACCTGGCTGGCAGGAGACCACCCTTGCGGTGAGGAAACTGTCCCCCCTCCAGCACCGGTGACACTCGGCAGGGACACGTGCGGGCAGCAGGGTCAGGCTGGGAGCCAAGAGCTGCAGCAGCAGTATTAGCTGCTGCTGTGTTTGTCAGCTCAGAGCAGGTCCAGGTTCCCGTCTGGTCACAAAATGATTCAGTTTCACAAGAAGTGAAAGAAAAGCCCAAAGCAAAAAAAAAAAACAAAAAACCATCCAGGGACAAATAGTGGTTGTCAGCATTTTGAAAATGAAAAGGAAGCCAGAGGCAGCCATTTCCCAGAGCGCCTGATGGACTCCTTCTCTGGGGTTTGCAGAAGCAGGAGGCCTCAGGGAGATGGGAAGGTCCTGAGTGGGGTGGTATGGTCCCTGCTGGGCTTCTGTGGGACGTCCCAAAATGCCTCCTGGGATATTAAGATCCCCTGTGGCAGCTAGACAGCTCATGAGGTTGTGCAAACTCTTCACAGGGCAGACCCCACTGCAGACCTGCACAGACCTAATCTCCATCCGTGCATGGCTGATTTCAAGCCAAGGGACCTCCTCAGCTGATGTCCCGTTGCTGGCAGTTCTTCTGTAAGAACCAGGGCAGGACCCAGTGAGCTGTACGGTGTGATGTCTCAAGTCCACCTGGGGATGGCTTCATCCCACCAGTGAGGGCATGGCCACTGGTGTCCTGTCCAAGGGAAGCTGGGTTTGCAGCCTGTGACGTCAAGCAGAGAACAGGTTCGAAGGGAAAAGAAACACTCTGGCCTCCAAATTATGGGGGAGTTGAGGCAGAAAGGCACCTTTTGGTGTCCCTCTAAAAGCATGTGTCTTTTTGAACGTCTTTTGGACTTGAGATTGTCAGCTTCCGCAGGAAGGTGGGCAAATTGCTTGGCCTGGGGAGTTTCTAGTGGCTCCCGAGGCTCTGCAAAGTGGAGCAAGAGTATGAGGTCAGTTTGCAGAAACGTGCCAACCTGGGTTTAACACATCACAGCTCCACACACTGTCCTTCGCTGCTCATGACCCTGAGTGCTTGTCACCCCGAATGGCTCACTCCTGTCATCTCAGAGGCTGGCTGACCCGTGAGGGGGCTATGCCTCCAACACAAAGATTTTTGCAGCTGCTGACAGATAATATTTAAAAAATCAAGTGTTTAGATTGATGAGATAAATACACCCCAAGCATTTCCAAGTAAGAAACTCCAAAGACATTTATGCCACTGCTGAGACCTGGGACCACCCCAGCAAAACCAAGATGTATGGGAATTGTGCAAAGTGTGACAGGCAAAGGAGTCAAAGTGATTTTGAAGTTCTGGGCTGATGGGAAAGAGCAGACAAAAGCGAGTCTGGAGCACCTTAGAATCTTAGACCTAAATCATAGGCGACTCTACAGATACAGGGTTTCTGTGCTGGCAAAAGCTTAAGTGATCTGGAGGACTTCATGTTCAGAGTCTGACAGATTGTCATGTGGAGACTTTATCTAAAATAGCTCACGGAAGCACATTTGTGCTAATTGCAATCACAAGACCTGAAACGGGGATTGTAGGCACTCCTCTCTTGTTCTTGCCAGTGACCACAATTTGCAATTCTTTAAGTGGACCGTGGGTTTTAGCAATCTCTGCCAAAGCAGAATGAGCAAAAGCCTCTGGAGCTTGTGGGAGCGTGCTGGCAGCCTCCTGGGATGGAGGAGCAGGTAGTGGCGTGGAGCCAGAGGAGCCCTTTGCACTGTCCCCCATGGAGGCACAGCTCTTGCCTCCTGGCAGGATTGCTATTTCCAGCCATTGGGCTGCAAGGCTCCTCAGCTGCTCTTTGTGAGCCAGGGGGCTTAAATGTCACAGATAGGCTTTGACAGTCATCCCAGAGGAGTTTTCTTTCCAAAATTTGTCTTCAGGACCTGAGCTGAGAAATCTCTTCTCTCTCCTGGGAGTTGGTTGCTGCTGTGGGATCCTTCCTATGAATCGATGACCCTTCCTATGAATCCTATGATCCTTCCTATGAGTCAAAGGGGTCTACTGAATTTCACTGAATTTCACTGAATTTTTTTAGAGTTGGAAGGGACCACAGAGATCATCTAGTCCAACTCCCCTGCTGAAGCAGGATTGCCTACTGTTGAAGGAGCTTGCTCTTGTTGAGGAGGAGGCTCCTTTCTCCCCCCGGCCCACGTATCCAGCCATTTTCCCCTGCTGTCCTTGAAACTTTTGTGAAACTGTGCCCTTTAGACAGGCAGCAAACAGCTGCAATATCAAGCTATAAGGCTGTATGTTTTGGTTGATCACAATTCATTAGCAAAAAACCAGAGAGACACAAGGCACACGGAAAAAGTTATGTGAGCAGGCAGCTGCCTGTTGCCACTTGACTGAGGTTAGCATCACAGTCGAGCGACTGGTTTTATAATAACCTCATGGGGGATTTTCGACTGGAGGAGCACCTTGCTGGTACACAAATACTGGCACACAATACCAGCAACACTCCTTGCACAGACGAAGCTGTCCCAGGGAAGCAGCAGTTTATACCCACCACAGGAAAACCTGGCCACAGGTGCCTGCAGGGTTTACCTGAGCAATGCCAAGCCTCAGCTTTGTCTTCTAACAGTCAGGAGAAGCGCCTTTAGTTTGACAAACCCTGCTCCTGGTGCTCGCTTGTAGACCGGGTGATTGCACCAGCTGGGAAGGTCCCCGAGAACCAGGGCTGTGCACAGGCGTGCTTGGGTGGGAGGACAGGACCTGCTGACACCGGCTGCTCATTCAGCTGCATGAAAGCCCTGGTTGCTATTTGGAGGTGTCAACGGGGAGAACGGAGGAGTCAGCAGGAGGAGAAGGCTGGAGACTGCAAACTTGAACGGCCAGTTCTTGAAAGGTGAGAAATGGGAAGTGACAAAAGCTGGGCTCCTCTCGCCCAGGGAGGAGATGTTCTTGGTGCTAACGGTCCACTCAGCATTTCTCACAGCTTCAGCTCAGTGCTGGAGGCTCTGCCCTGGAGCTGATGCCACTGCAGCACAGGCAGAATCAGAGAATCCCTTTTTCCCTTCCAGCAGATTTGCTTCTGCAGCCGGTGAGGCACAGCACGTGTGTGTGGGGCAGGAGATCCAGGCATTGCTCGCAGGGAAAGGCAGAACTAGACTGGTGGCTGCAGCAGGTTACGTGCTGCTCCAACATGTTTCACCAACCAGGTTGCGAAGAGTTTTGTGTCTTTTTAGCCCTGGAACACATGGTTTAGCCTCACACATGGCTGCAAACTCCAGACACAACCAAGTTACCTGGAGAAACTCCAGAGATGACCAAGAGGCTGTCTGGGATCGGGACACAGAGGCTGAAATTTCCACCCCTGTCCTGCCCCTCCAGTCACCCATACTGGTACATACTAGTACATACCGTGCCTCCACCTTCTGCATTTAAATGTGATAGGGGCAAGGAGGAGGAGAAATGGAAGAGGATCCATGTGGGGAGTGGGACACCAGCCTAGGAATGGAGATGTGTTCCTGGAGCCGCTCCCCACCTCCCCACCAGTAGCCTCCACTTTCATAGAATCATAGAATGGTTTGGGTTGGAAGGGACCTTAAAGATCATCTAGTTCCAAGCCCCCTGCCCTGGGCAGGGACACCTCTCACTAGAGCAGGTTGCTCAAAGCCCCATCCAGCCTGGCCTTGAACCCCTCCAGGGATGGGGCAGCCACAACTTCCCTCGGCAACCTGTTCCGGTGTCTCACCACCCTCACTGTAAAGAATTTCTTTCTAGTATCTAACCTAAATCTCCCCTCTTCCAATTTAAAACCATTACCCCTTGTCCTGCCACTGCTCTTCCTGACAAAGAGTCCCTCCCCAGCTCTCCTGTAGCTCCCTTCAGATACTGGAAGGTTGATCTAAGGTGTCCCCAGAGCCTTCTCTTCTCTAGGCTGAACAACCCCAGCTCTCTCAGCCTGTCTTCATAGGAGAGGTGCTCCAGCCCTCTGATCATCTTCGTGGCCCTCCGCTGGACCCGTTCCAACAGGTCCATGTCCTTCCTGTGTTAAGGACTCCAGAGCTGGACACGGTACTCACAGTATTTTGGAGCTCTCTGTGATCCCAGGCTTCAGGGTCCAGCGTCTGATCCAGTTAAAAGGTATTTTCAGGGTTTTTTTAGGAAGACCTGGCAAATTATCAGTGCCTGAAGAGCACATATTAGTAATAGGTGTCTAAAATTCAGGCTCTGGGGAAGGTCCATGAACCCCTTTGACTCTTTCATTCCCCACTTCAAAGATGGGCAATGTTTCCGGCACTTCAGGCTGTTTTGGGAACTAACCAAAAATTCCTGGGCTACACCTCATTTGTATATAATCTGCGACTGAGTTTAGTTACGAGATAAAAGCGGGCTGGCAAGAGGACACAGTTGTTTATACACCGGAGCTGGTAAGCACAGATCTTTGCAAACACAGAGGGACTCTCTCTGCAGGGTGAAGGGGCTGTCAGGGTGGAAATGCAGCTTCCTGAACCTCTGAAAACAAATGTTTGCTCTCCATTTTCCCCTTGGGTCTGCACAGTGTGGAAAGAGGGTCAGGCAAAGGCGTCCGTTCTTTGGTCACATTCCCATAGGAAGCATCTGCTACTAAACATATGTTGCTGAAAAAAAACCCCATGTATACAAACACAGTCTTTTAGTTTGTTTCTGGTTCACAGGAACTTCTGTCAATTCAGGACAGGGTTCTCTGAAGCTGGGAGATGACCTGTCAGTTGTACTCTTCATAGCAATCTCAGAGTCAAACCTGCTGGGACCTGGGCGCGGGATCATTGGAACCTCTCTGTGGATCCATCAGTTCAAGGTCGGGAGCAAGCTCAGACCAGCTCAAGCAGAGCTGGTGTCTATCCCAGCTGTTCCAGCTTTCCAGGAAAATAGAGTAAGACAATGCAGGGAGAAGGGTGAGGGAGAGGGAGGAATAGGATGCAGACATGGGGGAGGACAGGGGACTTTCTGAGAGTCTCCAGTTTGGACTGTATCTTCTGGACAAAGGGCTCATTGTAGCTGCTGCTGCAGATATTTGATGCCCTTATTCAACACTGGGACCTATGAAGAGATGAGAACACGGCTTCCATGCAAAGCTCAGGCAGAAGCCTACAGGACGTGATTTGGCACCTCAGTGTCCATGGCATGGTGCCTCATGCTGTCAGGTAACTTGTGTTTGGGAAAAGACCTGGGCCTCATTCCTGTCCTTGTGTGGGGACACTCAGTCTGGGCAGAGTGGTGGTGTGAGAGCCACCTCCAGTCACGTGGGGTCCTTCAGAGACAAGGTCACGCCATATCACATGGGGCACCCCCATTCTCTCCTCACTCACCACCCATTGCCACCAGGCCCTCATGCCAAACCCAAACAACTCCTCAGGAGCAACATCCTCTCCCGGGTGACCGTTCTGGTGGCTCCAGCCCTCTCCTCTCTTGCGAAGTGACCACCACCTCTGTACCTCACTACAACACCCACTTGCATTTCAGGGGACTCTTTCCTAGCAAAGAATTTGGGAATTTGAAATAATTTTGCTTGTCCTCAGTGAACAGAAGGCCCAGCTTAGAGAAGAGTGGTTTCTAGTTTTTGCTAATAGGAAGGAAAAATTTCCCTTTTCTTAGGCAAAGAAGCTGGATCAGGAAATAGGGAAAGTGCAACATTCAGACATGGTAATTCCAGGGGTGCCGGTCCCCACAAGTCTTTTCCCACCTCTTCAGAGGAAATCTTTGAGCCCCACAGCAAGGCACAGCACAAGCCTCCTGGGGCAGTGATGGCATCTGAGAAGGGCAGAAGGATGGGGAGGAAACAGGGCATGGTGTAGATCCTCCCATGTGGACCCCCAGGGCCTGGGACCCTCTCTCCTTGCCCTTGGCAGCAGGGTGACCTGCACAACCCAAGAAGCTCTCTTTCCTAAACAGTGAAAAGGCTCTGAGCCAACCCCTCCCTGCTCCTTTGTTGAGGTTTTTCCACAGCCACCCTGATCTTCTGATGGCTTCAGCAGTTTTTCCAATTTCTACTCAAAATATATTCATGAATAGTTTATCCCATTTGCTGTTCTGCCAACACTGGCCTACAGTTTAAATAACAAGCTGCCGAGCTGATGTTTACCCTTCCCTCCCTCTCTTTCTCCTAAAAATATTTATAGAGAGATGTCCTATGTCTTTCAGTCATCGTTTTTTCTGAGTTAAACATTATGGGGCAGTCCCATGGCTTATACATGAGTTGAGCCAGGAGAAGTCTCCTGCAGGGCCAGCAGCTCCAGTGAGCCCGTGCACGAAGCAGCCTGAGATGCAGAGGGAAGAAAGCATCCCACAAGCAAAGTAGCTCAGCATCCTCATGAGACGCCAACACGAAGGGGCAGAACAGCATTACCCTCTTTTAAAGAGAGGGTAACCCTATAGAGACATTCCTGCACCAGGTCCCAGCAGGTGGGAGGATTGGAGGGAGGCTTAGGCCAGGAGTCTCAGCAGGAAAGGAGGGTAATTTTGTGGTTGTTCTGTGTCATGCGCTGCACAAGTTGCCTTGGTTCCTCCTTCCTTGGGTTCCTTGTCTCAGTATACTGCAAACAGTCTCTCCTCTCCAGGCTCTGCAGGTCTCCTGGCTGGGTTAGACACGTGGCTTTCCTCAGAAGGGATCCATCTGGGTGCTGTCCTTGAAGCTGTCAACACTTTTTCTCTCCTGTATACCCATCAATTCTCTTTTTTTTATTTTTTCTAAAATGTCTTCTCCCTGGATATTGAAATCAGTTGTAGAGTTGATGTGAATCCTTCCAGCCTTACTCTGGTGTCATCTGATGACTGATCCTATCCAACAGGCCAAGCTTCTTGGACCAAGCCTTCTGGTGCCCTCTGAAACCTCTAGCACAGAAACACGTCTGCAGATACGTGATCTTTGCACAAAACAGGCACCATCACCCCCTGGGGACACGTGCTGACCTGGGCTCTGAACTGCCCAGCTCCCCTGTATGGAGACCCTGATGCACGCTGAGTGGTGGGGAACGACCTCTGGACAAGAGGCTCCAACATAAGAATGTTTAGATCTTTGCCTGTGGTGGGTTTGTGGGCATCACGGTCCCCTTGCCCAGGTTGCATTTCCGATAGTTTTCTTCTTCCAGACCGCATCGAGTGCTCGTGCCCACGGGAGTTTTTCACTGGCTGACCAGAAAGAGGTAAAAAACAGGATCTGGAGAAAAGACAACTTCAAAGCTGATCTGAGCAATAGACCAGGCTTTAGAATAGATTTTAAAGGAAATTGTAATTAAAAGCATGGAAGTAAATAGAAAACGGGATTAAATACCACATGGATTTACCAAAGGTATACTGTGGCAGGTTGCCTTGATAGCTTTCTTTAAGAAGGTATCTGCTTTCCCAGACAAAAGAATTGAAGTAGATCTCATCTCCCTGAACCTCAGTAAAGCAGTTGATGTAATGCACATGAGAAATTATTAATTAAACCGGTGAAGATGGGGATTAATGGAGAAATGATAAGGAACAGGGGTAAGATGGGAAATGGCTGGAGGGGAGGTAGCAATGGATAGTGTTAAAACAGCAAGCACTGAGCTGCAGGCAGGCTACTAATGGAGTTTCTCAAATATCCATTTGGGGTCTGATTTGGCTTAATATTTCCACTAATGATCTTTGCACAAAAGGTAGGAGAGTGCTGATAAAACCTGCTGATGATTCAAAGGGGGAAGCCAATGCATGGCAGCAGTGGAATATCAAACAGAAGCGATTGGGTGACCTTAAAGTCTGTAGTGAGAGACCTGGAAGGAAATTCAATAGTACAAATGTGAGGTCAGGTACTTAGGAACTGAGGCAGGAAGTTCAGCTGTAGCTGAAAGTAAATGAAAAGCACAGGGAGCTGGCTGGGGGAGTCAGTCACCGAAGGGCCATAAACTGCCAATTTTGTTTCAGCGGTGAAAAAGGCATGTGTGAGCCGCGCTGCAATATTTCCTGGAGAGAGAAACCCATCAGTGCTGCTGAGGGTGCGTTAGTGAAGCCTCATCAGGAACAGTCTTGCCAGTCCTGCTCACCCTGGGACTCCCAGGGTGGCCCCCCTGGCTCCATGTGCGGAAGGATTTGACCTGCCCACCCACCAGGATGGCTCAGAGGGCAACCTTCTCCCCAAAAACGCTCCAGGGAGGATGATGGAGGAGAATCCTTTACGCTAATGGGGAACACTGGCACAAAGGAAAATAGGTTTGAACAAGGCACAGGTCCTCAGGGGCAGTTGTGGAGCAACCTGCTGGCAGCAGGAGGGGGGATGAAAAGTCACAGCAAAGTGTATTGAACAGTTTGTGCGATGGGCAGCACACCGTGGTGTAAAAGCAGGACTTCATGGCTCTGCTGACCCCCAGAGACCTCCAGCCCTGTGACCACGCAGAGCTGCTGTGACTTGTGCTCCAGGTTTGCATCAACGGCTGGTTTGCATGAAACAGTTGGTGTAGGGCTGTTGCCCTGACGTGTAACTGCACTTTTCCCTGCCTGCTGCCAGGGGTTTGGCACCAAACCAGGTGAAAAGGACATCTATGGGAATATGTCACCTGCCACACACTTGGCCTCTTCACCAAACCTGACGAGCCACTTTGTGACACGGTGGCCCCAGTCTCAGTACTGGCAGTGGCCAAATCTCCTCCGTGGCCACTCGTTGAGAGCAGGCGTGTCTTGGCTTCTACTGATGGGTGATAAAACACCGGTGGACCCGTGCAGGTGTGAAGTCCAGCCGTCACCCATCCCCACCGAAAACCACACTTCTCTCTGGGGTTTTCAAGATCCCTTCAAGATGTCATTTCTTTTGGCCCCCCCCAAAGCCCACGGGGCTCTGCAGCTGGCAAGAGCGGCCCATGCTGCCGCTGACAGGACACGTTCCCCCTCCCTTCCAATGTGCCCTGACGAGGCTGACGTGGCACTTCTCCATCTGACCTGACAGCTCGGGAAATTCAGCCGGGCTGGCAGGACCCACACGCCACTCGCCCGGCGCGGCGGGTCCCGGTGCCAGCTGTTTCTGCTTCCACTTCATCACTCCTCTTGGACCGGTTCTCCAACACTGGCAGCAGCAGCAGCTCCTTTGACTCCAGACCTCGCGGACGTCAGCTCTTGGAGGAAGCTTGTGCATCCCTGTCAGGCCGGTGACAGGGATTGCCAGGCGTCCCGCCGTGACATGGCACTTCTCAGCACAGCGAAGCGGCTGCCGGGGCAGGACGAGAGCCTGGCTGCCAGATGCCTGGAGAGGGATCTCTGCTGGGAGAGGGATGCAGGTGCCCGCAGCTCTTGGGGTGCCCGGGTCTGCAAAGACCAGCCCAGAGGGGATGGGGAGCCCCACGGCAGGTCAGAGGAATGACCCCTTTCCCAGGGGAGGAGGTGGCTGCTGCTGCTGCTGGCTCGAGCTGTGCTCCTGGAGAAAAGCCACGAAGCAACTCTCATCCCTCCACTCCCAGAAGGGTCTCTCACCCCTCCTCTGAAGCATATTGACGTCGTGTTTTGGGACTGAAAACACAGCCCCGCTCCTGTACTTGTGAGCAGAGGGTGAACCCAAACTGCCATCCTCCTTGGTCAAAGAGAAGGACCGTGGACTGCCTGGACTCTGTTCCTGGAAGCAGCCAGGGCAGGCAGCTGGCAGAGAAAAGTGTTTTCAAAGCTGCCTGGGCATCCAGGATGGTCCTGAGAGGTGCAGATCAGCTGGAAGAGGAGCTCCAGATACCTGCTGAGACTTACCCAGTCTGGGCTGTCCCCATGAGCTTCCAGCTGCCAGCTCAGCTGTGGCACCCACCAGCCTGTAGCACGGGGTGCAGCGTCCCCACACAGCCTTGCACCCCTCGAATGGAGACCTCCCACCAGCTTGCCCTGGAAGCCCCCACCTCTGTTTCCTGTGCTTCTTGCACTGGGGACAGGTTGGGAATGGGTGTGGGTTGAGGGGTGCTTCTGGCATTTCATAGAATCATGGAATCGTCTAGGTTGGATAGGTTGGAAGGGACATTAAAGATCATTTAGTCTAGCCATCAAGCTAACTCTGACCAAAAAAAAAAAGCCTAAAAATCACTAAACCCAAGGGCACCCAGCATCTTCCTTCGCTCCCACAGCCCTCCCCTGGCACCCACCATGCTCCATCCTCCACGGGGTGACCCAGCCACTGCTGCGGGTGCTGTGCTCTCTCCTGACACACCAGCGATGTCTCCGCGTTATCGCCGTTACGGGGCAGAACCCAGGAAACCCGATTTGAGATCCTTGAGATCTCTGCCACCCACCTTGAAATGCCTGCAAGTGCCAGAGAAGCAGGTTTGCAGCTGGGGTGAAAGGATAATGCCCTGAGAGCATTATCAAGAGCTGGGAAGGTGTCCTTTATAGCCTTTAGAGCCCATCCTGCAGAGAGGGGGATGCTTTTCCACGGTGTTAAATATTGATTGGTGGGTCGGGAGGTGCAGAAGGGATGTCTGGCTGCCTGTGCCAGGGTAGGGAAGGGGCTGCTTGGCGTGAGGCACGGCTGGTGACGCAGGTACCTGCCAGCACCCAGGTGGACTGATGTGACACCTGCTTGTCATCACTGTGTGTGCTCACTCCCGCAGACGGGGACGTTTGTTCCTTGGGGTCAAGTGAACCGTGAGTCAGCCCGGAGCAGCCTTTGCCTGTTCCTTTTGTCCTCCCGCCTTCCGCTCCGCCGGTAGAAGTAGGAACCTTTGCCTGGTTAGATGGCTGCTTTTCTCCTCTCTATAATTAGATCTTCTCGTTGTCTGTTTGGTGCTTGTCCGACCATATCTGAGGTTGGCTTCGGCTGTCAGGCAACCACAGGGCATTCCAGTCCAAGTGCTGCTGATTTCTGCTTTTACCCGTCCAAAAAAAAAAAAATAAAAAAAAAATAAAAAAAAGGAGAATGAATGCACTGACATGCCAGCCCTGGCCCCGGTCCACGCCGCAGCCAGACGCCTGAGGCTCAGCCCTGCTCTGGAGGAGCACTGGGAGGGGAGGAAGCCAAGCTGCCCTCGCGTTGCCCAAACCACCTCTGCTGCTGGTTGTGGGAATTAGAGGTGCTGTGTGTTGCGTGGGGCTGTGCAAGGGAGAGGGTCCTTGCCCTCAGGCTCTCGATGCCTGTGCTCATCCCTCTCCCTTTTTTTTTTCTTTTCTTTTTTTTTTTTTTTCAGGGGATGCTCTGGGAATGGGCACCGGTGCCTCTTCATCTTGGATGGCAGAAGATTTGCAGGCGCGTTGGTGGCCAGTAATGAAATTACGATGGCTCCCCCAGCCCTGGCTTCTGACCAGGATCCTGGCTGTTTTGGGGTGAATGGTGGCCGGGGCAGGGCACTGCAGGCAGCCACCGGCAGCAATCAGCAGGCAGGGAGGCACGGTGCTCCTGGCCTGCCGTCCCTACGCAGTCTTGGCTCCCTTTTAGGCAGTTTTACAGCTGCTAGCAATTTAGGTGAAAAATCTCATCGCTGCAGTCAAAAACACATTGGCTAAATACCACGCAACTTTGAGTAAAAGGAAAAAAAAAAAAAAAGAAAAAAAACCCCAACCTGTAGATTTTTTTTTTAAATAATGCTTTGGTCAACAGATAGAAAACCTGGAGAGCCTGGAGACAGAGAGGATTGGGAGGTGGAGAGATGGGGGTTTTAGTGCTCTGGAGCCAGGAGTTCTCACAGGGGTGGCTGAGCCAGCAGAGGAGTGAAGAGAAGAGCTGGTGGGTGACAAGGGGGCTCAAACCCGGGGAGCAGTCCCAGTGGGGAAGGCAGGGACCCTCTGCACTGGGGGAATGGGCAGTGCAAATGCGAGGGGCTGTCACGCACGTTGAAGTTTGCAGCTCGGGGAAGCGCAGCTGCATCGCAAGGAGAGACCTAAAGCCATCCTGAGCAAACAACAGGGCGAAGGAGCCCCAGCTGCTGCCAGCCAGACTCCATTTTGCTCGTTTCTAGCAATCCGGCAACACAATTTTGTGCTTTGACAGCTCCAGTTCATGATAATATTTTTTTTTTTTCACCTAACTTGATTTTGCTCTCAAATGCACTGACACAGAAGTTCATTGGTCTTATGAGACTTGAACCGTCTCAGAGAGGCAACGCTGGGGCGAGACTCCAGCTTTGGGGCAGGTTGAGGGTATGTGAAGGAATTTAGCTGCAAGCCTGGTGAAAGTCTGGCAGACCTGAGGTGCTCTGAGCAAAACATTCCTTGCTCAACAAATCAGCATTTCATAGTGTGTCCCGAAAAGTGATGCTTTTTGGCTGGGTTATTTCAGAGACACTTTTAACAGCACAGCATGCAGTGCCCATGCAGTGACACAGAGCTGCTGCAACCCATGGGATGATACCGTGGGTGTACCCAAGACACCGTGGGCAGAGCTGGTACCTCCCAACACAGCATCCTGCAGGAGGTGGGGTGGTGGAGCCCCATAGCTGCTTCCCCTCTCCTGACCCAGTCACTTCTACAGCCCCAGGTGCCTCCAGCACAGAGGAGGGGTCCCATCATCTTGCTTGGAACACACAATGCTTATTGGCTCTCTCAAAAAGTTTGGGGTTTTATCTTTTATGGTGGTTTTGCCCAAATCAAAAAATGGAATAAAATGTGTCTATTCCTATCTTACTTTATTTTAATAGGATTAACTATTCTGGTGCTATCAAAATGTCTGTTTCAACATTTCCAGGCTGAGGAATTTCTCTCTTTGTTCAAAATGACATTTAGGAACAAATTTAATTTAAGTGTTCTTTCTACTTCTGTTTGAAAAAGTCCAAATTGCAATGACGTATTTTGGCTTTGTTGACACCGAACAGTTGGACTGATCCAAAAGAAATGCTTCCAGAACTTCATTTCCAGAAAAAAAATTCAGACTTTGATGGGCCTGTTTCATTTGCAAATGACAGGGGGAGAAAAAAAAAAAAGAAAGTCACATCCTCAGCATTTCCTGTGAAAATACAGCTCCTTTCCTTCCCCCAGTGGTCTCTGAGGCCGCATGGGGCAGACACGAGATGCTGTCTCCATGGGTAACCAGCTGCTTCCTGGCTGGGGGTGCATTTGCTGCTGGGGGTGTTGGTGCAGAGCCCCGTGAGGGTGGTGGGGATGCAGGTGCAGGTAGCACCAGGGCAGAGCTGAGAGGTTGGGGTACTCCCAGGCTGCCCGACCCCCCCCCCCCCCAGCAGTGGAACGTCACAGTCTGATCCAAGTTGCTTTTCAGCAGAAGCCACCCTTGGCAGATGCCACCCACTCTTCTCCCAGCTGGCTCTTTGGGAAAACCCGGTTCCTACAACCTTGGTCACCAGTGGACCAGTCATTGCCATGTTTCAGGTGGGGGGGAGCTTTTGGGCCCCCCTGCTAGCCCCTGGAGCACTTCAGAGGCATTTGCAGCCGCTGGGATCTGGTGCCATCCAGGGGACTTCAACCAGTGATGGATTAAGCCTAATATATTTACTGTTGCAGGTCAGTCTCGGCACTTTTCTCCTGCTCTTTAAGTGATGTTTGCTTATCAGCTTACTCCATTTATCATGGGTTAGCTGGTGTGCGCCAGCCACTCCGGGTCTTGCCTGCAGAGTACAGTTGATTAGGAGAGATTTCTTCTCAACGTCTAGGGCTTGCCTTACCAGCTCAGAGAGGGACGGTCCTTTGCTGGGCTGTAATTAATAAACCAGCAGCCTACAGACTTCTGCCCCCCCCAGCTCCCCTGCCTGCTGGCGAGAGACGTCAGGAGGAAAGGTGTTAATTTTGGGGGGGAGAGTCTGACATCCTCCCTCAACAAGGGGGCAGCTTCCAGCCAGTCACCTAACAAAAAGCACCACAAAGAGCAGGTGGCAAAACCTCTGGGAGATCTGCGGGGATGGGATGCCACTCTCCTGGAGACAGGGAGGACAACGACTGCCTTCAACCCGCCATTGAAGCAGGTTGAAGCGTGAAGTAATACTGCCAAAGAGGTTAAGGGGAATGAGACGGTTTTTACAAATATACCAGGGGAGTCCTAACTACTGGAGAGAAAGTAGGAACCATTAATAAATTAGGAAGAAGATTAAATTAATGATGACTCTCAAATGGCTGAACCGCTGCAACAGCCTTCTAAAGTCTGCCTTTAACCAAAAAAGAAAAAAAAAGAAAAAGGAAGAAAAGCTAAAGAGCGTCTACAGACAATAAGAAAACAAAGGAAACCTTGTCAAATTGTCAAATATAATTCTTGAGCAAAAGCAGGGTGAACCTGTACCGGCTCAGCAGGGCTGGGGGCATGCAGCAGGGGACGGGGTGGGACTGAGCTTATGAAATAAAGCAGGGACTTGACAATAGAGTTGTTTAAGTTACAGAGAAGCAGGAAATTACCAGAGGATTTGGAAAAGGGAAGTACACCAGCCTTCATGAAAAGACAGTGATCCCAGCAGCGATAACTTTACGGCTCCATCTTCAACCCAACAATAGAGGCGATAACCAGGGAGACTTCTGGAAAACAACAAGATTGCGGCAGTGCCCAGTGGGACCGCGGGGGCTGAGGGGGGACCAGGCACACGACCCACAGCGGTTTTGCCCCCATAACTTACCCCTGGCACTCCTGCCCTCTCCCCACCCTGCCTTTTGTGCCAGCAACCAAAGGGCTCGTCCTAAAATGCACCCCTGGTAATCGGGGAGATGTGTTTTCTGCTTTCAGGCTCCCTCCCTGGTGAACCTCTGGAGATCTCAACAGCAGCTACAGTCCTTCTGCTTTGTGTGCAGCCTCACTGGGCTTCTGGTGCTGGAAATGCATCCACAGCTCTTGTGGACAGTCAGAGGAAGGTTCTAATCAGACAGAGGTAGAAACAGCAACGGTGGGTGCATCTGTTCGATGGCTCTGGGACGGAAACATTGAATTCTAGGTCATCTGGACAGAATGTCTTATTTCCCAGGAATGGGAGAAGAGCCCCCAGAGCCCTGACCCAGAGGAGGACAGGTTCCTGCTCTCTGACCTGCAGTCTTGGTCTCTGCAGGACGAGGCAAGCCTCACTGGAGCAGTCACACGTTCTCATTGTCACGAGATCTTTCTCCACAAGTATGAGACACACCGCTGGGTTTAGCTTGGAGCAAAGATTTTGGCCCAAATTTTGCAGAGAGAAGACTCTACAACGCAGAGTACTTACAAAAGCAGAGTCCTGGATTTGCCCAGAAGAAGCTCTCCAGTGCCCAGTGCTTGGCTGGGGATGGAGCAGATGCCGGGGCACCAGAGAGGGATTGCACCAGCATGGAGTCCTGAATGATCATGGCCATGCCTTGTGCCTCCTCTCCTTGCCTTCCTTCTGCTGGCTTTGGAAGCTCTTTTCTGCAACGCTGGTCAAGGAACAAGTGATTAGAAGTGTCTGACGAAGGCCCATCACGTCGGAGGGTCTTGCTTGGAGCATGTTTGCAAAGGAGGGTCCTACAGGCAGAGGGGGTAGCCAGAAGCTAATGGTGGCTCTCAGGCAAGGTGTCCCCAGGCATCCTCAGGGATCCCACAGGGACAGCCCAGGGGTGTCCTGGTGCAGCAGTTGTGCCACGCACACCGGGGCTGCCAGGCACCACGCTGGCTCCGGCAGCCCCTGCTTGCAGCTTGTGTGCCTGGGCACAGCTGGAGACGCTGCTGTCCCAAGGAGATACAGACACAATGGAGAGACACAAAGAAAATGATGAAGGGGCTGAAGGATGGGATTTAGGAGGCAGATTAAATGAACTAAATCTGTCTAGCTTTGCCGATCAATCATGCAGGCAGGAGCCGGATAACTGTCTCAGAGTGCCTGAAGGGTGCAAACACTGAGGGAGAAGGAAATTACTTAGGGGACTTCAGGGTGTCAGAAGGGGAAGAGGAATGCCAGGAGCCGCTGACTCAGCTCTTCCTGCTGTTCGTGATGGATCTTCAGGGCCAGGGGATGGGACTGGCCCCCAACCAAACCATGGCTGGGCTGCAAGGGAAGCTTCTGGCTCATGGCTGGAAGCTCAAGGTCTGCAGAAATTGTATATGGGGTGGTGATGGAACAAGAAGAGCATGGTGGGATAAGGGGGCTGTGCAAGGAGAGCAGCAAGGTGAGGAAGGTGGGATGGGACTGATAAGAAACCACAAAAGATGGCATTTTCTGTTGCATCTGTGTTGTTACAGACCTTGACTTTGGCAACATGGCTCCGTGGGATGCCTGCATGGAGTTTGCCCGAGTCAGCTGTCTGACTGGAGATCTCTGTGGCAGGAGAGCCTGGGAGAGCCCATCACAGGGCAGGGTGGTCCTCTGTGCAGCGGTCCATGAGCAGTCCCGGGCCATACCCTCTTCAAACGCCACAGGGACGGAGTTCACCCAAGCCTTCATCAACGCAGAGAGAGCTCAGCCCCTTCGGTGGTGGGATGGTTTTGGGTGCCCTCCCAGCAGAGGAGAGTTGTCACTCCTCCCCAGTGCCAATCACAAGGCACATCTGCCAGCGCTGTGGGTCAGACCTGCTGCCCTCCATGCCACCTTCCCCAGCTGCAGAGCAGGCAGCAGGGCTGTCTTGTAGGACAGATCATTTTGACTCACCCGCCCCCATCTTGGCCTCCCCCCATCAGCCCAGCCTGCTGGTTTATTAGGGCCTCTGGCACAGCTCTGCCTCGTCCGGGCTCTTTATCTGTTTTCATTTTCTATGCACACCTCTGGGGCACTGCACAGACACAAAATAATCAAAATGACAGTCCCCAGATAAAGGCCACTTTTGTTAGGAACACACCAAGTTCTCATGTAAAAGCATACAAATGGCAGTTTATTTTCTATCTCAGCACCTTTTGGGTCTCGCCAGCGCTGAATACCTTGTGAGTCCAAAGGAAAAATATCCCGGTCAGCTCTTTCACACTCGTGAAACATGGTGCAGTGCATAAAGTTCAGAGCCAGGAGTGAATAACGGCGACTTTCATTAACTGTCAAGTGAAACCAGAGTCAGGCTGAAGTGCTAATTCCAGTTGGGACCCGTTCAATAGCAAATTAACCTGCCAGTGATCTCCCAGTAGGCTACTGAGCAGAGCAGAAGGAATAATTTGAAACTAGGTTTGTAGAGGTAGGTAATATCTTTTTTATTAGATCAGCAGATAATTTGTAGCCGGATACTTATTCAATGAGCCTCCGTGTGCGTGAGCGGCCTCTCCTCCTCCCCCTCACACCCCAGCAAACCACGAAGACCTTTTCGGATGCTCGCACGTAGGCAGAGCCCGAGC
>JAHREE010000338.1:0-23370 GCA_033628505.1 Tringa tobata | reverse complement strand
TGCAGCTCCTCAGCCCGTCTCCTTTCTGGCCCCTGACTCCCACACCACGTGTGGACGTGACCAGAGCCCTCTACCTCCGGAGCAGCACAAGCACAACACCAATTTCTCTTTCCAGGCCTTGGGGAAGGCAGCCTGGACTGCTGCCCATTTCCACAGCAATGCTCCAGAGATCAATGAGTACAGAAATATCGGAGGCCGAAAGCACTAAGCGGAGAGCTCCCCGCAGTCCAGGCTCCTTCCCTATTTTTCCTAGGCTGAGCTAACATCATCCCTACAACACCCAGGCAGACGGTTTGCAGGACCACTCCTAGCACTACAACACCCAGACAGACAGCTTCGGGGGCCAATTCTAGCACTACAACACCCAGACAGATGGCTTTCCAAACTTAACACCGTCACTACAGCACGCAGACAGATGGCTTCTGGTATCTGAAACCGACCTGACGCTGCCCATAAAGGTGGTTGCTGCAGTTCAACGCCACACCTACAGCTCTCAGGGCAATAACCAGCAACACCCGCTCTTACAATAAACACCGAAAGAGATCTTCAGACTGATGCCAGCACACAGATGGATTTCTCCGAGGCACCAGAGTCAAAAGATATAACGTGCACAGCCGTTTCCCCCGGACCCTGCAGCGCTGAGCATCTCCCCCCTCATGCTAAACAATAGTATCTAAACACCAGTGCAGACAGCTTGCTCCAAAGTTAATGGCCTGTCAGCCCCCAGATGCAGGCACGGATCAAACCGTGGCCCCTGGAGTGTATTACAGAGGCACACACTCGCTGCAGCACCGAAGCAAACGACTTCCCAGATCCTGCCGAGGGTATCGCAGCAGAACCACCACATAACTAATGTGGACAGATGCACCCACCAGCCTCAGCATCACCGGCACTGGTAGTGCTAAACCGCTTTGTCGGCAGCGAGGGCCTGAGCCCGGGCTCCCAGAGGACATGTTCTTCCCTCGCTCGCCGTAGCTGGAGCTTGAGGAACCACCTCCCTGCTGCCGCTACGCCTGGGTGATGGTGGCCGGCTGGGAAGCAGGGGCATCCCATTGCCACAGCAACGGGAAGCAATCCTGAGCCAGTGGCCGGAGCACCCAGACGGATGGCTCTGGACACTGACCATCTTCCTGCAGGGACCAGGCAGGTCAGATGACAGCACTCCCAAAAGCACCACCAGCACTCCCAAAAGCACCGTCTGCCCTCCCAGCTTCGCTGAAACCCCCTGTGATACCCAGTGAAACAAATTCCATCCCTCCGTAACAGATTTTTGTGCTTGTGGTGCCACTTACACAGTCTCCTACCCTGGCACAGTAGGGCTTCAACCTTCGCTGGACTATAAAAAGCAGAATTATTACATTAAATTACTGAATAATTATGTTAAGAACTACCTTAATAGGATTACAGGGTTCAAAGGTCAGGAAATGCCAAAATTAGGATTGTCCATGCCTTCTTAATTCGCTTCATGAAATTCTGCTTCTTGATGCAGACCAGAATTATGCTCTGGTGGAAAATATTTTCCCGGGGGTCTCTTTGTGCCTCGGGGGGACAGGACAGAACCACCTGGGAGATATACAAGGCTTTTCAGGAAAAATAGGCTTTCCCAGTGAGACTCCACCCCACAGGCTGCAGAAATTGGGTAAGGTACAATGAAAGGGTCAAAAGATCACAGAAAATTACCTCTCTAAAGCAAGGGGCTGCCAGAGGGAGGGGGATTGCTTTACTATTGAGAAAACAATTAGCAATTTCCTTTCTTGCCTCCTTCTGGAAGTGAAATAACTGGACAGGTCTCGCTGTCACTTTTAAAAATATTTGTTAAGTGGCATATGTCCACTATGAAAAATTGTGTCCTTGCAGTTAAAGTTTGTCAAAAATTCAAGCAACTGAAAAAAAAAGTCAGGTAATGAGCATTACTGGGAAATCTTCTTCACCCAAGTTTTATACTTGTATAAAACACAGCAACAAGCCTAGCTCCAAAATGAAATCCTGCTTCCCGTAATATCCAAACACTGTCCCTTGGCCAACCAAGAACTTCTCATGACGCCTACAGACAACATACATTCAACAAATAACCACCAGAAAGGACGAGGAGCCACGCTGCAATAATCAAACTGAAGCGTGCAATAACCAAACCATCCTCCCGGTTGCACGATTTGCTCCTGCAACACCCAGCCCAGGTGAGGAACAACTCCTGTAGCACCTCCAGGAGCGCAGGAAGGTCTTGAGGAGAAGTTGTGGGCAGCCCAGCAGCTGCCTTTCTTCCTCCCCCTGCCCAAGGGGGAGGGGCAGGTGGGAGCACAGGGTTCTTCTGCATTTTGAGTCCTCTCTCAAAAGGGCTAATGACGGTTATGTAAATTAGCAGAGGAACACCACCTGCTATCCCCAGGGGCTGTCAGCTCATGCATGCCTTGTATGCGCATTCCTGCTGCCCAAATACCTACACAATTGCTCCTTCCACATTCCCTCCTTGCCTTTGCCTCCCCTGCATAGGATTCCTCCCAGCCCCTCCCGGTGGGGGTCCCAGCCTGGGTCTGTGGAGCTGACCTGTCCCCCTGTCCAGCGCACATGGACGCATGGCCCAGAGCCTCCTGCCATGCCCCAGGTACTGGTGTGCTGCCAGTCGATGGGAGGGGGTGACCAGGCCACCAAGGGCAGGAGCAGTGCCACCCATGCGAGTGAGAGCTTTGGGTGCCCACCAACCTAACTACAGGGCGTCTACAGCTGAGGTGCCCTTGCCCAGCCTTCTGGTACAATGCATTTTCCAGCTGGGGTCTGCTGCGCCTGGGGGAACGGCAGGAGAGCTGAGGTTGTGGCCCCCAGGTCCCTTTACCTCATCTCCCTCCTCCCCTCTCAGAGCATCACTGAGGCAGAATTATAGAATTGTCCAGGTTGGAAGGGATCTTTAAGATCATCGAGTCCAACCATCAACCTAATGCTGACAAAACCACCACTAACCCATGTCCCTCAGCACCACGCCTCCCCGGCTTTTAAATACCTTCAGGGATGGTGACCCCAGCACTGTTCTGGGCAGCCTCTTTAAATGTTTGATAACCCTTTCTGTGAAGAAATTTTTCATAAAATCCATCCTCAACTTCCACTGGTGCAACTTGAGGCCATTTTCTCTTGTCCTATCACTTGTTAATTGGGAGAAGAGACCAACCTCCACCTTGATACAACCTCCTTTCATGTAGTTCATGGCTTCTGGAGGGGACTAGAGACCTGTCCTCTGGTTCCTGCAGGAGGATAGTGCTCTGCGCTCCTGCCATTGCTCCAGAGGCTGGTGACACTCACCTGCTTGCACTGGAAGCCTTGGGGCAGCAGTGAGGACATGTGCAGCAACCCACATGCCCCAGGCCACCCCACGGCTGCCAGGCACAGGATGTGTTAATACAGCAAATGCTTCTTACAGGAGGAACTTGAGCTTTACCTTGTTCCCCAGCCTGGGAAAGGCAGGGGTCTGATCCTTCCTGACCCAGCCCCTCTGCTCAGGCACAGAGCTCGGGGGGAACACACGGAAAGGTCCCCTCCAGCCCACACCCCACACCTGTTTCCAGAGGAATTGCAGCACCCCATCCCTGGAGCTGGCCTTCCTTCTGCTGCAGCCCACCGCTCCAGCCAGCCTCCCTCCAAGGGTTAATCTTCTTCTGTAGAGCTTCTCAAAGCTAATTAGACGGAGCCTGGGCAAGTGTGGTGGCAGACGCTGCTGCACTTATCTCCCCACTTCCGGGGCTCTGCCCTTATCATTTAATTAAAGCTGCAGCCGTGCTTCCCTTCCTGGCAGCAGCTAATCAGGGAGGGCACTGGAGCTTGAGGCAGCCTTTGCCAGTTCGCCAGGGAAGAAGAGGGAGAAGGGCAGGGAACACGCCCCAGGAAGGACAATAAAAGGGAGAAGAAGATAAAGAAAGAGTCCCTTTGTGCTGGCAGCCTGGGGACAGGGAGGGCAGCAAGGGACCTGCTAGTCTGCCAGTGGTGCAGTGTTGCGGGGGGATGCAGGGTCCTCTTGGCTCTGGATGGACCACCGCCATGTCAGCCTAAGAGTGAACCAAGAAAGATGCCTCCACTACAGGCTAGCTCTATCTCCCAGCAGGAACAGGACCCTGGGACCCCCACACTTGCCCAAAGCAGCTCTCCCAGCAAGGCATGCTGAGATGCCCCTTGACAGCAAAGCCCATGCATGCCACATGCCCCAATGGCAGAGCAAGCCACATTCAATCCTCCTGCAGGTGAGGAACGACCCATGCCATGCAATACCTAGCGTCCCAAAGAAACCTGGGGACCCCCAGAGCACTGGGGAAGGGGCATGTCCAGGAGGGATGCCATCAAGCAACAGCAGAGACGTTAATCAAGCACCAAGAGAGACGGCCATCAAGCAACAAGAGAGATGGCCATCAAGCAACAGGAGATATGGCCATCAAGCAACAGGAGATATGGCCATCAAGCAACAGCAACTGCAGCGAGCTCCCACACTAAGTCTCTGAGGGAGAGCAAGGATGCATAAACCCCAAGAAATGCTGCTGTTTGGAGGCCACACAATGGTGTGCGGGCGCAGCTACACAGGGATATGTGCTGGCATATATTCAATGAGAGACTCAGCCATTTTGGGGCAAACAACCCCCAACCGATGCTGACAGCTTCTGTGCCAAATTCCACACCTCTCTTCCAAAGCACGGTTAAGCTAACAGTTCTTGAATAGAAATTCTTATAACCAGTTTGTTAGCTGGGCTGAGACAGCATGTCTTGTTCTCAAAAAACAGCTGGAACACCTCTGCTAAAACTTAAGAAAAAAAGAAAAAGAAATCAACCCTCGGGAAACCCAGCATGGAAAATTTAAGTTTTAGCGTTGGAAATCTGCTGAAGTGACAAGCAACGGAGAATAAGTCTGTATAATACAAAATGCCAAACTGCCTAAGGCTGCACAGTCTATATAATGACCTTCATTGCAGGTTCCAAAAGCTGCTCTGAAGGCTCAGCCTGGTTGACATGTGTATGTGTGCTTGGCGTGCTCCAAGCAAGAGGAACAGAACAATTGTTTCAACATTATGCCCACGCTATCAGAATCACTGAATGGTTTGGAAGGGACCTTAAGGATCATCTGTTCCCACCCCCTGCCCTGGGCAGGGACACCTCCCACCACACCAGGTTGCTCCAAGCCCCTTCCAACCTGGCCTTGAACCCCTCCAGGGATGGGGCAGCCACAGCTTCTCTGGGCAACCTGGGCCAGGCTCTCACCACCCTCACACCAAAGAATTTCTTCCTGAGATCTAACCTAAATCTCTCCTCTTTCAGCTTAAAACCATTGCCCCTCATCCTATCGCTCCACTACTTGATAAGACTCCCTCCTCATCTCTCCTGAAGCCCCTTGAGGGACTGGAAGGGGCTCGAAGGTCTCCCTGGAGCCTTCTCCAGATTGAACTTGCCCAACCCTCTCAGCCTGTCCTCACAACATAGGTGCTCCAGCCCTCAGATCATCTCTGTGGCCTCCTCTGGCCCTGTTCCAACAGGTCCATGTCCTTCATGTGCTGAGGACTCCAGAGCTGGACACAGTGCTCCACTATATAGCCCTTCCACTGCTCCTGAAAAGGGTCATCCTCTCCCACCATTGCTCACCTACTAGTTCCTCAATCCTCCTACTGTCCTTATCACATGAGCAAGCATTAACGCATGGTATTTTAATTTTTTTTTTTTTTTTAATTAATTTTCAGCAAGACCAGTTTTCTCACCTCCCCTACAGGCTTGTGTCAGAGCGGGGACTCACGTGCACAGCCTCGGAGTGTCTTGCGAGGTGCACCAGTTCATGTGCACGGGGACTCGGGAATATCGGTCCGGTTTTATGAGCGCTCTCTGTGTTTGCTCCTTGGTGGCTGCCTTTCATTGCACGCTTGTATTAAAGCTCTTGTGTCAAGGAGAATGGAACTGGCGTACGCATGTCTGCCTTTGAACAAAACCATTGTTAAGCCCCATCAACAATTTAATAATCTTTCACTCGCAGGACAATGGATCGGGGGAAATTATTCTTGCAGGGGGGCCGGTAGCCACACAGCAAAGCGTTGTTCGAGGCCTTTGAAGTCACATAGGTGTTTAACTGACAAAAGAAATCACAACTTTATGAAAAGGGCTTGCCTCAACAAGGGGATCGGGAAACAAAGGAAAATCAAGACCACTCGGAGAGAAGCAGAGCAGGGGAGAAGGAAGAGCCCTTGGAAGAGAGTCAAGCCAAACCCCACGGAAACTGGGAGAGGAAATGACAGTATGGATTTGCATGCATACACTTTGTTTTCTTCCCACAGATCTTTCCTGGGCTGTTTAAGAGTAAAGTGAGCACATTCAGTCATTTCAGCTTTTCTTACAGTCTGTTCTGATTGTAGAAACATGCTGGTTGCCCGAACCATAACGCAGACACCGAGGAGGAAGAAGCCAGATCCTTGCGGCAGATATTTGAAGGATCAGGGGATGGGCACTAAATCCAGCCCTAATGGTTTTGGGCTGCCCCGAGGAGGAAATGTCTGTCTGCTGATGGAGAATGCACACATGGACCCGGATACCGCACCCAGCCACAGAGAACCAAATGCACACGAAATCCAACCTACGGCAGTTCTGTGAGCATTAGACCCGGGGCACGGTCATGAAAATTTGGAGGAATGATCCGACACCAAGTGAGGGTGTCTGACTGCTGATTGCTCGGAGACGAAGAGCAGCCCACACAGGAGACCCTGAACCTCTGAACTACCCAGCCCATTTCTCTGCAGTGAAGAGACGTTGCCATAAACCCAGCTGAAAATGCGCCTTATTGACGCCTCAAACACCCACAGACTCAGAGGCTGAAAATCCGCAGTGGAGGCTAAATGGGGAGAGATTTCTTGGCTGGCACATGGCAGAAGCAGCATATGCACTGGTCAAATCCTCCTGTGGTGCAGCCAAAACGCATGCCAAGAAATCAACCCAGGTGGTTAACATTTAGGAATTGAACCACTTGCCATCTCACTGGCCTGGTTCCCCACTGAGACATTGAAAGGATTTGAAGCATCAGTGGCCACGGCCGGAGAGAAGTCACTTCCCCATGTAAAAATAGGAAGTATCGACGCCAATGCAGCTTGCTAAAGGTGCAGCTCTGAGAGATCAGGAGAATATCAGTGTGCTGGATGCAAATGGGGAGGTTTGGGAACGGGGCAGACTGGTTATGGTTTGTTTGGGAAGACCCAGGGAAAAAAAAAAAAAAAAAACAACACCCAGATCCTGATGAATTCTGCTGTGCCCTATGTTTGTTATTAGGATGGCAGAAAGGGGCTCCCGTGGGAGGGAGAGTAGAAAAAAGAAGGATAATCGCTTCCGATAGGGAATATCAACCTCCAGCTACCCCTGGGTGCTGCAGTTTACAGACTGCTGGAGGTTAGATGCAATAAAGTTTGCACCACCCGAGGGAGACCTGCCAGAAGCAGTCCTAAAGGCGCAGAATGAATAAAACACGCTCTAAAGAATGAGCGAGGATTAAACCTGCTGCCTAACACTCTGGCAGGACAACGGGGATACATCACCGCCTTGCATTAGAGGCAGATTGGCAAAGGGGATTTGCCAGCTCTGTCACCCCCAAAGCACAGCACAAGGGAACAGCAGGATGATCATGAGAAAAAATTTTGATTTCACGGTCCAAAAGAGATGTATGAAAACTTCCAGAATCAGTCCAAGGGCATAATTTTTACAGATTATTTTTCAAAAAGGGGAAGATGGTAATAGCAGGTCTGCTCCTTGTGCATAGTCCATAGCAATAGAAAATATGTGTGTAGCATTGAGTAAAGCAGCGGTGTACCTGCTTGAAAGAGCAGCCCAGGACAGGACAGGTAGAGAGCTCAAAAGGATCTGTGATTTGAGAGGTCTAGGATCAGCAATTGACCCTCTGAAGGAAGCCATTAATCATCATTAAGGAGGTTTATGTCCCGAGGGACCAAGAGGCACGATAACAGGAGTCCTGTGTCCTACGATGTGGGTTAGCAAAGAGAGAAAACAGGGCTTGGAGAATGAAAAATAAAATGCATGTAGGCAGCAGGGTTTATCTGCAGCAGGGAACTGCCTGAACACAGGGGGAGTTCGGGATCCAGCTGCTGATAGGGTGAACAATACCCTCGAAGCAGCATTGTTTTCAGGAAAGGCAAGATATTTGCCTTCTCTCACTGATTTATCTGCATCTCTGTGGGTGCCCCTTCCTGTGTGGCTAATAAGCAGCAAGATGCTAGACACAGAATACACAATTTCTTTTCCTTTTATTCATTTTCTTTCTCAATATAATAAGTCTTGCTTTTGTCAAGATCCCTGTTGTCTGGGTAATTTCATCTAGAAATCCTCAAGGAACAGAGATCTCTATATCCCTCAAAGTTTAATATCTTGGTTTTAGTTGGCATATTTTCAAGCAATAACTTATACAGCTGAAGAAAAAAAAAAGATTACTTATGTCTAATTGGCATTATACTAATTACCAGCAGAATACATCAGGCAAATATCACATCCACTCACTCTCTGTCATTTTACATTCCCTACTCCATCTTCTCTTTCCTCGGCAGCTATAAAACAACACAACATGCTGTTCTGACACATCCCTGAACACAGATCGTATCCTAACCCTCTCCTCCTTTCTCTCGCTGCCTCCTTGTTTTTTTCACTTCCAAGCAAGGTCGTTTTAAAGCAGACACAGATATAACTGATTGAGAACCTCTGGCTTTAAGAACTTGTGCCCATGCACCCCAGCATCCTGCTCTTCTCTCCCAGATCCCTTCCCCAGCCTCTCCCGATTTTTCTTGTACAGAGGGTTTATGGCCATCCACGTAAGAATATTTTTACCTGTCACATCTGAATAAGTATATGACTACAGAGAGACCAAAACAGGGACACACGTTCTCTCGCACATGGGCCATCTGAGCTGATTTATTCCTGACTCGCAGCATTTTTGCCAGTTTACCCTAAATGATTTTAAAAGTGAAATAAGTCAAACCTGATAGCGCAGGCCTCACACTGGAGTAGGAGCAAGAATGGTAAGGGCAAGGGTAAGAATGTAAATCTAAGCATCTCCAAGGCTCGCCAAGAGCACTGCCCTCATCATCTGGTTGATTTTGAGGTTAGCCTGCTTTCTCCCGGTGCAGAGCACCTCTCTGACAGACAGAGCCCTGGCACAGTTTGGGGTTGAACACTGTGGGGGAACCTTTCCCAATGGGCAGGAAGGATGAAGCAACCCTGACTGAAGGAATTCAGCCCAAGCGAGATGAGCTGTGCTGGGGCAGTTGGCCTCGAAGCCCAAGAACAAGCTCTGGCTCTTTGTATTTAGTGATACTGCAGTGAAAAGAGCACCCTTGCAGGACTCAGTATCCACCAGATCCTGGGCAGTCCCATTCTTCCATCAGTGAGGTGGAACCCTCCTTTCCAATGAAAAGCTGAAACCCATCATTATCTGGGAAGGCCAGTGCCCAGTGCAAAGGCAGAGGTCCTTCTCCATCCCTCTGTGGTCTCCAGCAGCAACAAACATGGACAACTTGTCCCTGTGTGCCTCTGAGACCTGTCTAGATGTGCCTGACTGGGAAAACGGTGCCCACCAAATACAAAGCACATAAGCTTCCCCCATTTCTGCTTGTCAAAAGCTTGTTGTCCTGCTGAGACCAACTAGAGGGCTGAAATGTTGGAAAAGGGAGCCCAGGTCCAACCACTCTGCCCAGGGAAGAAGGAGCTGACTACCACGTGGCTTCTCTACACCACTGTTGTGTTGGCACTGGACTGCATGGTTGCATCAGCTCACATGAAATGAGCCCTGGTTCCTGCAGGGGAACTTCAGCTGTCTGAAAGGAAAGGCAAATGCAGGGGCTGATACGGTTAGATAACCTCTGAGTCAAAGCAGCCTATCCTTGGTATCTCTCTCCAGATGCCATGACTAATGCTAGATTTATGGAGTGTCCTCTCTGCAAGTAAAGCAAAGAGCTAGCGTTACAACCACTTAATGGAGGTGACTTCAAATCAGGATGGATGAGAGCTTGTGGGAAGGAGACAGGAGGAGAGATTCATTGATAGCGAGAGCACAAAGGATAAAATCCTGGGGAAGAGCGAACAACTGAGACTGACATTTGACCTGTCTCAATGGCAAAGCCCACATTGATTTCACTGAGGAC
The DNA here is from genome assembly GCA_033628505.1 of Tringa tobata. Classification (NCBI taxonomy): domain Eukaryota; kingdom Metazoa; phylum Chordata; class Aves; order Charadriiformes; family Scolopacidae; genus Tringa; species Tringa tobata. The sequence continues at coordinate 13,228 of JAHREE010000338.1, read as the reverse complement.
GGGAATGAATCCCTTATCCGCTCTCTCATGCCTATGAGAGGGATTTTCCACCTGAGGGATCTACACCTGACCGATCCTTCAAACTCAGGCACATGCTATTTTTATGAGAAAGAAAATGTGCAGCATGAAGTCCTCAAGAAGCTCAAACAGGAGACTTCATAAGCTTCTCTAGCATTAAGTTTAAATCCCACACTAATGCAGGTCCCTTTACATGGGAATAGGCACTGCCAGGCAGGAAGGTTTATAGAGACATTCAGGAGCATTCAGAGGCAGATAAAGGGGAAATAACTGAGTTAGATCACACAGGAGCTGGAAATGGCATGTCAAATTACTTCAAAAGGAGCTTTCTAAGGAAGCAGGTCTTTGAAAACAACAAATAGTCTGGGACTGCTGAGGGATCCTAGTTGTCTGTTGCTTTTACACTTGGTTGCTTTTTCTGGTTTAGACGGATTCTAAACCTGAACGCCAACCTTATCCGGCTTCTCACTGCCCCTCTGCAAAATCCCTTGCACTTCCTGCAAGTTCAGCTCTTTGTGGAGCCATGGAGTAGTCAGGTTAGGAAAATTGCTCTGACTGAAGAGTAATATGGCCAAAAAAAAAAAAAAAGTGATCCAGCAAAACTTCAGCCTTATCAGCTCCCCGATCCAGTCCACCATGCAGCCAGACAAACAGCTGTGTTGGCACAACAGAGCACATGGCACGGGGACAGGGATGAGCAAACCAAGGCAGGGAGGAGGGGAGCTGCCTACCTTGGCACCCTCGCTAACAAAACCCACGGGGTGCTGGCTGGGCTTAACAGGTTCATCAACAGAAAGGCTCATAACTCAGCTGCTGGCTCTCCCCCATGGATGTCACACGGACCATCTGCAATTGCTCCACAGGACCTGTCCAAAGGCAGGACACTGGGTCTGAAGCCCCATTCAAACGCATATTTTAAAATCTTATAGAAAACACAAAAGAAGAGTTTGAAGGAGCTTCATCCAATCCCTCATTCTGAGGAAATGTCCTCTCTGGAGAGCAACGTGGTACAAACGAAGGGACCCACCCTCTTGTTCCTCTTGAGGATCTAATTAGTGAACTTGAGTTGAACCCATGAATAGTTTGAGGATGACGTAAACTACTCTTTGGAAAATAGACTTTCTACCATAGAAGGACTGTTCAGATTTGGTCCAGATAAGAATAGCTGTACATGACCATTTGCATGGGCATTTGCATGGGCATTTGCAACCGTTGCCAGGCAAAAGCAAAAAAAACTAAGTCCTGCATGGACTGAGTGGCAGTAACCTCTACTCACCTTGCAGCCACCTTGTGAAGGTGAAGAGTTCCCTGTTTTAACGTCACTAGGGCTGCAGGAGTGTGTGTGAGAGCTATGACCCAGCCCCAGGCCTGCTGAGGTGAAACGGGGGTGCAAAGTGTTCCTCCCTGGGCTGGAGGAGACATTGCTTGGTTTCCATGGTCTGGGAGACTGGGAAATCCTCCTCTCCCTGGGACAGTAGAATTCATATTCCCTGTATAAGCTCATTTATAGTTCTTAGATAAAAATTATATCCTTCCTCCTGTTCGCAACTGGTTCCTATAAGTCCCAAAGTTTGCTGTGGAGCTGACCAAGCCTGGTGAACATGGAAGAGTTGTTCCAAAAAGCAACATGAGTTTGGGGCTAGTTCTCAGCATATTGTCTAAGCCTCTCTTCTCTGCAGTGTTGTCCAGTAAAGCGGCAAATTCAGAGCAGGGTCACCTCCCTGAGATGTGTGCTCACAATAGCACAGGGGGAGGATTGTGTTGGGTAAGGCTTCCAAATGGAAAAAACCCCAAAGATTAAGAAAAATGACAAGGTTTTCTCCATCCAGTAGGTCCAGAGCAGGAAGAATGTGAAGGACATAAAAGAAGGGAGATGACATTCACTGATTCCATCATCTTGCCACAGAGAGCAAGAGGGAATGGAAGATGTTATGGCTCAGCCCAGGATCACAAGGAATAGCAGAAAACTCAAAAAACTCAATCTCGAATGCAGGAGGTACACATCCAGCCATAGGGACCTATATATACTGCAAGAGAAGGCGCCTTCCTACTGAAATATGAAGCTTTTAATCTCTTGGGTATTGACTCAGAATAACTGTCCTGCCTAGATTTTTCATAATCACATAATACAACTACAAGTCAGGGGCAGAAAGGGTGAAAAAAAAGTCATCAGAATCCAACAGAGAAATTTGGGTCCTTCAAATAACTCCTTTAGAGATGCTCAGGATCTGCCAAGGATCTTTGGAGAACTCGAGGACAATCTTACATGTGCACTACCACATAATCCTGTGAGACAATAAAGACACTGTCAAATAAATTATTAAAGCTATTTTGGACAACCTCTGAAGCGAGTAGCATCCTTCTTAGAAGGTCTTGAGAGGATTAAAGGCATTCTTTGTCGCTGGTAGCAATGTACTTGTTACTCAGTCTGGGGAAGAAAAAACAGCTGTACCCTGCTTACCCTGGGATCCTGGGTACAATTAAGGAAGGTGACCTGGTTGACATGGCAAACACAACAGCTCTGACCTGAATGGCTCTTTTGTAAGAGCGTTTACCCAGACACAGGTGCTGGAAAATACGGAAAAGAAGAAATAGGGTGAGAACAAGTTTGAAATTACAGCTCAGACAGAAATGGCGTGTTGAAACCAAGATGGTGTAATCCACGGCCATTTGCAATCTGTCGGATGTTGTCTCTCGTGATAAGAATCTTTTCCCACATTCTCTCTTCAGTAGCGATTAGGAAAATCAGAAGCTGTCTTTGGGGATGAACCAACATTAAGTGAAGAAACTAGAGAAGTCTGTGGTTTCTTATGAAGAAATAAAGATGCCCGTAGAGCTGAAGATCACTGAGAAACCCAGACATAATTTGTAGAAGCAGGTGAGATGCAGAAGATGGTCACAGAGAGCATGCATACCCTTAACAAGAGCAGGACTTGGAAACCACTAGTAACGACAAAACATCTGCAACAGGTAATTCCAGCCCCGATGTCAATAGTCAGTGTGAAAAAGGAAAGGGCTGCAGATCAGCTAAAAAAAAAAAACCCACAATATCTCAGCGACAGAGGAATCCAAGCACCAGTCAGACCCAATGGTCCTCAGCTGGTCAGATGTGTGACCTGATGGTTCTCAGTCAGCGAAGAGGAGACCAGTGCAGCGCCAGCCAGAGACCATCTTCCTTTATTCCACACACAGCAGCACTTACCCTGTCTTACAACACACCTTCAGGTTTCTCCCACAAGGTGCGAGACCTTTCAGGAACAGAAGAGGACTGTGTACCAGACATCCTCTCTGGGCTCACCAGCGTTTGACCGGGAATGGCACAGAGTTAGCTCGAATCCCACATCCCAGACAGCAACCCAGTCAAAAGCATTCCTCAGCGCTCGACAACAAAGCAAAAATGCTGCAGGGTACATTTTAAAAAAAAAAAAAAATCCCCAGACTGAACATGTGCCTGGAACACTTTCTGCAAGACAAAAGGGACATTTAAAGATAATGCAAAAAAAGAAGAATAGGTTTTAAGATTTAGAGACTTCACTCTGCCAGAGGAAGAGACAGAATGTAATTTTTTTTTGGTCCCATCTGCTGGCTGGCAGAAACTGAACAATAGCAGTGACAGCCTTAAAAAGAAGCTCATGACCAGACTGACATGGAGAAGAGACCAGGAGGCAGTGGCTGCCCAGTGCTGCAAATTCATCTCAGCACCATGAGAAGAGACTGTTGGCTTGGAAGTCCTCTTCTGAGCCACCCCCTTTTGCAAGATGCTGTGATATTGCAGAGCGTGTGTACAGCAAAGTCCTAGCCAGAAGCAGCTCTCTGTCATGAGGTGGACACACGCGCCTGCCGTGAGACTATGAAGCGAAAGACTAGAAGTCACATTATCTCTGTGCCTGGTGCTGATATGGATGCCACCGACTGCTGCTGGAGAGCTGCGGGCTATCGTCTGGACACATCCACGCCACTAAAAGGTTGTTGGCAAACCAGCAATCACGCAGGGAAAAAACGATAAGAAGGAACAGCAGACTTGAACTATAATCAGAAGTGTGGCAAAGGGGAGCAGGAGGAAAAAAAATCTCCCCGGGCTGCCTTTGCAAGGGTTGCCAAAAAGCAGCACTTACATCCAAGATGTGCCAGATGTTGCTGCTGCCCAGAAATGGGGCTGCAGGTCTGTGGTGGCGTCATGAGCAGATGGCAATGGCTGGGAGGAGCCCAAGGAAGGGTGGGAGGAAAGGAAGCGAGACCCAGCTGCCAAAACGTCTTGCCTTGGCACCGTAAGGGACTTTACTCGGTTTCTGAGTGAATCAAAGAGAACTTTAAATGTTGACTTGCCTGCATGTGATCTACAAGTGCGCATGAAGCGCCGTGTCTTCTAAGATCTTAAGATTCAATGGAAAGAAATGGGAGCTCGAGCAGCGTAAGCAGAATTTAAGTGTAGGCTTGTGAAATGGGGAGCAGAGAGGATCTACCTCTGGAAAGGGCTCTCCAGGGATCTCGCACACTTGCCACCATTTGCAGTTTGCTATCAAAATGGGATCTTTCCAAAGGAGTGCTCCCCCCTCAGCAGTGGTGAGAAGCAGAAATCACAGGGTGAAATTTTATGCCCTGTGTCACGCAGGGGCTACACAAGCTGTTCCTTCCGGCTTTACAATGCATCAGTCTACCAGCCTCTCTCAAAACAAAGAAAAATCTGGACAGAAAGGGTTTTATGAAGCCCAGCAGCCAACCCCTGGAAATGGTATCTCAATTCATTTGGTCAAGCTGTGCCGAGGTGTGCAGTGGAGACGGGAGACCATGAGAAAAAGGCTGGGCTTGCCAGAAAAGCCTACGGCGGTGAACCAGGCGAGCGGGTTTTACGTCTGGCTCTGCCACAAGGTCCCAAAGTCACACTGCTCACGCCTCGTACGTCAGCAGCTGCCCGGAGGTGGCTGATGCTGCCTCGGCTTCACCGTCCAAGAGCAACCAGAGACACCCTCCTCTTGGCTCAGGAGGACGGGGATCCTACGGCGGCTCTCACTTTCCGAGAAGAGCAGACCGAGGAGCTGCCAGCTCATCCAGGGGGTCACCCAAAGCTAGCAGGCACCTCGGAAATGCAGATTATAATTTTCTAGTTCATTCCCCACCCATGGTGGAATTTCTTCCCTGGAAGGGGAGCTGTGAGGATAAACTCATTAACATCTGTGAAGTACAGATACAACTGCACTAAGTGCATTGTGAAAGCTCATGAGATGATTGTTAATTACATATTCAGTGCGGGGTTGTAATGGCATGCATTAAAAATGGCATGGGGTCCTCTCTTTAAATAATGGGGATAAAACAGATCAAATATTTGCCCCTGTTCTGTGGTTCTGCGGGCTGAAGAACACAATTCAGAAATGTTTAATCCAATACATTGTCATCTCAATTTCATCCAATATGTTGTTCTGCGGGCTGAAGAACACAATTCAGAAATGTTTAATCCAATACATTGTCATCTCAGGTACCTTCGTGCCCCACAGGGATGGAGTGAAACAGCCTTCATGTTACGTTTCCTACATTGCACTTATTTGGTCCTGTAATCTTACTAAATTCTCTTCATCGTCAATGGAGAGAGACTGGCACTTTCATAATCCAAGCTCTGCATGTGTTATGGCAGGGCAGATCCTCTGCAGAGCAGAATCACTCCCGGGCTCCTTCCAACTAAAGCAAATCTGTGATACAGGGGGAGCAGATGTCGTTAGCGAAAGCAACGGGTGGCCAAGTGGGAGACTAAGCTCAGTTCCCAGCTCAGTGTACCCCACAGAAGTGGATAACAGCATGGCAAAATGTTGGGGAGGAAACAGTGGGCAGCTAGGTAAAATACCAGGGATGACAAATGCCTGGGATGACTGAGGAGCCGGCACATCAGTGCCAAGGTACTGGAGGAGTCTTCATCAGAATCATCGTAATTCCTCCTGGAAAGGACCTGGCTCAGCCCCTGCAATACAGCATTTTACTGCAGTATGCACTGTAAAAGGTGTCCAAAAAAGGAGGACACTGATATGTGTGTTAATCAAGTGAAGAACCATCTACAAAGAAAAGGCATGGATCTGTCTTCCAGTTGAAAAGCTATAAATAGCCTTGCATACTTGCTTATCAGATTGGTTCGGCTGCAGGGATAATCTCCTGGAGAAAGCAATGGAAGCCCTGTTATGTTGGATATTTATAACTAGATGAAAGCCTAGAAAATGCACAGTCGTGTCAGTCTTGCGCTCGTGCCGCGAGATAGGGTGTGTGGGATCCAATTAGTCTCTTCAGTTTAATATAAGGTCAAGAATGGCTTAGTCTTCCCAGCTTCACGAAGAAACAAAATCTGATCTCTGAGGGGCTGGTGCTGCTTGAGCAGCTGAGGAAGCCAAGACAAGGGCATGGCGAGACAGTCCCCCAAAAAGGTCACGACAGTCCCACATCACTGGAGACCCTTTGCAGGAAGCAAGACGTGGCCCTTTTCTGGACAAACGGGACAGAGAGGTCTTGTTTGCCCCACAGAGCGGCCTGATGTGCCACGTCTCGGGCAGGGGCACCAAGGGGAACACAACTCTGACGAACTGATCTAACACGGCCAGTGACTTGTCATCTCCAAATCACCTGGCTCGGTGTCAGGGTCCCCTAATAGCCTGCTTAACAGCTCACCAGCCTGACCCCAGCCCCTCCGGGCCATTGAACTGCCTTTGTCAGATTATCTGCAGAGCATGAGGACCGACTAGAGATAATGCCGGTGGATTCCCCAGAGCCTTGGCCTGCCATGGCCTCTGCGCTGAACTGGGTTTATCCAGGTCAGGACAGCTGCTGGAGGCACCGGAGCCTGATTCCCAACCACTGCCACGTGAAGGGAGCCAAGGCAGGACAGGCTGGAAGACGGCGAGCAGAAGAGGGTTACGGTTGTCCCCTGGGAACCTCTGCACATGTCTGTATCACACATGGATTTGTTCGTGGACACGTCTGTGGTGAATTCTGTCCTCCTGGGGCTGTGAACATACCCAGGGTCTCTTGTGCAAAGGGAGGGAGATGCATAATTTATAGGAGAGGTTGGGTTTTGTGATGCTGCGGGCAGGGAGTCAAACCCAGGTGCTCTGTCCCTGTGAGAACCACTGCTCTGGGCAGTTTCTCCTAGACTTCCTTGGGTCTGCTCATCCCCATTGGGCAGACGACAAACATCTCAAGGACAACAGGATCCAACAGGCCCTCCATCTCCTGCTGCAGATCCTCCAGGTCCTCCTCCCTCTCTCTCCTCTTTCTAACTTTAGCCTTGCTCCTCCCTCATTGTCTCTGGGTTGCCTGTCACCTTCAGGGGCTCAAAATTTCGTCTTCCAACCCCATCAATTACCACCGCCCTCCTATACCCTTCAGCACAGCCATGTAACACCTCCTTGCCCACGTGCCCGTCAAGCATCTCTTACAGGCACAAGCTGGTAGTCAAGGGCACTTGGGAAGTCCAGTCCTGTGCCAGGACTCAAGGAACCTCTCTGTACTGCTCTTCCCAGTTGACTGGCTGGTACTTCTGGGAAGAAAGTCATCTGCACAACACTCCTAGACAGGAGGGTGCCTCGTATTGCAAGAGCAAGAAATGGATTTGGGCACCCTGCCAGACCTGGCACCACCACACCTTGCTTCAATGATCGTAGCGTAGCAAACTCCAGTGTTACTCCAGGAACTAATCTGGGAAGAAGGGAGAAATGTTCCACTACACAAGACCACAAATTACCCTGGCCCCTATGTGTTCCTTAATGGTGAGACCCAGAAGGTTTGCAGCTCCCTAGACCAGCTGAACACACTCTCAGCCATTTTCACACCACGTATGGCCCTGTTCCAAAGTTAAGAATGCTCCCAGAAGTAGGAGGAGACTTCATGAGAACCCTCTGCAACTCCTCTTTTTCCCTCCCAGAAGTTTCTTTGAAGCATGCTCCAATGCTCCAATGCAACCTCCCCTCAGTACAAGAGCACAGAAGGCAGCAGGTACAGGAAGGTAGATGTTATGTGCACAGCCAGAGCCAAGTCCAAGGAAGCAACTTAAGCTGGCCAGAGAAGATAGCTTGGGGAGTGGGCTCGTTGGGGGTAGTCAGGCAGGCAGCACGGAGGCAGCACAAGGAGCAGAACTGGGGATGAAGCTGCACCAGGGCGGTGGAAAGCCAGCTCTCCCGCAGCGAGATTGCGGACACCTCTGGTGGGGTTCTCAGGTAAAGGTGGACCCGAGCAAGAGGTGACCTGAAGGGCCCAGTGAAGGCAGGACACATCACTCTCGGGTTTGCCACCACCACACTCTCTGATCCTCCACTCCACGTATCTCCTCACCCCAATCTGTGCTACTGAACCTGCTCTCCCCTTCTGCTCCCTGGGAAACTCCCATGGCTCCAACACCCACCATAGCATGGAGAGCTGCATCACACTCCAACCACCCCTACACCTCTACCTTGCCACAAAGGCAAACACCCATGGGACCACCTGACTGCAGCACCAAGCTCACCATCAGCTGGGCTACAACCCCTTTCATGTGCAACCCGTGCTGCTATCTTGGACCATTCTGCTGGGCCCCATGTCTATATCATGCCAAACCCATCTTCCTCGGCTCTTCCCACTCCCACATCTCCTGGCTTTCCCCAAACCTCCTCCCCTTCATCCATCTCTCCCCTCCCCACTTGTGTTCTTGCTGCTCTTCTTGCTTTGTGTCTCAGCTCTCCTCCAGCCTCCCAGCCCCAACCAGACCTGAGCGTGGCAAGCCCGTCCCAACTGATCTCCTGGCCCCATCTCACCCACACCAGGGGAGGTTTGGCATTGAGGATGAAGAGCCTCAGGTGCAGGGCACTGGGTTGGGGGGACCAGGCACGCGTGCTGCGAGCACATACCGTTCTCAGGGTGCTCCATCTCCCCGATGCTGCCATCGGGCGTGGTGCGTTCGTAGTGATCCTCAGGTAGGGCTAGTGGCCCGATGCGGGGCCCCGATGATGATTTGCTGCTTGGGGTCTCTGATTCCTCCAGCCCGCTGTCGTAGTAGCTGTGCTGGGAGGGATCCTGCAGGTCCTGAGCCTGGCTGGCTGCAGAGAACGTCACTCGGCGATGAGGTAACTGGGAGAGAAGAGAAGAGAAAAGATATTGCACCACCCACCCAGCAGATGAAGGCAAAGGAGGGGTCATCAAACCTGACCCCTAAATATAGGCATAGGGTTCCTGCCCTGCTCCCGACACCAGCAGGGTCCATCATCAGCCCCTTGCAGCCAGACCAACAGACACAGCACCCGGCTCCACCCCAGCCAAGAGCACTCCATCAAACACCACCCCACGTACGAAGCACACCTTGCACAGTCCCTGTGCATCCCTGACCCACCAGCTCCCTCCACACCTCATGCCCCAGCCTCCTTTTCCACCCAGAGACGACCCTGGACAGATGTCCTCTCTCATGACAGGCAGACTCCAGAAAGATCTCCCATCAGCACATCATCCTGAATCATTGCACCACCCCCCCCCTCCTTCATCTGGGGTCTCCACTATGCACTCAGGCCCTGCATGCACCCTTAGTGGTCTCAGACCCACATGGCCAAGCCCACCTCTCCCGAGAGCCTCTCTAATGGGATCACTGCCTAGCACAGAGCTACGGTGACATCATCCCTCACCTTCCAGCCTCTGGCCTGACTCCATCTCTCTTCCTAAGAGGTTCTCCATCAAAGGTCACCATCACTTCTTTTGTCTGCTTGTTAAACATTTCAAAGACCCTGCTTCACACTTTCTCTCCCCAGCTTTGCCTCATGCTTGGGAGGAGCTCCCTGCAAACAGCCATTAAGCTACATCATTATCCTCCCTCAAATCCTTCCATAAAATCCTTCTTTGTTGTGATTACCGAGGAGTGGAAAGGGTAGTAGAGTTCACAGGGCAAGAGCAGGATGATGAGTGCAGCGAACAAAACACAAACACCAGAGAGAGAAAAAGACACAAAATCACCCATAAATGTAGGAAGGAGCCCAAGAAAGGAGCTATTTAATGGCGATCTGAAGGTGATCAGGAGGGAGAGGAACCAACACACCATTTAGGCTGAATATTTTTTTTTTGCTGATGTCTTTACTACAACCGAGTGGCAATCAGGCATCCCACACAGCTAGCACCAACGAGGAAGGGGAAGGAATCGAGACTAACAGAGGGAAGGAACACACAGGGAGCATTTAGATGAGCTAGCTGCTTTTAGGTTGGTTGGACCTGATTAAATTCACCCCAGGTGCTTAGAGACCTGATTTAAGTAACTTCAGAGCTGTTAGGGCTTTTTCTTTTTTTTTTTGCTTTCCTTTTTTTTTTTTTTTTTAACAAAAAGAATTTGTAGAGAATCAGGGAGCTTCCAGAAGACTGGAAGTGAGCTAAAATAGCACCTGTCTACAAAGATGAGAAAAAAGAAGAGCTGGAGAATTATAAAACAGTTAGCTTAATTTCAGTTCCTGGAAAAATACTGAAACAGATAAAAGAACTCTTTGTAAGTACCTACAAGATAACAAGGAAATGAGTAACAGCCACTGTAGGTTTGTCACAAACAAACATGTCAAGCCATTGAACTTCTTCCTTTGAAAAGACATCAGGCCTTGTGGATGGAGGAGGAGCAGTAAATGTTATAGCTTGACTTTAGGAAGTTTTTTGACACTATTTTAGGTGATATTCTCATAAGTAATGCAGGAAAACAGCACAGGTGCAGCATAGTACTTCTCTGCTTAGGTAATAAAGTGCAATTCACTGCAGGGTGGATGCAAAGCATTTAGAAAGTTGTATTCAGAAAGTAATTACTGAAGACAGGCCTTTTAGCTGGGACGATGCATCAAATGAAATTCTACGGGTTGTGTCCCAAGTCCATGGCTGGCCTGTATTTTCATTAACTGCTTGGATGACAGATGCGGAATATATCTGTCACATTTGCACACTTGGGAAAAAATAATCACCGCTCAAGCAGCAGGCTGGCTGAAGGAATGGGGGTTACGACAGATCATGGGTTGACTATCCGTCAATGGTGTCAACCTCTCACCAAAAAAATGCATCTAAATTGGGATGCGTAAACAGGCGCTTTGTCTTGAAGTCACACAGGGATCTGTTTGCTCCGTTAGGCTCAAGTGGCAGAGCTGTGTCCAGGCAAAGGCAGCAGCCTTCAAGCTCATCAAAGCCTTCTGCAAAGAGAAAGCTGCTGCTGTTGACCATGGACAGACAGGAAGGAATGGCCTTCACCTGCAGCGGGGAAAAGTGGGGCTGGTCACTTGGAAAAAAATACGATGGTAGGTTTAGCCAAGGGCAATAGGTTGCCCAAGCAGATGGTGCAATCTTTGTCGTGAAGGGATAGGCAAGCACCTCTCAGGAGGTCTTCATGGGCAGCTCTGGAGGAGCTGGGGTCAAGGCAGTCCAGCCTTCAGCAGAACTGTGTGCCGGCCTCCAGAGGACACCTCCCAGCCACTTTGCAGGCTGTGCAGCTGTGTGAAACTGGCAAAAGCCTTCTTCACTGCACAGACGTCACTGTCCACCATGCCAGGCAACGTTGTCCCACAGCTTCCTCCTGCAGCCCAGCTGCCTGCCTGAAACTTCTTTCCTCAGTCACCAGGGCTCGTCCCCAGCTCGAAGCTTCTGCTTTCACTCTGTGCTGGTAAAACCCCAGATAAGCAACTAGGGCTCCTCGGGGTGCCGGCAATAATACAAGCAAACAGCCTCAGAAACCCAGTCTGTGACAGCTCCTGTCCCTCTCCTGAGTGGTCTCCTTCCAAATAACATCACTTTTACCTAAAAACACCTCCTTTACATGTCAGATCCTGCCTGGTAGCCCTTGAAAGGGCTCTTCCCCTCACTGCAGGGCAAATGCAGTCTTTACCCAACCCCACTCCCTGCCAACCCTTCATGGCAACGTGGCACTGATGGGGGTTGGTGCCCCCCTCGTACTCCACGCAGTCCCCACCACGCTGTGACTTCAAAAATAATAGTAGCTTGTGTCTGGCTGAAGCTGTCCACCCGGGGAGCCTTTCTCTGGAGTCAAGGAAAGACACTGAATCCATTTGTCTGGCACTGACTTGCAGAAATTGGGTTTTGTTTGACCTTTCTCTGCTAGGTTAAAGAGCCTTTCAGCACGCAATGTTTTCTACACAAGAAGTTGCCTGTACAGTGCAGTCAAGGCACGCCTCAATCTTCTTTTTGAGAAGTAAAACTGGGTTCCTTAAGTCTCAAACCTGCAAGCCAAGAAAGCACTTTTGTTGCCCTCATCTTTACTTGCCCTGGTTTTTCCCCACTCCTCATCAGAGGCAATCCCTGCAGAACTGCTGGTGCCATCTCACCAGGCTTTCCTCCTTGCTACTCCTCCTACTTCTCCATTTTTTTTTCATCTGAGGACTGTATTAGCCCTTTGGTGGGAGCACCGCGAGGGCTCACGTTGAGCTACTCATGCAGTGTGACCCTTAAATCCATTTTAAAGTCAGTGTTTTCCAGGATATAAACCAGCATTCCCTACTTCTCAATGTACAGCTTTGCATTTAGCTGCGTTAAAATGCACTTTGTTTAAATAGGCCCAGTTTACCAAGCAATCTGGATTGCTCTGCATGACTGCTCTATCCTCATCATGATCTCCCACTCCACCAATCTCCGTGTCAGCTGCAAATTTTATCAGCGGTGATTTTATATTTACTTCCAGATCGTTGATTACAACGTTGAATGGCAGCAGGCACAGTACTGCTGCCGAAGAGCTCCTCCAGGAGAACCTTGTTCCACAAGGACTCCCAACCAACGCCTGCTTTTCTTCACTAAGCTGTTGATAAACCAGATCTTCATCTATCTAACAATGCTTTGCTTATAATGAGTAGTGTTAATTCAAAATAATAATAGTAATAACATAACGCATTATCAGCCTGGCGTCCTCGTCAAACTCCAAGTTGATCAGCTGCGTGTAATCTCCCACCAACATAAAACCAGCTCGGCTGCTTCAGACCCACAGCTATGCCCAGAGCAAGTCCTGTTCCTCACCGTGGCCACGAGCAGATGCCTAAGGAAAGGTTTAAGAGCTGGACCTGTCACGTAATGACACTGCCCAGTATCCTCTCCCTTCAAACTGTGTTGGCTGACGTCAATGCTATTTCCATCATTGAGTTTCCTGCCTCAGCTATTAATCCAGTTGTTCCCCGGGGCTGGCGAGGACAGTGTGCGCTGCACACAGCATCCCCATCGCTGCTCCAGCTGCCTCACTGCATCCCTGCCCCCCCAC
>JAHREE010000337.1:449762-500179 GCA_033628505.1 Tringa tobata | reverse complement strand
GTCTGGAGGCTGGGGGGGAGGAGGAGGGAGCGCAGCGGGAGGTTGCCGGGCCGGGCCGGGCCGGGCCCGGCCCGGCCCCGTGCCTTGACTGGAACCGTTGCTGACTGCGGCCTCGGTGACTGGAGGCCGCCGGGCCCTTCAGGGCCGCCTCCGCCCCCGGAGGGTGGCTGCGGCCTGCCTCCCGCTGCCCGCCTGGGGTGCCCTGGCTGCTGCCGCGGAAGGCTCGGCACGTACCCCTCCCCTCCCCGGCCGCCTTCCGTGCTGCTGGGTATCGCACGGCTTCCCATCGCGGCCATCGGCGTTCCCGGTCTGTGCCATCGTTCCTGTGAAGGCTCCTTCCATGCCTATGATCAGCCTTGTCTCCTCTCTCTGTATGGCTTCCCGTTTTGCTTTCACGCTTTGAAGTGTTACCTATAAAATTTGAGGTGCAGACTCAACGTAAAGTTCGTTTATTTCCTCTTTTTTTTTGGTTACTTGCTTCTGAGTAGTCATTTAGGCTGCCTCTATTCATCCCAAAGTACATGCTAGGATGGTGTTTTCTTCTGTATTGATAAATAGTGTTACATGGTTTTCATTTGCTCTTAGCTTACTTTAATAGGTTTTAAATGCTGTTGGCCATTTTCTGGGGTTTGGGAAAGTTTATTATCTTAGGCTTAACTCAAAGGCCTTTTAATGTCCAAACATAGAACAGTCTCTGGATGGATCTGGTAGCACGCAAAATTGCACTAGTTTGTATTACTGCTTTGTAAGGAAAAGCCTAGTATGGCATATTTATTTGCTAGGGCAGCAGATTGTTATTTTCAGGATCTCGTCTGTGGTCAGGTGGGTTTAGCAGTCAGGTTTTGCTTACATTGACTCTGCTGGAATATTTAAACTTACTATCCTGTAGAGAATGTTTTTGGACGATCGTATTTATTCTTATCTCATTCTGTAGGATCCTTCCAGTGATCCATCGCAACAGGAAGCAAAACAGAGGTATAAATGAAAACTGTTGACTTTTGGTCTTATATGTAATCATTTTGAACCTTTTGCTTGTTTATTTTTTGGAGTATTTAATTTCTTTGGAATACTCACCGGAATATTTTTGTTATTGCTGGGAAAACCACCAGGAAAGAAGCTAAAATGTTAAAGATTTAATCCAAGCATAGCTAAAATCTGATTGATCCGAGCATAACTCCCAAGCCGTGACTCTCTTGGATGATGTACAACAGCTATGAGGCAGCCTGAACCCTGACTGGGGTGAGAGGGTGTGGAGGAAAACATCAGTAGCAGCTCATTTTCACTTTGGGACTCAGCTGAGTGCAATAATCTCATGACCCTTAGTGATGCAAGAGAATATTTTGGGGAAGCATCGTCACTCCCACTGTTATCTCCTTCTGGAACTCAGAAACCTTGCCTTTTCAGGGTTGATCATAAGAAAATCTTGAAGGCAGGCAGAACTCTTTCCACACTGGAGTTTGGTTCGAGTGATGAGTTCGGGTTTGGCTCTGTTAGTGCAATGGGAACATGCTTTCCTAGTTGATTTGATTTTTCTGGGACATCTATAGCAGTTAAAAACATGCAACAAAACGATTTATGTCAGAGGTTGGCGTGGAAACGGCATTTAGTATTTGCACTAAGTAGAAAGTTGAAAACAAGTATTTAAAGAGCTAGACTTTGCTCAGTCCAAGTTTTTATTACCTGAAATGCACAAATTGAAATGCCAGTTCTGCAAATACTTAGCTGAATACTATATGAGGATTTATTGAAAAATTCTAAGTAAATGAGCTTTGGTTCTGTCTTGCAATTGCATGGGCTATTCCTTATGCCTGCTCTGCCGTACAACGCCTTTGGTGAAATTCCACATGGAACTGAATGCAGTCTTTACAATGGGTAGCAAGGCTTTTGTCTTTAAGATGTATTCATAAACAGTGATAAGCTGTAAGTAGTAAACTCCATCTTGATTTCTTGGATTGCTTTGTTGTCAGCTATGTAACTGACAGCATACATAGAGACATATTGTCATAGAGATACTCATGACAGAAAATGCTATTAAAGAAATCATGTAAATGTAAGGTTTGAAGTTACCTCAAGAAGTCACTTGCACAAATCGAAAGTCTTCTGTAGTTTGCTGTCTTGTGCATATTATTTTAGGAAGTCCCATTTTTAACATATGGCTAATTTTTCATTACAGGGAAGCAGAGATAAGAAATACTATTTTAGCTCAAGTACTTGATCAAGCAGCTCGTGCAAGATGTAAGTATCCAAGTACCTTTCTTATAGAAAACCCTCATTTCCAGTGCTGCTCAAATCAAGCACGTATGTGCTTGTATAGAAGTCAGACTAGAAAAATACTCTTGTTGATGGGAAGATATGATATCAATGATTGGAGGAGTTAATTGGCATCTAAATGATGATAGTTAATCAAAATTTTTTAATTAATAGTAGGAATTGTAGTGAGAGTCAAAATTAGTTTATCTAATTAGGAACAAATATTTAAAAATAAGGACTATAACTATCTTGTATCTTTATTTTACATAAGTGAAAAATGCCTTTTTCAATTTATTTCATGATCCTGGCATGAAGAAGACAATTTCTTAGGGACATTTGTCACTTTTTAGTTATGAGTGCAGATGTTGAGTATGTTTTAAAACAAAATGAACAGAGCCTGTTTTTGTTGCAGTAAGTAATTTAGCACTTGTGAAACCAGACAAAGCAAAAGCAGTAGAGAACTATCTCATACAGATGGCAAGATTTGGACAGCTAGCTGGAAAGGTGAGTTTAACGTTTTTCTAATTCTTTCTTACATGTGTTCATTTTCAAACCTAATTCACTGTACAAAAGGGATGTTTTTTAATATCTGTAAATTAAATAACTGAAAAAGGCAATTGAGAGCTTCTAAATACTACTATATAATTCCATCAAATGCCTTTTATAAGAAGGTAAAGTATGATTTGGTTGTTAGATAGTAACCATCTCTCAGACTGTTTATACAGCTTTTGCTTTCCTAGGTATCAGAACAAGGTTTGATAGAAATACTTGAAAAAGTGAGTCAGCAAACAGAAAAGAAAACAACAGTAAAGGTAAGATTTATTTCCAAAATGTAATTTTAATTCGCTGTCAAATAGAGCAGAAAAAATCATGGTAGAACTTAACTTTTTATTTACCACCTCTCTAACCTACACTGGTAAGTGCTGGGTTAAATCAGAGCAGTCCTTATCAACAGTACAGTTTGCAGATGCTGGCACTGGGATGTTGGCATTTGTTGTGACCCAGGTCACCCCGTGTCTGTCCTGCGCCATTATCCCAGGCAGGGATTTGGCCGGGGGAAGGCAGGTGGAGGGGTGAATGTTCTGCTCACGTATTACGTATTCATTGTCAAACGTGTAAAGTTTGAAAGGCTTGCTCTGTGTTGGATTTAGCTGTGTCCCTTCTATTTTCACATCATGTATTTCATTTTAGTTCAACAGAAGAAAAGTATTGGATTCTGATGAAGAGGATGATTATTAATACCACCGTAAGACGGGCTGCCAAACAAAAGGCCTGGAAACAGGCAACATTCTGTAATCAGGCAGAATGCAAAATCTGAAAATGTTTACGCTTCTTTACTTTTTTTTTTTTTATATATATATAAAAAAAGGCAAACAAATGAACTTGTAAAATAAATCCGAGAAGGGGATTTTGTAACTTAAATTTTTGTAGTCTAAGAGGCTGAGCAGTGGGACTCCCCCCTGCTTTGTTAGCATGAACATTTTGTTGCCCCTTATTCAGCGTGTAACCTACGCTTTCAACACCTGCACACATTTAACTTGCTGCTGCTGGAGATGCTGTGATGTGAGGAGGAGCCAAGTGTGAAGTGCAGAACAGCTGCTCTCTCTGGAAGTTGAGAGACTCACCTCCAGGCTGTAATCACGGAAGTGCTAGGAACGAGATTTCCTGAGCCCCTGCAGGGAGCCTGTCCAGCAGCTCACTGGCTCTCAAGTCCTTACCAGAAATTTATAAAATGAAGTGAAGGTATCAAAGTAGTGTTTGGATCACGGACCTTCGTGTCAGGCAGTCTGTGTAAAGAAACTAACCAGCATACAATTAAACTGTTGCCCTATGAAATTATCAAGCCATCTCAAAACAAGCAGGTTAACTGTGTAATATAGCACTGTTCAGACACTTGGTATCATATATTCTTAAAACTACCTCCATTTTTATCAAATGGCTGGAGTGTTTCTTACCTTGAAAAGAACCATTTTCCTAAACTTTCTGCAACTCCTGCATGCATAAACTAAA
Source organism: Tringa tobata (assembly GCA_033628505.1). Lineage (NCBI taxonomy): Eukaryota > Metazoa > Chordata > Aves > Charadriiformes > Scolopacidae > Tringa > Tringa tobata. Next base: position 495,919 of record JAHREE010000337.1, on the reverse strand, counting down.
ACTGAACTTGTGCTATATGTTTATTCAAAAATATGGTTATGGAAATACATAGGATAAATACTGTAACGTGCTGATAAACACTCTACCATCACAAAACCCTTTTCTGGCAAAACAAGAACATGTATGATCCCAACTGCAGTGTTTTTTGGAACTGAATAAAATTGTTCGAAGTGAGTGCTAGTGAGTATTTTTTATCTTGTGTGAATGGGGTTCAGAAGTATTTAAGCAGTTGTTATTTTTGTTTTGTTTGGACTAGACTGGGCATTTTGCTTGTCCACATTTGTAACTGGGATTCCTTAACTTTAGTAATTTCATGAGTGCAGCTAAATTTCTTTAGACTAATGACCCTTTTCCAGCGCAAAGCGTTTCAAGCCAAGGTGTGGTTACAGGTATTTTAAAAGTTTTCCTGTTAGGGCTACAGATATACCCTAAGCAACCATGCTTCATAGCCCCACTTCTGAGTTTATCAAATTCTACATACAACAACAGGAGCTTTATCGCCTTGCTGTTCTTCTAAAAAGGCTGTTCCAGAATCTCAAGGTTGTCAAAACGTGCAGTAGTGATTTGGATTTATTTTAACTTGGAACCTTTTGCAATTAAACTGGAGAGATCATTAACGTGCGTTGCAGACAAATCACGTGTCGTGAAGTTGACTTCAGTTTATTTGCGCTACAGATTTGCAGGGGTACTCCCTTCAAATCCTGTTCCAGTTTAGCCTTTGATGATCCTATTTTTGAATATTAAGGTATTTTTGAATTAGAGCCTGCTTAAGCAGGGCAAAGGAAACCTGCCAACTATTTAAGTTAGCTAAATAATCTGTTAGTTGTCATCCTTCCATCATTTAAATTCCAGTGGAACTGTTTGGCATTTAAGTGTTTGGGGTTTTTTCCCTATTCACAGCCTATACATCCAAAGTGCCTGGAAATAAGCTCTATAATGTATTAAAAAGCTAATGAACTGCTTTTTCTCATCCATACTGTCAAGAAGTCTTAAGACAAGAATCACATAGTTAAATACATAGTATAATTAAAACACAAGCAAAATTTTCACTATGTAGTTTGGAAATTGGATCTAGGAAAGTTTACTTGTATCTTAAACTCTAAGATGTAGGTTATTTCTGCTACGATTAAGGATAAGTGACTTACTCTAGGTGAAATTTATAGTGCCAAAAGAAGATAAAACTAGTTCATCTCTCTTTCCTCTTGGTCTTTTGGCTTGTAATAGCTGAATGTCCATCGTACTCTTTTTTTTTTTTTTAAAAAATGGAAATGCAGAGCTAGAGAAAGAAGTTACTTGAAAAAATACAGTTTCACTAAAAACCTTACACCTCTGTGCCTTAAATTCCAAACCACACAAGCTAATAATAGACCTCCATAAATGTAGGAGGGAAGAAGGCCATACTGAACTTGAGAGTAAATTCCAACAGATCCCTCACTTTACACACAGATACCAGGTGAGGTCTTCAAAAACAAAAGCAAGGAAATCTGCATAAAGGACTCGATGTTTTTAAAAAAGTACTCAAAGTAAACAACATTTTCAAGAGTTAGTTTACTAGTTTTTTTCTTTCCATCATTTGGCACAAATCCAAGGCACATTAGAAAACCAGATGAACTTATAAATTATTAGAAAAATAAACACATGACCCTCATCTCTAAATGTCCATATGTGCACTTACTGCACATTTTACCTCTTAGATTAAAAAATTATCTGAAAAATCACCAGTGTGTCTTTCAGCTTTGTACTTTGCACACAATTTACTAATACCACAGTTAAAAGAAATAGAATTATTCATACAAACAGTTTATGAAATAAAATGCAAGCTGGATGTTATGAGCCAAGAATAAAAAATACTGCACTTATAAACCTGGCTTGTGCTGTTTACACATTCTCCTACCGTAACCCAAACAGACGGTGTGGTCCCAATCTCAGCAGCCATCTCATATTACTTGTGAGCTTTCAATTCTTCAGTGATCACCTCTAGGAATGAGATAATATTTGGCCTATTCCAACATATGCTCACCGATGTGAGAAGTAACTTTCCTAATGGCAATTTCACCTTTTTAAAGAGCAGTCTGGAGCAGGCTCTTAAGCAGCAGTTTTGTCCACAGGTATTGCCCAGATAGAATCAGGAATATTTGTGCATTTTTGCATGACTTGCTTTAGAGGAAGGAAAAAAAAAAACCAAACACAACAACTTAAACCAATTTGCTCTGTATACATGTTCTTGATTCTGCAAATTTTTCTGTTACTAGGCAGCGAACAGTGAGTCCAAATTTTAGGATTGCCAAGGGCTCTCTATTTTTTTCCCAGTATCTTCGCTCCTGTGTAAGAAGTTGATCTTGGAGATCCCATTCAGGGGAGCATTGCAAAGAAATGAGCAAGGATTACATCCCTTCACATTAATAGCATGTATAAATTTCTAATGTGGTGTCACAGATGTTATGGACTACTGTTTTCCCAGCTACTGAAATATACAGAAATATATACTATAACAGCTTGTAACGTTACAATAAAAATAGAGACATTTCAGTTACCTCTAGCAATAAATACCTTGTTATCCAATATATCTTTTTATATAGATATATAAATATAGAGATACTTATCCAACGTAGTGGTAAAAACTGAAAATGCAAAAATTATTCAAAGACTTAAAAACAAAGTAAGCGTCTGAAAAATACAATACAGGGTTTGGTTTGGTTTACTGTTACATATAATTTTTTAATAAGTGCTAAATAGAATAGGAAAGCAACTTTGCTGTCTACGTCTCAGTCCGTCCCTGTTTGTTGAGATCAGTCATGATCTGGATGTGTAGTTCGCTCCAACATAAACAGAGGATTCAGTCTTCGAAAGTGCTAGGAACATTCTGTTTCTCCTGAAGAGTCATCCTCACATCCTGTTCTGATGGCAGAGCATCACTGAATTCTTTGATAGACAGTGAAGTGTTATTGAAATTAATGCCACCTAGTTCCTCAGCTTTTGACATTAAATTCGCACTCCCTTATCAATGTTTTGAAAGTAAGTCATCACAGCAGTCTCTTGATTGTGAAATACTTGGATTTCTAGGGCTGGATAAACTATTATCGCTGACACTCTCTGCTGAAAGTGTCACATTAACAGTGTGTCTTCGGTGCATTAATTTACTCCTGTGAGGAACTTCTATCACATCATCATGTTTCACAAACTCACCGCTACATCCTGTGTCAATAATCTTAACTGTGCTCTGGTCCACCGTTTCAATGGATTTTAACTTGGCTTTATCAAAGCTTTTAATAGCTAACTGAAAAAACAGATAGAAAAACGGTACGTTAAAAGCACTCTCTACTTTCTTCATTATAAAAAAGTAGTATGACTACTGTGTTGCTTGAATATAATCATCACATTTATTTCATGGTATTCTTCATACTGAGAACACAACCAAGGATTAAAAATAGCATACTTTGTAGGACAGTAATTACAGAATCATAGACTCATTCAGTTTGGAAAAGACCCTTGGGATCATCAAGTCCAACCATCAACTCTACCACATCTAAACAACTATTAAACACATTCAGGGATGGTGACTCAACCACCTCCCTGGGCAGCCTATTCCAGTGTCTGACAACTGTTTCTGTGAAGAATTGTTTCTTAATGTCCAGTCTAAACCTACCCTGTTGCAGCTTGAATCCATTCCCTCTTGTTCTGTCGCTAATTACCTGTGAGAAGAGACCAGCACCAACCTCTCTACAATGCCCTTTCAAGTAGTTGTAGAGAGTGATGAGGTCTCCCCTCAGCCTCCTCTTCCTCCAACTAAACAGTCCCAGCTCCTTCAATTGTTCTTCATAAGATTTCTTCTCCAGGCCCTTCAAAAGCTTCATTGCCCTCCTCTGTACCCGCTCCAGCACCTCCAGATCTCTCTTGGATTGAGATGCCCCAAACTGGACACAATACTCCAGGTGTGGCCTCACCAGTGCTAAGTACCGGGGGACAATCACCTCCCTACTTCTGCTGGTCACACAATTTCTAATACAAGCCAGGATGCCGTTGGCTTTCTTGGCCACCTGGGCACGCTGCTGGCTCATATTCAGCTGCTTGTCAATGAGAACCCTCAGGTCTTTTTCTGCCAGGCAGCTCCAGCCACACTTCCCCAAGCCTCTACCAATGCATGGGGTTGTTGTGGCAGGACCTGGCACTTGACCTTGTTGAAGTTCATTCCATCTGCAAATGAGAAAACAAGAAGAGCTCCACGCTACACACAAATCAGTAACTGAAAGGACGATGGAGGCATTCCAAAACTTATTTTCACCGCACTATCCCAATCTCATCCTAACTCTTCTAATTACCTTTTGTAATGCAAATCTCAAGGTACTTAAAATTAACAGCCATCTCTTTCACCATTAGAAAATGAGTAAGTGGTAATAGACGGGCTCCACCAGGCACTGCTGAAGGCAAAAACTCCCCATCTTAGATCTCGTCTGTCAAAGAGGAGACAGCCACCCTCCTCACTGCCCTTAAAGGCTCTTTTTGGTCATTCCAACTACTCTTCTCTACCATTTCCATATCTGCTCCTGATTGATTCCTCCTTGTCAGAGTGAGTGGATATCTTTGATTATTGGCCACTCTGCAAATGTTAAAATAACTAAGACAAAAAGGAGGGTCCAAACATGCTAGGGACAGATTTTCTAAGAACTGAAGACAGAAATTAATTATCACAGAATCACAGCACGATATGGGGTTGGAAGGGAGCTCTGGAGATCATCTAGTCCAACCCTCTGCCAGAGCAGGTCCACCCAGAGCAGGCTGCACAGGAACGCGTCCAGGAGGATTTGAATGTCTCCAGAGACGAGACTCCACCACCTCCCTGGGCAGCCTGTTCAGGGCTCTGCCACCCTCGAAGTGAAGAAGTTCCTCCTCCGTTATGATACCCTTTTACTGAAATAATGGCAAGAATCTTGTAAAAGTTTCAGATGGAGATTGTACATGTTTAAACCCACTAACAATTCAGAGCAGTATGACTTGCAAATTCACAAAGTCCCGACGGTCACACATGATTAAAGTGCTCTGTATCAGGGGCACGGTAGTTTGTTGACACCTGCTGTACTTGTGTGACATACTGCCCTCAGCAATCCACAATTATAAAATATAAATCCCACAGTTTATAGCGTGAGTTTGGCATTCTCAAGGCTCTTTGCAAATGTTTAATCTCATCAGGGCTCTACAAATTAGAACAGCATTCCGTTTTCTAGATGGAGATGAGCGGCAGAGTCTCCATGTCAATCTAGTAACAGGCACTGAACTAACCTGATAGAAATCCATTTTCTTTTGAATAGGTCAGTTTTTCTCTTGATCTGGTGTGCTGAAATGGCTCAGCAGAAGGCCCAGTGAGAAGCAAAGGCAGCATAAAGGAGAAAGAGGAAGCACACATGCTCTGCACAGAGGGCAGCATCCAGCAGTCAGAGTGCTGTAGGGTGCTGTAGCACCCAGTTGATTACACGCATTTCTGTCACATCTGACAGCACAACGTGCAGTTTGCTATGATCCTTGCAAACAATCTCCTCCTACAAGCAGACATCATGCAAAACCCAATTTTAATCTACTGAAAACTTTTTCTCTTGTAAATAGCATCTCTGCTTGGCTACAGCTCCAGTAAGCTGAGGAGTTTACCAACCCTTGGTATAACCTAGATTTTGTCAGACATGACACAAAAAACAAGACGGAGATGAAGCCTGCAATAAGAGGCTTAAAAGGTTTTAAAGTAGGAGCAAGATGTTTAACAGGTGTTACAGAACCACCATTGAAGTTTGAACAATGATGAAATATTAGCAATTTAGCAAACAGGTCAGAACTTTTGGGATTCACCAACCACCAGTAGTAAGGAAACTTTCCTGCTCTATATATCTATATTAATGGCAGTTAAAACAAACAGATTTGCTGTATTATACAAGTAATTCAAGAAAGTATTTCCACTTACCTGATGCAATAACTGATAGTCAAAATTAGGGATGCTTTTATCTCTTGTTATTGTTCTCCGTAAATGTTTTGCTCTAAAAAATATTTTAAAGAATGTAAATTTAACTACTGAAGTTTTTCCACAGAAGTCTAGATCATAGAAAATCCACACGGTGGCACTATCTCAACACAGAAAAGCCACGATCTGACACCACATCCTCAAACTGACAGGCAACTAGTATTTCCTCTGTGTGTGTATACATATATATATAATGTATTTCCACAGAATATACATTAACATTTAAAAAGATCATAGGCAAAACCCAACCGCTGAGCGAAGCACTAAGATAATATTTTTAAAGCAGTCTAGCTCTGAAATTCTTAATTTATGGTACACCAAGTATCAGTGTAAACCCAATTTTAAATACGTTTGCGGTGCTTCCCTCACTCCTGCTGTTCACCACTGAGAAGTGGGTCACACCTAGAACATCTGTCTGGTGATACCAACATCTGTACATGATGTGTAACAATGCTTGACCCCCTTTGGGGTTTTATTAACAGTTGCATTTCTTGTTTGCTTATGGGAAACAACAAACATACTTCTGAGGAAGCTTCTATGCTTACTTGTTGAATCTGTTAATTGATTGGACCAGTTGAAGTTGTCTGCTTATGGGATCATCAGCTTTCTCACATGGCTTAGAATTCACTAGGGGTTTAAAAGAACAGGCAGCTAAAATTACAACTGAGTCACACTTAAGAATTAAAAAAAACAAGTCCTGAATGAAAAGTGGTATCTACTGACATTACATTTAAAATTTTACAGTAAAAGTATAATAGTAGTAACTTGAATTAGAGTCACAATTTATCTTTGGAAATTTTAAAGCATTTAAAATTGTAGGAGTAAGCATTCTTCATCAGATTAGCATGACTGGCCAAACTTCTGAAGAGCCTGTGTAAATCTGGGCTTCGAGGCTCTTAATTCCAATTTTTACAAACCTGAGTTCATTAATACACAGATGTTACACCATCTCTTTGTGTTAAGCAAACCGTGCTTAATGGTTGAGACAGTCACCTTTGTAGCTTTTATTTCTGTCCCGTAATACGAGAGACAGTAACTCATGGAAGAGCCCCTCCCTATCCTATTTAGGACAATGTAATGACAACTAGAGGTGATTTAAATTATTCTGTTTTACTTTGCACTGAAATGGACAATTATTACATAGTTAATTGTATCATCTCAAATGTGGAATGTTTTTTTAACTTTAAATGCTTTCATACATAAAATACACACACACACAGAGCAAAAAAGTGAAAACTGAATGTGCAGCAATGCCATGAATGTAATACGAAGTTTGCTGCATTTAGTTATAGTATGTTGGGTGTTACCTGTAATAAAGATGCAAAATAGTTGACTGATATAGACCAATTATATAAAATACTGGATGTAGTCGCACATTAATTCCTAAATCCCTTTTTATGCATACCAGTGGGAATATGACTTGTACCTTTTTTTCTTATCTTGATAGTAGTGTGCTGCTCATACTCCTTTTCTTTCTCTGCTGATGTAGATACATAGCTTGGTGCTGTTTCCAGCAACTTAATGATACTTGAATTCTTAAAAGTTTCCATTTTCACCAGTATTAGAGAAAAAGAAAAACATCAGTACAATTTAGGATTCTAGTCTATGCAGTATGTGTTAGTTAACTGTCACCAAAACAAACGTAATGCACACAAAAATACCTCATAAATACAAAGTTTAAATTGTATCATTTTGAGTAGGGACAAAATCAGTGTTCCACAAGTTGTACCAAAATGATGATTTTGTAGCTTGACCTATTATTTTAAACTGTATTATTTATGATTAAGCTAATTTCAGTTTAAATGATAATGCACATACTGAAATTGATTCAGAACAGAATGTTGTGGTCATTAGGCTACATCTCAGAGGCTATTTAAGGGCATAAAGATAGGGACCATGCATCAAATCATTTAAAGAGTGAAATAATTCTTTGCAGTTTAATATTACATACGATGTTATTGCTATTAATACAGAGGAAGGTCAGAGTTATTGATGATAAGATAAAAAGGTATCAAAAGACATCAAGGGCAGAAGATGGTGGATGGAAGAGGGAAGATTGCCAGCTATGTAACTGATTAGTGAAAAGTGTTCATTTTCCTACGTTGGGTATTTCTTCTGCTCTCTCCACCATTACTAGCATAGATTTTAATGTCATCTTCATTCACGTATGTGTTTTCACCCTTTCTAGACTCATCCTTTTTGTCTAGGATAACTCATTTTAGAAACACAACAGGTTTCACGTACTACAGGTACCATATTGTACGTTGTACAATAAACAGGCACCTTAGTCTTTGTATCACACATTAATCATACATAACTTGTATTAACATACATAACTTGTATTAACATACATAACTTGTATCACACACACTTCTGCACTTAAGTGCAGAAGTCTTGACAAATGCTGTTGTGTCAAAATTTGGTTTCCTCCCTACATTATACATATAGAAATTTAGGAAAACCTAAGGTCGGGAATGCTCTTCCTGGGCTCACCGGCTCAGCGCAGTCTGCAGGGGTGCAGTTCCTCTCGTTCCTTAAGTGCGTCATGGCACCGTTCTGAAGGAGCAAGGCCACCAGGGATTCGTTCCTCCCCATCACGGCCTCGTGCAGCGCTGTGTTCCCTTTGGCATTGGAGAGGTTAACAGAAGCTCCACGCTGCAGAGCAAGATAAAAGTGCAGTTATAAAGACAGAGAAGCATGAAACAGAGACAGCACATTACTATTCTGGTTTTCTCTCCTTTTATTTTCAATGAATGAATGAGAACAACGCAAGAGAAGCCTCGTAACTGTGTATGAAGCACAGAAAGCATTGGCCAGCAATCACCGGTTCAACAATAAGCCACCTGATCATATTATTTCCTCCTCTCTCATAGCCACAATAGCATGGATCAGCTTATTTCATTTTTGCATGTACCTACTCCATATTCCAAGTTTAAGGGACATTTAAAAAACAAAATAACCAAAAAAACAAGAAAAAACATATGTGATAGAATCATAGGCAAGAAAACCTAACACCTGCCACAAAAAAGGTCCATAAAAACAGCTAGCTGTAAAACAGTAAAGTACTATTTATCTAATAAAAACACCATGAATGGAAGACACTGAAAGGATATAACAAATACTCTTCTTTTTTCTCCAAGTAGTTTTGACAGAGAAACACATAACTAAAAATATTGATAGTACTGGATAAGCACAGATATCATGTAAGAAATATTATTCTGAACATTCTATTTTCAGTGATCTTACCTGTAACAACAAGGCAGCAGTCTCATACTGACCATTCAAGCAAGCATAAATTAAAGGAGTATTTCCATATATGTCTTTTTTATTTTGTTTAGCATTGTAATCCATCAGACACTTTACCACCTATTGAAAGAAGCGACAATGCTTTAAGATACCAGGTAACCATAATCATGCAGTTAAAGCACCACCATCCTTTTTTTTTTTTTTTTTTAACACTTATTTGAAATCTAGAGTGAAAAAGAAATGGAAGAATAAAGGACGGAGAAAACAAGTCTTATCTTTGCCAAACAGATGATAACCACAAGCATCTCTTCCTATCACACTAATTTTCATCTTTTACCACATACTTTTACGAAAATCCTTAAGCAACTGGAAGACAGAAAATAAAACTCGAGGTGTGTGAAAAATATACATAATCCATAACTTAACTGAACACAAAACATCCAAAACAAACCACCACAGCAACAATATCCTTTCCCCCTTTCCAAACTCATCAGAAGGATGAATTCCTTCACTTGGAAGGAGGTCTTTATGTCAGAAATAGTCAACTACAAGTTTAAGTTGCATTCTCATTTTCTTCTTGTTTCCCTAGTGCTCTGTCTCCCTATCAACTTCACAATTATCTCCATTTTTTTTCCTCTTGCAGTCCTTAGCCCCTTATTCTTAAAACCCCAGCCTTCCACTTTTCTGTGTATTCCCATTTGCCTGTCTGCACCTGCTTTTTCAGAATCGTTATTTTTCCTCTCTCATTTACTCTCCCTCCTCTGTTAATAGCCTCCCCTGACTAGCTCATGCTTCTCCTTCACTGCTTAGACTTCCCTGACTTCAAGTCAGGGATGAGGTTTTCTGCTCCACTTGGCTCAATCTACTTAAGTGAGTGGAAGATACAGTAAATATTTAATGCCATGGCTATTGAAGATATCAAGTCCATTGCATCAAGAGATGTACACTTAACCTCCCTGAAGAGAGAGAGAGAAAATGCATAGGAAGATTCAACTGCACAAGGAATTTTTAAAGTGATGTATGACAGTAGCTATTGGCAGTACTTTCGTTAAACCATTATTTCAGGTCATTTAGGAAAAAAAAAGGTGCCTACTGAAACTGCTTCAATTGAAAGATCTCCTTTCCATCCGGAGATTTTAGACATTGTAAGAAAAAACAGAATCACCAAACTAATTTTCACTGTTACTGGTTGACTCTTGTTGATTAATATAATTATTATTATAGTTATCAATTTCTTGGTAATTTCACAAAACAGCTTTTTGTTAGCAGTTAAGTGTTCAATAGCTTGCATTTATGAAGAGGCTCTGCTACCTGGAGGTGACCTTTCTGGCAGGCTAGGTGAAGAGGAACTGCCTGTTTCGCATCCTTGGCACCGATACTGGCTCCATGTTTCAACAGGAGAGAAACCAGCTCAGAGTGTCCATGCAGCGCAGCCACGTGCAATGGTGTGAAACCATCCTGGTTTGAAACATTCACTCCAAGGCCGTTAGCAGAGATCCTGACAAACTTCTGTTGAGGAAAATACACAACAAAGCTATACAATTAATCATGTTACTTTCTGTTGACCAAAAAGCAGCCAAATACCTGCTAAGTATAGACAAAACGGGCTGATGGAGGTTACAAGAAGCCTAGTCTGCTTACAGAGCCTAGTTTGAGACTTTCAGGAAAAGAGTCAGTACACCCAAGCAGCTTTGGTAGTATTTTTCAAAAGAACAATTACTTTTGTTTTTCTCTCTTTTCTTCCAACATGATAGCTTCATATATGGAAATTCCAGGAACACTAGTCATGATATTAAAAAGAAGCTAAAGCAGCACAGATTGAGACCAAAGTAAAATTTACAGTTTTTATATAGCTGTTAGGATGCTCATACATACGGAGAGTGTTAATGAGTTACTTTCATTTATACAGACATTTATGCTCTTGTAGACAGACACTGCACGCCTATTTTACTGCTATATGAAGCTCGACATAGTATGGATAAAAACTCAAATCAATTTTATTCATGTGCAAGTAGCACTGGCCCAGAGAATAGACTCCCATGGGCAGTCAAAATAAGCAAACTAGCTAGAAAATGGCTTACACAGCAGCACAGAACATCCCTTTTTACTTCTCTTGCACACTGTGTAGGTGCCTAACATTTACAGTGGTAGAATCTCCCATTCTGCCCATCCTCAGCGTGCTTTTAGATGTGTGCCTACCTAATACAGTGGTTAAGAATAATTATTGTTTAATAACATCCTTCTACGTTACTTTCAGCAGTAAATTCCACAGCAAATGCCATTCCTTCCCCCGTTATCAATAAAATGAACTTTTGGACTCTGGCATCTTTAGGGCATGATCTCTGTACTGAGAGGACATGGACTCATGTTACCAGAGAATAAAGCACAGTGTGAACATGAGGCATTTCAGGACAACTAACATGCTCTTAGCCTGCACAAAATAGACATAAGGTAGCAGTGAGGAATTTAGAAGAAGTTAAGCCATCTCACATTTTCTCAGTTAATTGATATGGATACTGTTACCTCAAAGTATCCAATATCCCAAAAATTTATACTTTGAATTATTTTGCAATGACTTATCCAGTTACGTATACCTTCAGACATTGTAATACATTTTCTTCCTGAAAGGAAAGTAATTGGTTTTCTATTTCCAAGAAGCTGACATCATTCCTTAATTAAATTCTTTTTTTTTTTAAAAAAAGGTGTATTGTAAAGCCTGATTCTCCTCTACAGTCTGTGATAAATAAGGGGAAGTCTTTGCAATTCAAAAGGAAGTCTTTGCAATTATATTTCATGTCTGAAGAGGTTTTAGATATAGCTGGTATGAAAGACGTCATGCAATTAAAAAAAGACTTTATCAGCATTACATTGATTATAGGATTAGCAGGTATTCCTTGCTAAACTGATTACTAACAGATAAGTAGATACTCTGCGACAGTTAGCAATATAAACTATAAAAGAGAACAAGGAGAAACTGAGACTTAGAAAAAGATTTTTCCCATTTATTCAAAGCTGTCTAAACCTTAATGACAGCAATCCACTCATTCTAAAAGGAAACTGCAAAGTTTTTTCATTCCATTAGATATTAAGCCAGTCTTTGAACAATGTTCCTATATCCAAAATTTTACACATTTCAATTAAAAAGAGAATAATTTCATGACATCAGATGAACTCTGTTAAGTTCTGTATGTATTTAATTGCTTTTTAGACAGAGCTACAGAGGTGTTGGGCAATATGAATGTTACTTTCCTAGAGCTAAAAGTTACATTACGAGAATATAAATTATTCTTTATGAAGAACGACCATTCCCACCTTTTGTGCTGGCCCACATTTTGAGCACTGGCATAACGGATGGCAGAATTCTGGTTTTGATGTATTGGTTGTGTCATCCTCATCTTCTAAGTCTTCTTCCATCCATTCCAACAGATAACGTACCTGGCATAAAAAGCAAGTCCTCCTTTATAGAGTCTGAAGGTTCTGTGTCCTAATAAATTTGCGTATGTAGACAAGTCAGATTTCACAAACATATGCTTGTGACTATCCCGGGGAGACTATACAGCTACCTCCTGGCATCAGCTCCCCACAGGCCAAACTGAAAAATCAAATGTTATTGCTGACAAAGCAGCCAGAAAGTCTGTCAAATACTGCAGTGGAGTAAATGATAAATTACTTCCTGCTGCATAATCAAGACCTCATCGTTCACCTATTCTCAAGCCCTTCAAATCCTTTTAGCTCAGATGATCTGCGGCAGCTCATATCAATGCAACTTTTGTTTCATCCTTTAACAAACATAAGAAGTGAAAAGGATGATAATCTTTAACCAATATCCAAAACTTTGCAGGGGCACTGACTTTTCTTAGGTCTCTCACCTCCCAGGAGCTTGACAGCTTCACTTTTTCCTCAAAGTACAATGCCTGATTTTTGAGGAAGACAGAAGCTCTTCAATGAAGCAAGTCTTAGGACTCAGAGCATCCATGTGCACTTTGCAAACAGCAATGCTTAAAGCATGTTACTTTGACGTTAAATTTTATGCAACAAAAAAAAGCTGTTTAAGAAATACATTTTTACCTTAAAATTCATTAATCCACTATAAACTAAAGACATCTTAAAAGTAGCAGTGATTGTGTTAAGTCTCCATTATTACACAACCGGGCAATGTTTAAACCTGACACCTATCTAGGGTATCGTTCTGAGTTTGTATTATGCTCAATGAGACAAGTCTTTCAGAAACTGAAGAGAGAAGTGGGAATTAAATTGGTCTCGTAACGCAAGGTACGATACGTTACAGTCTCCTTTTTCTAGGTGCATGAAAAGGACTAATGTCACAGCACTCTAAAACCGAGACGAGGAAGATCAGGGACCTGTGTGTGGAGGTCAGATCTTTCAGAGCTCCTGCAGATCTTCTGAGGAGTTCCCACATACAGCAAGTTACAGGATTACATACTGGGTATGAAGCTTTTACTCTTTTTTAGCAGCTTTTAAGACAGCTGACATACCTCTTCATAATTACAATGGAGTAGCCTTTTTGTTGTTGTTTAAAGATTTTTTTGGTCAAAAGGTTAAATGTACTGTTAAGCAGACGCACAGTGAAGCATCTCAGGAAATTGTCCATAACATCCCTTTGCCGGTTAACTTGTCACCTAAAACCTTCTTTACACTGCACAGTAACTCTCTCCCTGGAATATTTAGCAGAGCACTCCAGAGGCACTGTACCCTGTATGCCAAACTTTTAGCTGCTCCGTAAGATTTTTCATACAAGAGATTTGTTGGGTTTTTTGTGGTGGATTTGCACGTATCAATTCCACCAGAAAGGTCAAGACTAGCTGGGTGGAAGGAATTTCAGAAGAGCATCTAATCCAGTATTCTACACTGAGACAAAGTCAGTTCTTCCTTAATGTCATTGACACAAGTTTGACCAATCTCTTATCAAATACTTTTAACAGAAGAGATTCTGTAACGTCCCAGCTCTGTCCCACTAAATACATAAAAAGCACAGTTTGAGAACCTCCCTCAAAAAAGCTGCTGCATAACTCTGAAACATATTGTGAGAATAAAGTTTAGTCCTTTCTGTACACATATTCCCCCCATACTGTCTCAAAATACTTCTCACTACAGACACAGTAAATGTACCAAAGCGGGCTAAATCTTATTTTCAAAATGTAGAATTAGTTGCCATAGAGTCAGCTAATTAAAATAACTGTCATTGACTAACATCTCTATCTCCAATCTAAGCTATACTTGCTTCTGAGGTTTGCAGACACTACGATGATGACAAAGGTTGTTCTCTGGCTTCCTGAACAATCATGGCATACTATTATTTTTAATCTTCTAGTTTCATAGCACTTTTTTTCAACGCCTCCTCTTGCAAAGCTTATTTGGCCATCACAGCGGAATCTACAGCAGCACCACTGCCCCTACTGCTGCTTCTCTTCCTATGGAGACAGACCTCAGGCTGCCAGAACAAGGTAAGAGTTTTTAAATAGCTGCGGTTTTGTAATAGATAACACAAGCCATAACCTTTGCCATCCCATCCAGTTGGACAAATCTCTTTACAATGAAAAGTTTTACATCAACTTGAGTAATGTGGAAAGTAAAGCCACAAAAAATATGGTGATTCTGTCACCTGAATGCATAGATTAGATTTCTGAATGCTTTTCATTGCTGATATCTGTTGAGTAATGCTACATAATAATCTTCCGGCAGATTATAGCCCCATATTTAATTTTCTTTAAATATTCTCATGATGCAGTTTACATTTTCACAAAATCTGGGAAAAGTTAGTTGTAATACATTTATGTTTTACTACTTGTCAGGAGGAAGTCAAAAAATCACCATTGCATGTATTGCTGCTTCTGGGAATGACTTAAGGCCTGACCAGGAAAACATTGTGAGCTATGATAATGCTATTTACTTAACAACTGAACAGTTCTTTCCTCTATCAGTTCATAAATTAATTTGCTTCTATCACCTAACTGGAATAAAACATGAGTATTAACATGGTATGTACTTTGTGACACAGATTATCGATTTTATTATAACTGTGTGATCTGTAACTCTTGATACATATCACCTAAACAAACTTCTCAGAACATGCATCCAGCAGAGAAAGCCTGCATTCTCACACAGGTTCATAATTTTGTTCTGTGAACTACAAACCAATTAAGAAATGTACTACCTCATACATCTTTCCAAAGACAAAACTAAACACTTCTCTGTCATCTTCAAATTTTCAGTAGAATGACATTGGAAGCACCTTATTGTTCAAATTTTCAGGAATAAAGGGCAATAATAACTAAAAAATATGTCAAGACAGGAGGTAAGTATCACACATTGCAGAATATCAGCTCTGAAACTAGTATTATTATAGCCATCAGCTATCTACTTCAAGTGAAATCCTAACTACAGGAAAAGTTGTATGGCCCTGAGATAACTTCTCTGTGCTGACTGGTGCCACCTAAATTTCCTCACTGCATGAAATATTAATAAAAAGGAATCACAGCAGACAAAATAAAAGGTTCCTTTTTCACTTACAGTACCTACGCACAATTATTGCATGCAGTAAACACATAATGAAGAGTAGACATCTTGAAAACATTAGAGAACCTGGCAATTCAGGAATCAAAAAGCATTTGTGGATTTAAAAACACTGTATTACTGGAATGCTTCCTAAGTCAAAAAAACGCAAACTATAAACCCCACCATTCATTTTTCAGAACCGGTGCTCAGCCCTGCCACTCAGACACACGCATCAATTCACGTATGGGAAAATAACGATGTACTTCAGTGACAGAGGAACATGCAACTGGGAATAAGAGCTTCTATTGGATTTGCTGTTTTTTAACAGGTTTACCTGAAAACTCTTTATTTTGCCTTTTGTTTTTTGTTTTGTGCTGACTGCATATCCAGTCCAATACTGTAATCTCAGTATACGTATCTTTTTACAGTTCTGCAACCCACCATACGCCCCCATCTAATAATGGCATTTGACTAGTGCAGCTTGAGCACCTGAAAACAAACAAGTTGCTCTTTCCCACAAAATTTCTTTTCAACATTCCTCCCCTGAACGTTGTTCTTTTCAAGTTCTTTGCATCTCCTAGAGGTGACTATGCACACATTTTTAAATCACAGGCCTTCGCAAAGGAATTATTAAATTTAAAGTAATTTCTTTAGTGCAAGAGGTCAAGGAAGTGTCAAAATAATGGGCCTTAAAGCACTGCAGATAAAATAATTTGGGGCCATGGAGTAAATATTCTTTGTAGAAAATGAGCTGAAGTTGATTAATTGTTGCTGAAGGAAGGTATTACCCAAAGAATTCTTCACTTAATACTATTAACAAATAAATTCCTCAATTTGAATAAGGTAAATTGGAATTCAATAATATTCAACAGTCACGCTAAGACTCACCATTTCCAGATCTCCATCAGCAACTGCTCTTAGAAGTTTTTCCACCTATGTATGAAGAAAATTTATAGGCTTTGTTAGTATTGGTATTAAGCTGTATACAGAAAATCCTGTGTCCTTTACTAACCTCCTAAGCTGACACGGTAGGATTACTGCTGGCCCATGTCATATTTGTTTGTGAAGTTTTAAAGGGAAAACCTTCTCTGTCTTTATGAAATACAAAAGCTGTGCAAGGCCTGTGGCTTCTCTGGCTTCCTTAGTTAGATAAACAGTACTTACCTAAATAGAGGACATGTAGTCCACACATAAACAACACCACGTAAGCCAATACACATTATTATGCCACATCAGCAGCAGCTGATCATGCCTTTCTTTGTGAACTTAACATTAAAAATGGCTACTTAAGACAAATTTCTGCCCTCATAAACATTAACACTGTTTGGACTCTTGCTGAGCTACTATATGCTATCAGAAGCACAAAAAGGATGGCAGGTTTTATTTTGCTATTTGAGAAACAAGAGTTTAAGAGGAAAAAGATACTTTCCAATTGTTCATTTCACATCTGCAGATTACTGGTTTATCCCCATGTCAAAAAAACTCAAGCATTTACAAATCTAACTTAGCTGTAAGTATGAAATGTGTTTACTTACTTAAAATCTGAAAAGATATAAATATCAAAGGGTATGCTTAGCAAAAGTCCAGTCTCTTCAACTCAAAGAGTTATTCCAGGGGACCACCATTAGACCAATTAAGTGTGTGTATGCTCAGCCCAGCTAATGCCTAAGCAAGACTGCCTGGTGTGGATGTTCTCCTGCACACGCTCTGCAATGGGGGAAGAAGAGAGGGAAGATGCTCCGCGGTGCCCCGATGCCATTCCCCCGGTCCCTCAGACTGCTGGTGAAAGCAGGAGAATGAGATGCACGGGCCTCCCTGCTCCTCTACACTAACACCAGGGAGCTGAGATCTGACCTGACAGAAATAGGAGATGTGCCAGTAAAAGGACAGGGACAGTCCCTTAGGACTACCCACAGGCAACTTGTCCGGTCTCTGCAGATTGTTGAAGAATCATTTAATAAGCTTCATGAAAGCCTGTGTCAGCGGTATAGCAAATTATTCCAGCTAGGATCACCAAAGATGCTGCTGCATAAACAAAGTTGTTTCAGTATCAAGCAACATCTTGCAAGGGGAAGATGTCACAGAGTGACAGCTACAGTCACATCTCACTCTTTATCCAGAAATTACTATCTCACTACCTGTAACAGCAGTGTTTGGCAAAGCATGCAAGGAAGAACAAGACCAAAAGGAAGCTGTGTTTTACTGGTCTGATCTTTTTCTTCAGGGTTTTAGCAGAAGAACAGAACACATCTACAGCTGAAAGATCAGATGCTAAATTAACTCTCTCCACTCATTTTTATCTCTTTTAGGAAAGCTGCTAAGTTTTCTTTTATTACTATCTTTCTAATACAAGGTGAAGCTCCTTGAAGTCATGCACTAAGCACTCACAGCAGGATTCCTCTTTCCTAACTTTGAATGTAGATAAGTTAGCTGTCTCAATCTAAGCCAGTCATTTAGACTCCCTCTCTGGTAACTACAGAAGAGAACACAGCCAACACATGACACTTGAGTACAATTCAGTTCAAATTAAGTATGTCTGAGATTAATTCCAGATTAATTTGGTGAGCCAAATCCCAATCTCTACACATATACATCTAAAATGGACTTTATATACCAGGGAGATCTGTGCCTCCCATAAATTTCCCCGAATTGTATAGGACAATGTCACCGGAGAACGTAAAGGTCTCAATGATTTTCAGGAGCCAGTCCTATCACATACAAGGTGCCTAACAGCAAGTGACCCACAAGCTCTGATAATTTCTTTCCAAAACTAACACCTTCCTTGCAGTTCTAAAAACTGCCTCAGGCCCTAGCAGTGAAGATGCATACAACACCTGCTATGCAGCCTGTAGATAATTTATTAAGAGTACTTAGGGCAAAATGTCTGCTACATGCATTTCCCCATCTTTCCAGTTTGCTTTCTCACTCCTCCATGGAACAGAAGTACCTTCCTTTAAATGTAAAAACAGATGAAACAAATCTACTGCAATTCACCTGCATGCTCAGTCTTTCCGTTGCTGAACAGAAATTGTGCAAGGAGTTATTAGTTCCAACAGAGGAAGTTCCAAATCTACATGCCTGGCTCTTTTATCCTCTCTTTTCTAAGACATAAATAAGCCACATATAAGACACGCACCACGAATGCTTAGTTTAGGCAAAGAGTTTAATTCATCAGCAGTATTGATTAATAAAGATCTAGCTGCATCCTTTTAATCCATGGTCTAAGCCTTGAAGTCTGGAAAACTGACCGTATCAGCTTCCCATTACTTTCAGTGGTACTCCTTCAAGGAGATCCCAGGATTGGCCCTGGCTTCTGTGCTTAGTAAGAATAAGAGCAGTGAGCCCACACAAAACTTGGCAAACAGAAATGACCTAAAGCTGGATTACAGGGGAAGGTCCTTAACCCCAAGAATCTAAGGTGTAAGCTGCTTCTAATCTTTTTCCCTGGTTTGAACTCAAGTCTTTGCTCTTGGGGTGTGATAAATTTGTTCCTTCAAGGAAAAATAAATCCTCCATCTATGAGGTGAACTTTTATGTACATTAGACCTTATTTAGAGTGCTTCCTGTACAAACAGGGAGGTGGACTCCTACATTGAGGCTTTCAGAGAGTAACCAATAATAAAGTGTGAAATAAGATTGTCCAGTCAAACTTTAAATCTTTGAGTTTCTTGAACACTTTTAGAAAATAGAAACTTTTGGCAAGAGAAGAATCTTTTAATAGTAGGAAAAGGAAGAATTTGAATGTAGAGGTGATACGGAGAGAAACAAAAAATACTGAGGTCAAATGGGTAAAAAATGGAACAGGATGACTGGGAAAAAATAGAGAGAGAAGCATCAGGAGTGGTGACGTGACAGTCTTAGGAGGGGATAAATGGAAAGCATGGATCTGAGGTCCCACATGACAAAATTCAGAGGACAACATCTTGGTTGGTGTGGAGAGAGCAGAATCAGCAAACATTTATGTGCAAGGAATTTAGTTTACAGTTTGTACTTCTTCCAATATTACAAAATTGATTTCCTATGCCTATTTTGAAAGCTTAACATTCTACTTTATCAGGTTCTTTGCCAGTATGCCTGTAGTCATCTCTTTTCCCTGACAGATTCTGTAAGCTAACAATGACATTTAATTCCTTGACAGGACAGCAAGGTCCTTGGGGGACTGCCATTATAATTTTGTAAAACTCAACAAATTCTCAAATTATCTAGCTAACTGCAGTAAATCTGAACTCCAAATATGCTTTCAATTTTTCCCCAGAAATACCCAGCAGAGCAGATACCATACAAAAATAAGTGTTTAGATACTGAGATGACAAGCACCTGAGGACAGCAGCATTAAATTTCCAAACCAGGCAGAAGGCTATTCCTGAAAAAGCAGTTTAAACAGTGTTGCAAAATATCACTCTTCGAGCTTCCTTCGCTTTGCTTATTGTCAAAACTTATACCTCAGTCTTACCTCCTTATAACTATTTTTCACTTCTTCTTGCCTTATATCTGTTGATGCTGATGACAGGCTTGACACTGAAGACCCTCGGCTGAACGTTTCTGTTGAGTGCTGAGGAGACCTAAGTGGTGACTTAAAGTTGGCGAAAAAAAAACAAAACAAACCAGAAAAAGTTACATATTAGATTAAGCAGGCTAAACACAGGCAAAAAAAAGTTTAGCAATGTGCATTGGTTGTTACCTCAGAAGCACTCTGTCCTCTTTCAAACGTTAAATAGTTTAATTCCATCAATGACAAAATCTGCATAAACATATTAATAAAGAGAACCAATATAACTCCACTTAAAGAGGAATCTACTGACCGAAACACAAGTTAGCCAACAACTAATATTAGTAACAGATTATGGCTGAGCAGATTAAAAGTACCCATTTACAAGTTTTTTGTTCTGTACCACAGGGTGTATCCATGCTACTAGATTTAAAACGTGACCCTTCTGCCATAAAGGCCAACACACATTTTCACTTTAATAGTACCAGACCACAAAATCCTATTAGCAGGTAAGCACCTACACCTCTGTGGAATTGCTTGAGAAAGAAATCAGGCTCGAAGATAAAGAGGAATACCTTGGAATTTAATGCACACTGTAGGGAAGTCTCTTTCATCCGGTTTTGAATTTCTGGATTTGCCCCATTTTGCAACAGGACTTCTATGATCCCTTGATAGCCCCAACGAGCAGCTATATGGAGAGGAGTATCTCCCTTTTCATTACCAATATCTAGTCTACAGGAATGCACATCGTAGTAGACTAAAGCTTTGACACACTGGAAAGAAAAGGAAAGCTATCAATAAATTATAGCATTGTCTCTCAATCCACGTAACACGTGCAATCCTAAAAAGGTTTTTTTCACTGCTGTTCATATAACCTACTGCCTAAAGGGCAGGCTTGTACAGTTCAGTGTTATCAAAGCAAGTGGTAAATAACTAAGTTTGCACAATACGACTATCTTTAATGCAAATGCATAATAAAAATTGCTATGAGCTATTGAATAAAATCCTAATTTACAGCATTAAATAGCCTCTAAATCTATTTTATTTACTTTTTAAAATATGCAAAGTTAGTGCAATTTCACATCATAGTTTAATTCCATTCCATCGGACTATCTATTTAGTTTGTTACAAAACAATTACTTACATCCTCATGACCATAAGCGCAGGCTAAATGAAGTGGAGCATTTCCATTATTGTCCTGAACATCAGTAGTTGCCTTATAGTGCAATAAAAGAAGCTTAAAAGAAAAATAAAAGTAGACACTTAACTAACTAAAAAAATTATGGGCAAACAATTCTTACTCTATATTCCTTTAAGTTTCTAGCATGATGAAGCACTTCATGGAAAACTATCTGTGTCTCTCCTGTTTCAGACACTACCCTCTTGGCATTACAGTGCTGGTTTTGCCTTACCCTAAGAAACAAGTAAAAGCTGCTTCTTACATATTCAGAGTTGTCATTGAAAAAATGAATCATCTACTGCATAAAACACTGCAATACATATACTAAGGATAACTGATCCTATATTTTAAGAGCCTAAGTGAAGACACAGCTTAAATTCAAAAATGCTAATTGAAGAATCTCACATATATAAAAATTCAAGTACACAGTAATTAATGTAGTTACACAGCCTATCCTAAACACACTGTGAAGTCATTTAATTCATTCCAATGACTGCAATGGCTCTTCTGTCTTAATCAAGAGCAGAGATCTTAACAGGCTCTCCACTTGTACTAAGTATTAGAGATCTGTATTAATAAAATGGATGAATAGCTGTCAATTGCTTGGTTATTACAAATTTCTGAAAACCTTGCAGTACAGGAAAAAAAAAAATATCATGGAAACCACAACAATAAAAGAACCTCAATTCTGACAGCGTACACAGTTCCCGTGAAAGCTTCTCAGAAGACCGAAATGACAGTAACAGTAGAACAGCTTAGTAAGACTCATATATTTATTATTTAGGTTAAGTTTGGTTTTTTTTATTTCTATTTAAGGCTTTAGGTGCTTACTGTAACATTTTGATATCCCTTCTGACAGGCAAGGTGAAGTGGAGTTGAACCATGGTAATCTGTAGCATTGACAATGGCTCCTTTGGCTACCAGTAAATCCACTAATGATGTTTGCCCTTGAAAAACATGCAGACATTAAAAGAAAGAAGCAAACTTTGCACAAAAGCATTGCTACTTTTCAAATCCAAACATGAACTATAAACCAAAATACCCTAGATTTCTGCATATTATGTTCCTATATACTGTATATTCACTTCCTTGGTTTTTGTTTTTTTTGCTGCAGGTTACTCTTCCAGAAAAGAACCTCCGGCTACAAACACGCTATGCTTACACCTTATGAGTTAGAAAAGAATAGGAAATAAAGCCGTGTGACACAAAGTACTCTCCTACTGGGATTCAGGATAATAATAAAAGAAGGAAATTGCTTATTAAAAAAACCTTCACTAAGAAAATTAATACATCTTCTAATAAATGTAAGATCAAAGGCATAATGAACACCACAAGATAGGAGATATTACAGGTTTACCATGCATAGCCAGCTGCATTAGAGTGAAAAGATTAATTTCTCAATCTGCTGGTTCTTTCAAACAAGACTGGCTTCTGATGACACATTTTTACTTTCTTCACAGATGAAGAAAGAACTACTGTGGCAAACACTGAGACAAAAGTAAATAGCCAGCAAACAAACAATAACTTAGCCATAGGAAACTGAGCTTAAAAGAATATACAATAACTTCAGTCTGTGCCAAGATACGAGTTCCCATAGCAAATAAGCAGAAAACAATTTAATGCAAAATTCAGTCTTTAATGCAAAGCTGGAAGACATGCCGCCATACAGATAAGGAGTAGAA
This sequence comes from Tringa tobata, assembly GCA_033628505.1. Taxonomy (NCBI): domain Eukaryota; kingdom Metazoa; phylum Chordata; class Aves; order Charadriiformes; family Scolopacidae; genus Tringa; species Tringa tobata. Next base: position 472,802 of record JAHREE010000337.1, on the reverse strand, counting down.
AACACTAGTGAAGAAAACCAACAATACTCACCACAAATAGCAGCTATATGAAGTGGTGTATATCCCCGGTCATCTCGGGAAAATGCAGTGATAATGGAAGGATCATTCAGTTTCCTTTAAAACACAATGGTTTAAAAGCAGCTCAGTTACCTATGCAGCAGTGGTAAGGAGGAGAGAAAGATAAAAATTGCCAAGGCCGACAAAAAACTGATTATAGAACTTTTCATGCTTTATCCTTTCACATTGACAAATTAATCTATATGGAGATTTACATTTCCTTAAGAGATGTGGTTTTGTCCAAGATGTGGTATGTTAGGTTCAAGAGAAGAAATATTTCACACCACGTTTACAAAAGAACATACAGCTTCCATCACAAAATTGGCTGGTTCCAACGCATTCAGTACACTCCTAGTATTTCTTCTGCTTTTTCAAACCACAAGAACATATGCCCTCTACTACACCCCAAAGCGCTACCAACTTCCTCTATAACCAAAGCAGCATACTTTGTAAATTAAACCTTAGACAAAGACTTTTACATAGCTTTTTGTGAATTTGTGGAGATGAAAAGCGCTTACCCAGAAACCAGCTTCTCGCATTTGTCACAGTAACAGAGCGGGTGACACATTTTCTGTACAGTGTCCTTATCACTGTCACCTTGACTTAGTAGTCGCTCCACTTCCTCCTGGTTACCTGAAGCAATATGCTACAAAAAGACAAGAGAAGAAGGAGAATGAGGAACCAATATAAAAAGTCTCCTTTCAAGAAACAAAAAAAAAACCCCAACACTCAAAAAATAGAGTAATTTACTGAAGCACAAAATGACAGGAACGGAATATAAAATACATGTATTCAAGCATTACAAAGCAGAAATTAACAATGTCACAGCACAAACCCCCCTAACGGGCAATCAGTATTAAGAAGAATCTGTTCTTGGCTTACTTTACCTTTTACAAAAAATTAGAACAATTCCTACTGTTCTCTTTAGACTCAATCACAAAATTGAGCTCCCTCTGTGCAAAAACATTTCTATAAAATTACTAAGTCTCTAGCCATAAGCTGTAAGCACATATAATTAGAAGCTCTGCTTTGTGTTCCTGTATAGACAAAATTCTTTTAGAATGACAATATGAGGTTATCATATAATATGAAGTACCTGTCAAGTGACCACATTTAAATTATTTCAGAAAACTCTTTCCATTTCAAGCACTAAAAGTTGTGAAAGACAACCAGATAGTAATATCACATCTCTGCGCTAAATAGGCCAATCAGTATCAACAGTAGTAGCATTTCATCCTCATTTGCTTCCGTATTTCTTATAACTTGCTGAAATCCATAAGACTATATTAACTTGGTAAAGTTTTGGTACAGGAATGTACTCAATTCAAAACACACTTTTAGCATCTACTAAAACACATTTCACAGTACTAATCTAATGCAATTAACACTGCATTACATTTCAGAAAATTGTGGAAAGGAAGGGATATGAATGTGCAATACCTAAGTAGATACATATTCTGCCATAAAAGTTATTGACCTTAAATAAGCAGTCTATTGGAGTAGCAGACATCTGGGATAACAAGTTCATCCTTTGTCTTAAAAGCAGCTTGTCACAAAGCCTCTCAGATTCCTGAAAATAAAATACATAGATCCATTACTATACACTCATTTACAGGCAAAAGTAAAGTACCTTAACAGCAGTATTAACTTTTAAAAATATTAAACACTGTATTTACCACTTATGAATTATCAGATGCAAGTAGAATCTGAATCAGTTTCACATTGAGGATTCCAAGACTTAAAAGACTGCACACATACTGCTCAAAGAAATAAGTAGATATACACCAGAATATTCCTTTACTGCAATTCTTCATGAACTAACTGAGCATTAATGAAATTACAGTTGTACCATCTGATAACAAATGCATGAAAACTAGAAGAGACATAAAAAAGACAAGAACTACAAAAGGCGTGATGCAGCTGTCTTGCGAGGAGAAATTGGGATTCTTCGTTCTGGAAAAGATCCAACTGTGTTACAGTGGCCTACAAAAATCACAAACAGCCCACAGAAAACATGCAAAGAATGAATATCCCCTATTCCTCAAAATACAAGAACTGGGATGCCCAGCAAAATCATCACACATTAGGTCTGGAGAGGGAGTGAGATGAAGAGAGAAAAGAAAACATGCTCTCTTATTGTAGTACTCGTTGCTGTAGGATGTTGTAAAAATCAAAAGTACAAATGGACTCAGAAAGGTGTCAAACTCACGTAAGACACGTCTACTGGTGGCTATTAACAAAGATGACCTAGATACAATTCTAACTGAAAGACTCCGCTGAACTCCCTGTCTCTTGCTGGAAAAGATTGCACCAGGTGAAGCACTACTCAAGGTTGCACCAGGTGAAGCCAGACTCACACAGCGTTTCCTACGGGTCACTTCTTGCAAACTGGAGAGTGAGCTAAGCAGATACAGAATGCAACTCTCGCATCGGTACTTGCCGTTTTCTCAGAAATCTGAAGATACCCTTCAGAATGCATTAAAGAATATATATGCTTCCAAAACCAGGTGAATATTCTTAAGTAGAGATAGATTTTGAAATAGTAACATTGAATCTCACATCGACATAAACAACAATCTAAAGAAAACACTTTCTAAGAAAGCAGAGGGAAATACTTGCACATAGTTGATTCTGGTTAACCACTGCTTATGGTTGGCAGTGACTATCTTTGGATGTTATTTTTGGATAACAACTATCTCCCTAGAAAGAGAAAGACTCCCAGCATCATCCATCTAACTGAAGACCACTGCATTTCAAATAGACACGCGCATATCAGATAAACCTTGACGACTTAGGATTCAGGCTACGCCTTATGCAAATAAATCATAGAGTAAAAGTGTCCAACTCTGCTCTTAACATTAGTAAATTAGCACAAAGCTTAGCGAACTGCAAATAAAAAAGATCACTTAAGCACCAAAAAGAGTTCAGATTTTCTAGAAAACCAACCACTCGTTTCAAAATCAACACAGATGCTTCTCACAAAACTGCACAAAAAACCTCCATTGCATAGCAAATAACATAGTTAAAAACATTCTTGTGAGCTAAAAGTTTAGATCTGTACTTCACAGTAAGCTGTTTGTATTTAGATATGGGAAGATGAGAAATAATCACAATCTTTTCAAACCTAAGCACTGTAGCTAAAGATACCCAAGCATAGCTTTTGAGAATTACAAGGCACACAACACTAGTCCCCTTGGATAGATTCTTCAGTGTGATCAGGAATAATTTCCCTAAGAAATATTTGATCAAAAATTTTATTAACTAGAATAAAATATTAAAAGTTTACTGCTGATACAAGTTTCTGAAGTCTAACCAGAATTTCTAATACGAACACTCACAGACAGCTTTATACTCTCACTATGGAGGATGTAAGTAATCATTGCTGTAGTAGTTTTAGTACTGTTGCTTCCAGAGTGTATTTTACAAGAGAAGTGTTCCCCAAGTGGAGTAATTATTTCAGAGTCACTTGAGACAGCAATCCTTCTGTAGAGGTATTATCTTATTTATTATATAAATAAGGAAAAAAGAGTCCATCCCAGGTGAAGCTATATATCTTCAAAGTGAAATACTTAATACTTCAACCAATACCTGAGTTTTCTGTATGTTTGGGCCTTCAAAGACAAAACTCGCTTGTCCCAGCTTTACTTACACTCCAAGAATTTAAAAAACACAAAGAGCGCTTTGAGTGGTACTCCCAGGTATTTAACTCTATATTGTCTAGAAAACATGCATCCAAACACTAGCGATCTTTTTATGTAACACTACTCCTGATACTAGAGAAATGAGGTATTTGTGCTGATGAGGGTGTACCTGTGTAAAGACCTATCCAAGGCAACTTTCACAAATTATAACTGATGACTTGGGGAAAACTCTCTCTACTCCCCCTCTCCCCAAACACTTTATTAACCTCAGTTTGTGTTCAAGTCTTCCTTTCCTGGCTTCTCCCACCCAAACTTCCTCCAGCCCAGCTTCATTGCCACCCAGGAACTAAAACACTCCCATTCCTCAGCATCTGGCTCCAACTCCCTGCTGCAGCCATCTGAATTCCAGGGTCTCACTACTTAGAAGTAACTAAGGCCCAATACTTGTAATTAAGTAAGGTTGACAACTACCCAAAAACAGCATGGAAGATTCCATTTTATCAGTTACATGCTCCTCTCCTCCCCACAACCAAAATGTCTCTCCAAGACTTGCATGACCTTGGGCAAAAGGATTTGCCAGGTGTCTCCTAAGTGCAATTTTCTTACCAATGAGGGCAATAGCGTTCCTATTATCCCACAGGGTACATTAGTTCCCTGCTGAGCTCTCTCTATGTAGTTAGCTTCATTAAGGATTGAACAACAGTATTACTCAGCTGCCAAAAACTCCATCTGAAGCCAGCTATGAAATTAAGTGTAGCCACATGAGGGGCTATAATGAAGCCCTAGGGCACAGCAATGTTCCTGCTCACTTAAATCTCACAGCCGCTTCCAGCACCATCTGGAAAAGGAAACCACAAGGCATCAACACAATAGCTGCTGCTTTGAACAGAAAGTTGATCTCCTTCACCAGAGAACCAAGGAAACAGCTCAACTGAAAACTTGTGAAGGGAGAGCAACACCATAAGAAGTTCCTACCCTGTTCCTTCACTTCCTCCCTGTCCTTGTTCAATTCTTGTCAAGGGGCTATTTTGCTAAGTTTCTCTCTTCATCCTGCACAACCTTCTGCCTTATCCTACACAAGAGAAAAGGGTGGTCCAGCTCTTTCCTCATACAGCTCTGCTAGAGGGCAGGGGTCACCCACTTCCTTGTCTTAAAGGTTCTCAGGGTGCTGCCTTCAAGCCACGTAGACTCCTTTGAAAGGCAATGCAGAAGAAAGGATGTCCCTTTGCGTGCCCACTGCATGTATGCTGAAGTGAGACAGTAGGTCTGGAGCTGACCCAGCTGAGGTACGGATAGAATCACTTAGGGTTTGCGGGTTTGCTCTTACACTGGTCCAGACACCAGCACAAGCAATACAAAACTGCTCTCATTTAGACTTCTCAAATATCTAGTTCATCTTTCAAGACAGATGCCTCCCAAATAAATATAGCGTCTTAATGCCAGAGGCACTCTAGTTATGATCACTTGAGGGCAATCTCAGTAAAAAAAACCTGCTATCCTTGGCTCTGTAAGGAGGAATAGGACCAGGCACTGTTTAATAGGAAACAGTTTTTATTGTAGCAATTTAAGAGTAGTGTGTTCTTTTTTTCAGCTTGCTGGCATTGTTGTGGAAGGCAATTCTACTTTGGTTTCAGTTCTCCAGCCAGACCACCAGCATTAACGACCAGTATACAAATAGCAATGATAGCCAAGTGACTGCAGGAAGCAAAGTTTTTTGGCAGGTTGTTTTCCTTTTAAACTAACATTTTTATTTTTTAAACATAATTCAATACAGCATTACAGACAAGAGACCACAATCTTTTTACACAAAATGAAAGTTGTTTTTTTTTGAGTGTACAAAACAAAGCTATGCACGAGAGGTTCGTAGAAAGATCCCAGAAAAGAACAAAATCAGAAATAAAAGGCTAAAATGCTACTTTAAGTGTAAAATGCTACTTTAAGTGTTTCTTCTTAAAGATTGTGCCCCAGGTTGTCCCATCCCAAGCCCTGCACACTGAACCATTATTCTGGCTCCTGCAATTTGATTCCAGTGCTTTTCAGTTGGGCAGACTGAGACACGTTGAATTCACTCTGGTTCAAAGTTCATTCATTTTCATTTCCACATTAGGTCAGGGAAACCTAATTTTGCAACAGTAGAAAGTTTTACAGGAGCAGTAAGACCAGATTCCTTTACTAAATAAGCTACAAAGTTCTTAAATCATAGAAGTTTCTAAAGTCACATCAGTATCACCCTTGACTGGCCTCCAGGGGTTGGACCTGACTGACAGATCTAGTTGTCCCATAGGAAATAACTCATGCATCCACATACTCCCTGTCCCTGCTAGGTTAGAGATCCTGAGAGCCAAATTTGACCTTCAAACTCTACTTTATCATAGTCCTGCACTCCCATTAACCTGTCAGTTTGGGGCAACATAGTATTAAAGTATGAAATTTTACTGAATAATTTTGTTACACAGCAATCTCCACTCTGCTAACACAGCTAAGCTTTTTTTAAGTTATTAAAGAAAAATCTGTTTCAGCTATGTGTACTCTCAAGTACTGCATTGGTTTCACAACTATGACAAACATGAGATACTAAACTTACTGGAGACTCAGCTGTTGGAAATAGTACTGTCACTTTTCCACTATTCATATGAAGAGACCGACTTGACATTTAATACTTCCTCAAGCAGTATACAATGAACAACAAGTATTGATACAGGATTAGGAGTTCATTGTAATCATTTAGACCATTTTACCAACTGCTTCAGGTACAGTTGCTTCAACTCATTTCTTTGATTGCAAAAAAGGAACTCTTAGGTTTGTATCCTCTGACTGAAGTTACTCCCACAGTGGTACACAGTCCTACAAGCTTATCAAATACACATTTGACAGACTTTAAGAGCAGCTTACTGTTGATCTGTCAGAGAGGTTGCCTTGCCGTATGTATTCTATTGCGGCCTCAATTGAGGTTAGACAGTATCCCAATTCATCCTTCACTGAGCTGCAAAGCCTGAAGTTCTTTATGTAGCTCAAGTTGGCCATCCTGAAATAGAAAGGTAAAGCCATGAACCATTAAAAATAAGAAAACACTATCATGATGCAACTCATCTTAGGCAATCCAGGCAGACGATAAGTTAAGACAAAGCTTCTAGAAAGATTGTTAGGCTAGCAATACTGTGGCTGCTCTGAGCTTTGCAGAAGGATCAGAGCTCTACTTATCACTTAACTGCTCAAATGAAAAATTATTAATTGGATATAAGGAATATGAAGAACAGGGTAAGGACAGCAGTGGGATATCGTTTCACACATTTCAAACGTTAACATTTCAAGCACCATAAGCACTAGTGTAAAGCGATAGCTACAAATTAAATGAAAAGTGCTAATTCTGAGATACGGGATTTACCAGCACTAAAATTTAGTTCAAGTACAGGTGGAAGCTTTAGATATACTTCTACTGATAGTGAGGAGAGATAAACACAATGGCATAGGCTAGCAGCAAGCAATTAAGTATTCAAATCTAGTGTCTCTATGTGAAAAGAATCAAACATCTAGAAGCTGCATAAGGTTTCATGGATCCAAACACAGATGAGGAAGCACCAATCCTGTGAAGGCTGTTACTGACATCCAGTTTTGGTACAGAGATCCTTAATTTTGCCACACCTGTAATACATCTTTGCTCTTTGTCCTATTAAAAATAGTTTTCTGCATTAGGATCAGGCCCTCTTACACTTTCAGTAAGTTATTACTACATGTTCAGAAACATTTGCCCCTAGAGTGGTATTACATAAAAGATGGTATGATGGTGCTCTGTATAGCCAAAATAGTTACATACCAGTTTGGGATTTCTGTTTTTACAAGTAAATACAGTAAGACAGAGAGAAGATCATCTGCACACATGGTTTCCATATTAACTAAAAAAAAAAAAATAAATTTACAACTGATGTTAGTTATGTCATGGTTCAAATCAAGCGCCAGCTCAACTAATAGAAAATGTATTGATTAACTAAGGCAGCCCTTCAAATGTTCTCAATTTCCCAGAATAGTTTGTGCTGTACAAATTGCAGTATTTGACTACCGTCCCCTCCTTCCTACACAGAAAGAGCCAGAACACTAGCTCAAGGTGTCTGAAATTCCTGAGGGCAAACACTACTCCCTAAATTAATACATTTTCGCATAACCCAGGAGTCGTCCTGAAGAAAGGAAGAGAAGGAGTAGGGAAAGCATAAATTCACTGTACTACTCCATTTGCTTAGTGGAAGTGTGTTCCCTCTTCAGACTAGATTAAATAAACACCAGGTCCATGCTTTCCTATCACAGAATCATCTCTGTAATCCATGGCAGCACTTTGAATGCAGCATATAGAAGGTTTGGTTTTCCTCCAATCTGCACCTCAAGATTATCAAGGAGCATGGACAAACAGACAAGAATGATCTAGCAGTGACCCTCAGTGTTTAAAATGGATCACACTCAACTCTTCTGCATAAGAAAATGTCCTAGCACATGCAAGCTCTCCACATGCTCCAGCTGAAACAGATAAAAGCTAACCACATACCCCATCTCATCCCATAAGAAAATGCTGAAATGCCTATCTTGCCTCCACTTAGCTTTGTTTAGCAACCTGCAAGGCAGACCCCAGTCTAATTGTGTTTAATCCTCAAGTGCTATTCAAACAGCTGTTTATACATCAAAGCACTTTCTGTGTACTAGTTAAGAAAAGTTTAAAATTAAGTTATTAATTCACTAATTACTGACCTCTTTGGCTAGGAGATTGCATAATAATTTGTACCACTTTCCGTAGACAAAGTAGCTTCTGTTGAGGGGAAGTACATTTGTTCAACTGACCCAGTTCTCGCTTTGCACGTGGGATATTAAAACTACAAAATAATTTGAAAGAAATAGTTAGCATACAAAGTTTCTGCGTAGGCTGTCCAAACCCCAAGTGTTCACTTATTTGGATCTGAAGTGAAGAATAGCAATAAAATATTTCCATCTCTACTTGAAGTACACTCGCATTTCCGTACCCTGTAGATGGAGAGGAAAGCATAAGAATATAGAAGTCAATGCACAGACTGCCCTAAAATGACACTTGCAAAACGTTACTTTTCTATCTCAAAGGAATGAAGTAGAAGAAAAACTTGCTACTGTCTGAGGGATGATGCTTTTGGCTGATCCAAGACCTACTTAAGACAGGATCTCAGTGACTTCTCAAAGCTCTCTCACCTGAACTCAGGCTTCACCCCAATGTCTTTTTGCTGCAGGTCTTGAAGGCTCCTCGTGATTTTGTTAAAAGCAGCATCCTAATCAATAGAAAGGCAACAGTTATTAAAAATCTATGAGATTGTTTGATTGCTAAAGATTAGTTACATTAATCTCACCTCACTTGCCTCAATAGTCCCCACATATTTAAAAACTAGATCGTAAATAGCATGGTGGATATACATCTGTAGAAATAAAACACAATACTTTAGGCATGAAAGAGAGAGTTAAAAATAGCATGCTGATTAATTTCCTTCATTTCATATGCTTACTTCAACTGCTTGTTTAATCAGATTCATCTGCTCTTCTTGCTTTGCAAGCACCTTCTAGAAAAGGAAAGCCATACAAACAGTAAGGTAAAGTTAGATAATTTATTGCTTCAGTAACACAATGTACTACATATTTAGTGGACTGTTTACCAAGTGCGAATCTCTCAAAAGATGCTGGAGACATTTGGTATAAAGTCCATTGACGGAATCCTGGGGGGTGGGGAGAGGGAGAAGAAAAGAAAAAAGTATTCAGATTAATCTGACTTGGAGCAACAAAGCATAAGCAAGCAAAGAAAGGAAGTCTTCCCTGCCTTACAAGTCTGCACTGTGGTAAAATTTTTAGCCAGAAAAATTGCCTTTACCTAATAGTTAAGATGTGCTAATTCACAATTAAGAAATCTACTTTCTCCCTTCCCACTTTCCTCAGTTCCAGACCACTCTGACATAGAAAAGCTCAAGAAGACAAAGATATCCAAAGCTGTGAAGCAAACTATATACAGTAAGTTAAACATCAAGAAGCAAGATACTGACTATGTAGTGGCGGAGGCTTTTCCTTTCATGTTCTTTAAATGTTCTATAGAAAGATCCTATGTATTTATCAAATCTCTCACAGTGCCTTCCCAAGAATTCTCTAACATCTTCGATATTTTTAAGAGAATAGTAGTTTGACGAAGCTGCAGATTCACCTAAAATGAAAGCCAAGAATTAACACATAGTTTTAATATGCATGCATGGTAAAGTACTTTCTGTCCCTACATATACAGCCAACTTGTGTGCAATGAAACAGCAATTCAAAGTTACTATACCTTTAACTAAATGTATTGCCTTTAATTAAAAGAATTTAATGCATCTCATTTAGAGTAGACTCTCTTGCCTTTTATGTCAAGTATGTATTTGGAATAGCTAAGACTGATTTCACATGCTTTTTTACCCTCCGGTAATTTATTGCCACATACACAACTCAGATTATGAGTGCAAGCCAAGCTTGAAAGTAGAAGAAAACCATTTTACAGTACTGACTGAATGCCCACACAGGAAGTCAGTGCACTCTGAGTGAGCAGAGCAAAAATCCCATCTTGGAATTTTACATAACCTAATCTTTATTTAGACATGCTTTCTCTGGATGGGAGAGCAAAGTTACTTGATGTAAACATTAAACCAAATCTGTTTTCCTTCTGAATAAGACAAGCTGATCCCTCACTTAGAATTCATACGGCTTTTCCAGAAATTTCCAAATATAGGCAAGTCTTTCACTTGCAAAGGCAGCCAACTAATAACAGGCTTGGATATCATTCATTTCAAATTACTTCTGAAATTACAAACTACTTCACTTTTGAAAGACTGCTATACAGCTACATTAAGTAATGGCCAAAAAAACGAATATCGCAAGAATAATTTTTTTGATTTAGATTAATATTTACAGAATTTAAGCCTATATGTATGCCAGCTATTATCTTTTTTCAAAACAACTTCCATACTTCCCTCAGTACTATTTTCACACTACCCTAGCATTACTTCGTCATCATTTGTTTCAAATAGGTATTCTTAAATATTCACAATGACCAGATATTTTATTTTAGAAAAACACGTATGTTTTAAGAAGCTTCTGTTCCTTTTAATTATTAAACACAGATTGTTACACAAATTCACAAGGAATTCCTGTTACATTCACAGTTTTAACAGTAGCCTAGAAGTAGTGTTCCAGCCTTATCAACAGCACTTCCAGTACCAGGACAAAAATTAACACATTCAACCTAATGAGACCACCACCAGAAGACTTGCTACATAACTACACTATACAACTTTTAACCACTGATGAATCCATCATGAGAGAATTTAACTCTCCAGTTTCTTGTGCATCCACCTTGCATCATCACATTTAAGGCTAAATCCCTCTTTAAGCAGTCAGTGCTAAACTTAGTGTTGCTACAATAATCATACCAGATAAGTATTCCACAGATGGGTTTCAGCGCTAAGACTGGGGCATGGACTCTGCAGAACTACATTTGCCTGGCAGCATCTTAATATTTTCTCTGCAGAGGCATACCAAGATCTGCCCCAGCAGGCTAATAAGTTACAAGACCTTTCAACCAAGTCAGTGCTTTTCAGAACAGAGGAAACATATTTAGGACATCAAACACAATTTGCTCACCATGCCAACAAGACCACCAAGTTAACACTTCAATACATACTTGAGTTTTCTGTTTTTTCCAATGGATGAGCTATGCACAATATACTAAAGCTTTCTTCTTTTTCATTGTAAAATGTTTCCTCAAAAAGAACAGGTACTGATAGATGATAATTAAAACCAGTTCCTAAAATGATAAGGTTTCCTTGTATGAAGATCTCCTGAAAGAAAATGAAAACCAGATCCAAGTGTAAAACTCCACCAGAAGAGAGTTACTCTTTGGATTCTGCATTGCATAGTTACGCTTCCAGGGAAAGAAGAGCTTCTTACAAGACAAGAAAGCCCTAGATTAAAGAGCTTTCATATTCTTGTGCTGTGTAGACTCTGAAACAGATTCCTTCGGTCTACAATGGCTAGCTGAACCCTGCTTATACCTAGTTTCTTTACACATCTACTACTAGGGGAGGTTTCAGACAATCTCCAAGGTCTAAGTGACTATTTGCAGTCACTGCAAATATTGCAGCACTTTTAGTACAAGGGTAATTGAAAAACAACTTAAAACTAGGGCCTAAGTCCAGCTTCAGAAAAAACTCCACACATCTCATCTACATTTCTCATTCTCAGCTTAATCTTCTCAAGCAGCTCCAGTGAGGACATCTGCAGCAGACCTAGGTGATCTACCTGGATGACAGAGATGCATCTAACCAGATGACAGCCTGCAAATGGGTGCAAGATCTTAGACTGTACTGCTCAATCACTAGTGAAAATAGAATAGAATCATAGAATCCTAGAAAAACATGAAACATAGAAAACGCATGACCCCATGCAGCGTTAGCATTGGCCATCATGACTTGCTGCTACATTAGGCAGTTTCTACTCTACTTACTGAATTAATACACCAGGCCTCAGATACAACTCGATACCATCATAATTTTGTCCTAAGCCTTGGTGAACTTGCACCTGCATACAACATAGGCAGGCCATTATTAGCCTGAAAGCTAGAGAGACAGTTCTTAACTGAGTGATAAAGGCCCTTCTGGCACACAACAAAATTCCTAACAGATAGATCAACAAAGTTGCTTCAACAAAGTACTAAGCTGAAATCAGAGGCAGTGGTACCATCTGAACAGGACAGCTGTTCTTGTGTACATGCCAAAATATAGCTTCTGCTAGAAAGCAGTACCTCCCTGAGAACCTTGGCTTTGACAGGCAACATACCACTGTCACCGCTTAGCTCCAACTCCTCACTACTGCTCCAGTAACCATTAGTTCACACTATCAGTCCTCAACTGCACCAATTCATTTACTGGAGCGTCTCCAAGCTAGATTCAGATATGAAAACGGAAATACCTTTCCATTTAAGGTCTGGAAGTTTTCCTCAAGTGGCTTCAGAACATAAGATTCAAACTGGCAGGTAGAAAGGCTGTTGCTCGAAAGGCTGCCTTTGCATGGAACTAACACCTAGAAAAGTTAGATCATGCTTTAGAGAAAAGTGCCATGTATCACCAATACACACCAATAGCTTCTGCCCTTTAGCAGCAAGCAACTGTCATGTGGCTTATAAACATTTACTAGCAAATGTATAGCAACTACAGGTGCTTTTGTTTAAATAAACAGAAAGAAAAGGCCATTGATAGACACGCAGCCTGGTGATTAACCTAGAAGTTTCATTTAGAGACTTATCTGAAAAAAGGATGAGAGATCCAGCCAAAGCAAGCAATACTAACAGAAGGAGATTAAATCTTATTTAAGTTACTTGGCATCAGTCAGCTGAGTAACTTAAAATTAGGCAGCTAGTAAAGCAAAGTATATTTTCAAACTAAAATGAAAATCCATCAAAGAGAAGGAAAAAAATCCAAGGTAAGAAACATCCTGGGTTTACTGTACATCAACAGATTGGCAGTTTGAGACAAGTTCTTAATTAGCAAGTAACACATTATGAATACAACAAACACTGTATATGTGCTGAAAAGAAATGCATCTCGTTATCAAAGAAGAGATAAGCATGAAGCAAGTGGTTCTTTCAGTACTCAGCTTTCAGAAACAGCATTAGAATACAGACAGAACTGGTGAACAGATTTTGGCATTTCAACTGATCACATACCATCTTAAGTAACACACAACTCAAAGAACCTTGTCAAATTTAAGGGTTAATTTTATGATCAGGTAACAATAAAAAATTTTATGATCAGGTAACAATAAAACCTGAGTTTAAGGGAGTCTCCACACACTTAATTTTGGATGAAGACTAATTGCAGAATACCCAGACCAGAAGTTGTAAGGACTGGAGTTTTTATTCCACCTCAGTTTAATGGCTTTATTTTTGCTATGTAGAAGGCTGTCAGAAATGAGAGACTGACCGTCCGCTAGGAATTTCCAAAGTTCAATCCCATTTTAAGTTACAAGTGGGAGAATACATAACTTCAGTTCATAGCAAAGAAAATAAGCTTCCTGTGAAGTTTAGCAACACCACCAACTTTGATCTTTTACTATCATACAATATATCAAGAAGTCCATATTAATAAATAATAAGCAACTTAAATTAAAAGTTGCTCTGGTTCACTTCCAAGTTTTGTAGTCTCGCACTAATCTTTATATGTGTCATAGCAGGCATATGACTTAAATACATCTAGCCACTATTTAATAAGAAGCTTTTAAATGTACCTCTTTATACTTACAATACCATGGAGTTCTGCAACTTTGCTGCACAGATCAGGACGCCGCTTCTGAATGGCCAAATAAAAGGGATTTTTCAAGATATCTTCATCATACATAGCCATATGGACTTCAGATATTCCAAGCAGATTTTCTAAAATACATACAGAGAATAGTTAATGCATCATACACAGTACCTGTTTAAGCATAATATTTGGGTATGCTTAGGGGGTAGTTTGATTTCTCTCGTCTAAAATGAAAAAGCAGTTTCAGCTCTTGACATAAGCAGCCAATGCATGCTTAACTAATAAGAAGGTAACTATAGTTACTCAGAAGTTATTCAGGGATATTACTTTCTATGAGTATAAATTTCCATTTACACAGTTATCCTCGTAGTGCCTTCAGCCTTTCAGGTGTTGGGAGCCTAACAATGAATGATGTTTGGACAAAACTTAGAGAGGAGGACAGAAGTTAAGAACTGTATTATTACTGCTTTGATATACAAGCTAACCTGCACTGCTGGGGTCTAAAACAAGCCAACAGACAGAAAAGAACAGCTTCTTTACAGCAGGTTCTACCGCACCACAGGACACTGATGCGTTCACATTCCTGACTGGCATCCAGAGAGTAACAGGAACCCGTGTGTAAGGCAATCCTCAACTTTCCAGGGAAAGTTACAGGGAAGAGGTTCACCAAGGAGATACGCATATCCGTGTCATAATTAAAGACTCACTGTGAAATGCATTGTTTGTAGTGATCTCTACTCCCCTGTAAAAGTCTCAGTGGTCTGAGGTCAGGCTGATACATAACATTTGGTGAAACAGTGTGCAAAAAAAAAAAAGTGACTGGAGACTTAAAACCCAACCTGCTGGCACTGGAAAAGCTATCACTAGGTGTGTCACAGAGAAAGGACAATCTCTAGAGACACTAGACCCTCTACTGCTTGCTTCCTCAATTGCAATTCTCAATAAAAAGCTATGACACATCCTAGACACAAGGACAGGAAAAACTCTAATAGGTGCCATCTGGAATAATTTCAGAATTATTTTACTCAGAAGAATCAAGATTAACAGGCTTACAAGTGTTTAATTAACTAGTCTGTTCTATGTCTTTTCCCCTCATCCACCTTTCCTTCGGAATCAACAGAAGCTGCATGATTTGCTTGTGCAATTTCAGCTATACATCCTAGGGAAGGGTGAGAACAGCAGAACATTAATTTAAGCAAGCCACCTTTACACAATCAGTATTACCCTGCTTTCTTAAACATAGAATTACACCTAGCATATTATTTGCTCCATGTGAGCTTCTTATGCTTTTTCTGCATCACTTGTAATATCTTACTACCTAATGCCCTACTGGTACAAAATGCCTTTCTCTCTAGATCATTGAAGAGACGTGAAACCGTTGTATGGCAGCTTAATAGAGTGGAAAAACATACACCCAACTTCCAGAGATTTTCAGACAGCCTTTCAGTTTCAGCTATGCTGCTAAGTGATCTATAGTCTATTAGCTCATCTACAGTCTGGCCCCTCCTTATAACTTAGCACAAGGAGAGCTCTCCTACCAAGCTAAACACAAACACGATGTGCTAAAGCTGCAAGCCATTTCCACTATAAACTTATCACCAGCTACAGCTTGGACAACATCAACCAGAACCACTGAAGTTTGGCAGTGGCAGACAATTGCCTCAAGCAGAGTGTTCCTGTGAAGTTCCAGATAAAATGGTTCCTCCACTTTCAAAACATACAAAAAAAAACTTAGGGCTTCTAGGAAAGAATACTAATTCAGTGGGCCTAAAACACTGCTGCACGGAACACAGATCTGGTTTGCTCACACAAAGGGGAAAGATGGTGTTTGGCCATCACCACCTTCAAAAGACTAGCCAAGGTCAGCAGTCAAGACTTCAAACCTTGAAGCGCAGCTTTGCACAAGCTCTGTTCTACCACAGTCCCTCAGAAAACAGGACGATCACCAGTGATCCCACAGCTGGTGATGGCTACAAACACTTCCTGGCAGGCAGCTGTGGTCCACCTTCAAGCTGTGGGCTTCCGCAGCCAGCAGTGAGGGAAGGAGAAGAGGCCATGCCAGCTCAATAGCAGGTCTGCTGCTGGAATGCAGAAACCTCAACATGGAGCCGCAGAGCATCAGGGCTAAGACAGACCTTAAGCAAGACTAGTTAGCTACCAAAAAAAAGAAATAATCCTGCCTGCTGAACAGCTGGCTGGGCCACAATTCCAAACAAGATCTTAAATGACTGCACCTTCCAAGTCCAATCAGTGACAGTTTATTAAATATATTACAGTTAATCAGTGACAATGTATTAAATATAGTAAGTCAAGCACCAAATAGGGCTGTATGTACACACGTGCAGCCTGAAAAACAGTATGCCACATCAAGACTTATTCTGGAGTCCTACATCCTTTTTTGGGGTCTCCACTTCAGAGGGGATGAACTGACTGGAGAAGGACCTGAAGTGAGAAAGGTGAGAAAGCCCTGGAAGCAGGGTCCAAAACATGAAAAGCACTGATGTTGCTTATGCTAAAGAAACTGCATGAAACAGGTAATTTTTTTCCCCTAGATGTATCGAGCTGTCAGTGAAAGGCATTTTTTCCACACCAGTAGGAGAAATAGGCCTTAGCTAAAGAAAACAGACTCACAGATCAGGAACACCCTTCAAGCAGAAGATAAACACACGTTTTAGATTGCTCGCAAAGCTATCAAGTCTCATATTGTAAGTCTTTAAGAACATGTTGGACAAACCTCTGCTAGAGGTGGTAACGGACACAGTGAGGCAAGGAGGCTAGATTACATGGTCTTTCAAGGCACTTTTCAAATCAAGCTTTTATGAATATAGTTGGCCCATTGAGGCATCTTCATCTGCCTTTTAATCTGGTGAATTCATGGTCAGTATCGGGCCAAGCCGTAGATGAGACTACTGTGACCCTCCCCAAGACAGTGATGGTGAAGATACCAGCAGGCCATGGACTGTCAGGGGAAGAGCACATTGACACAAGAAGGCAACCAAGTGTGAGACTGCAGAGACGAAACCCCAGTGCACAAGTGTTTCCAACTGCTATAGCTACATCACCACCTTTTCAGCTTAACAGATCTTTAAATCCAAAGAGTTCTTCCCGTAACAGAAAGGGGGAGAAATGAACACATTGCACGTACCCTCCTCACCTAAGAACCTGTACCTCAGCATCAAAAAAAAAAAAGCACTTTGTCTAGGAAAGAATTAAAACCAAGATCCTATTCCCTGGCAAAACAGATGTAAGAGACTTATGGGAGGAGGAAAGCTCCCACAGAAGACCTGAGCTTATGAAGGTTGCTGTCTACATGATTGATGTAGCTCTTAAATCATTGCCTAGACCTGAAAAAAAAAAAAAAAAAAAAAACAAGCAACTAGAGTACTTCAAGAATCATTTCAGTTGACAGATCATCACAGGAAAAGCTTGAAAGTATAATCTTCAGTTCCTGGTTCATGAGTTACACACCACAAATAACTAGTTTTAAAACATTCAGTGGCAGCCACGTAGACTCTTTTACTACAGAACTACTGACAGGATTAAATGATGCCTGAGAGCTCCACCAAAAAGTGGTAAGAAACTGCATTCAGACATTGAATTCTGCCACTTTAGCTACTGTAATGCAACTAAGATGCCATCAATATCCTGTACCCCAATAAGGAAGCTAAAACTTCTAGTTCATACGGGCATTTGTCAGCCACCTTGAGCAGAAGCAGCTTGTGAACTCTGAACTGCTCACCACATGACGTTCCTACACAGCAGGAAACAACCACCATCAGCCAAATGAGTATTGTTTTGAGAATGGCAGTCCTGAACTTCCTTCCCTTCTCTCTCTGCTTACCTCTGCATCTGCTTAGTGCTACATTTGTGGATAGCCATCACAGTGGATTACAACATGGGTATGAAAAAGAAAGGGTGAAATGCTTATTAACTGAAACAGTGAAGTTACTATATTCACTTGGACCTCCTTCACCTATCCACAGCATTCTACAGAGAGACAGAAGTGTGGAGCTAAGCCACCTACAATTTAAGTAATTGCAGGAAAACAAAGGCCTTCATACTAAATTTAAAGAGACTAAGTCTATAGAATCAAGAGAGTACATTAAAGCTTCTCCAAATTTTGGTTGAGGCATTTTTGAGATTAAGTCCACCCCAAAGTTAAACGCATCTGAAAATACCGGCTAATGCATTGCTATAATTCCAGGAATGCATTAGAATATGCCATTGAGAGTTTGTTGGCAGAACACAACATCCAACTTCAACCTAATTTAACTTGGGGGGGTGGCACCAGGGGGGATACAGACTTACTCTTCTAGTTTAACCTTGGACAGCTTTAGATTTAGTAAGAAAGTAGGACATGTACAAAGCCTTACATACATTACCAGAACTATTGGACGCTTAACTGAAAGCCCACTAAAAATTATCTTAAGCCATGTTCACTACGAAGTTTATTAAATTCTACCACGTTGAGCTGTAAAGCAATAGACAAGTACTAATTTATATCACAGGTTTGAATAGAATCACTAAAGTGTGCAGCTTCACGTCTGTAACGACAGAAATAGCTCAAATGGGCTGGAAGAACAGAAGCTAGCTGATCAGAGAATCTAATAAGCATTATGTTACTGCTTTAAAAAAAAAAAAGCATGATCATAATATAGAAAGGATTTGGCTTTTTTAAGGATAAGAGCAGAGTGATACTTCTAATGAAACAATTAATGGTACAAGGGATAGCTAAAGTAAAAAACAATTCCATGGAATCTAAGCACATCACTGTTTTCTCCAAAACACTGGTCATAGGACTTTTGGTACTGAAAACAATGAGTAGGACTTAACTATGACAGTTTATTTTGTCATTGATGGCATTTGCCTTTAGAGATGGTCAAGTGAGGTACCTTTTACATGTTTGTGACTTTTCAGTTCCTTTTTAAGAAGCATTTTGGAATTGAGACAAAGCCATTAAAGTAGAAGATGTCATTCTATTTGCATTGTCACTTGGCAGTTACACCCTGTCCACATTTAAGTTATAGAGGTATTTAAGTCAATTCTTAGGGACATCATCCTCAGAATGTCCCCCTATTAACGGGGGGAAATAGGGACCCCTATTAAAGGCCTAACAAAATACACTGCAGAGGAAACGCCTTTCATAACAGAATTAGAGATTCTGTACAAAAACACTTCATATTTGATGCTGAACAGGATAAGATTCTGTGTTTTCACTAAAGCATTTTAATAATACTTTGGCAGAACAAGAAGAGTAAAACAGCTACTAAAGTTGGTAAAAATTATTAGCCTAGTTCAGTTACTTGAAATCTCTCCAGGAAAGCAAGTCAGGGTAGTACACTGAGATGCTCATATGAAGTATATCAGTGTCCTCTCCACAAAAGGAGAGCACCATGTTCTCCAAAATTTTCCAACACCAGATCCATTAGCACATCATGTTCAAGCAGCATAAATTCACTGAATTTTACTTCCATAGCAATACTATGAAGTTTCACATGACGACATGAATTTCATCTTAGCTTGCAGACCCTACAACAGTAACAGCTAAGGCTTAGTAAACCAGTATCTAGAATACCACTTGCTGAAAGGCTCAAAATATTGAGACAATCAGAACAAGCAGCAACTTACCACTCAACTACAAGATGTTTAGCTCCACGTAGCAGACCGACATTTCTGATAAAGTCTGTATGTATATTTATCACACTAGCAAACTACAAAGCTCTGCAGAAAAAGTAAGAGTAAGCAGTAGTTCCCCAGTTCAAAATGGCTCAGGTTTCTTTCATTGTGTTGTGGGTGTTGGACTTTTTTTTTTTTTACAGAAGTGCTCCCCGCCCCCCCCCCCCTTAAAGAGCTCCACTCATTAGCAAGAGCAGCTGAAATTACACATATCTTAAAGCACTTTGCAAGCAAAAAGGAATCTAATAATGGAATTTAACTAGTTTCAGTCTAAATGAAGACGCAGTTGTCACTTCAGCCACTGCTTTACCTGCACTATTACTCCTCATATTTACCTGACTTCCAGGCAAATGTTACAATCTGGACTTGAGCCTCAAATGAGCATTCACCTCAAAATTGAAACAAAAGATCCTTTCTCTGTTTCTGAGCACACAAGAAACCTTACTTCCTCCCCAAGGAACGAACACCACCAAGCATCTTATGAAAACCAGCAGAGATGTTCCAGCGCACCTTGCTCACCACAAGGCAGCAAAGGAGGACACAATGTACTCCTGTTCCCACTCCTTTTAGATGCAGCTGCAGCTTGCATTGGCTTTGTGGAAGTGAAGTATGTCAGATTACAGAGTAGTGAATTTCCACCAGTCAGCTCAAGATCCCCTAGGAACCAGGAAAAAGCTAATTTTTATGATCCCAGAAGATCAGTCTGACAACAGGGTCAGCAGCATCCCATGCTCATTCCTTTCAGCATCTCCCATTCAGACAGACATTTCTATTAGTGAAGGGTTACAAGCTGACACAGGCCCTCACGATTTTGATTATATCTCTGCCCAACACCCCTCCAAGCCATTTTTAGGCCAAACAGCTCTGTCTCTCCTACCACCATTTGCACCCCTCTCAGGCGCACCACCCCCAAAGCCCCCCAGGCACAGACCGTGCTCCGCAGATGGGTTTCTGGTGGTTCTTTGTGCAGTTTCTCATTGTGGACTCCACCTCATGAACTCTAAAATTTAGGCCATTCTTAAAAAGCAGTAAGACGGTTCATCCTTTGTATTTTAAGTTTATTTGCACCATAGTGCAAATGCTTAGCAGAAAGCAAATTACAGACTAGTTATTGAAGGAAGTTGCACAGTGTTATCAGAGGGAGGAAGGGGGCTGATGTCATGTTTTATTTTCACTGTACCTCGTCCTTATTTGCCTTTATTTGTATATCTTACAATGGCTGCAAGCCTTCCCAGGCCACAGCATTCTCCAGACCAAATTCAGTATACAAGCTTACTCCAAAAGCAAGCCCATCAGGCAAGGCTTACCAACCATGTCAACAAAAGAGACTTGCACTTACCTAAAATTCTATTTAAAAGTCTGTTAAAATGAGGATATAGCATTTATCAAGTAGCTATGTTCAAGAATCATCACAGAATACTTCGCAAACATTCTTAAGGGTACTGGAATATGGTCATTAACATCTATTGCAAGAAAGCCTTTCCACAGAACCAGGAAACAGATGATGACTCCTACTCGTTGTACTACATCCTAATTCATGTCTAAGGATTTTTACACTCCATCCTAACAGTTTTCCCAGGAAAATATTTTAGCTAGTCAGCACCTTGCTTTAGTTGTATCAAGATTTGGATTTTTAGAACATCATGCCTGCCTGACAAACTGCAACTGAAGTTTAAGAGTTTTCACAATCTACTTGAATTGGCTAACTGCATGCAGCTGAACTTAATTTAGAATTAATCTAAATAACAGCCTCTTTCTTCCCACGTGACACACCTAAAGATGTATTTAAGCACTGTATGATGCTGATTAAACCTTCAGGTTTAAACAGTCAAACATTCCCCAAACAACACCCCCCTCCCTCTCCTTTCTAGCTACTGCCAGAGAAGCAGATTCAAAATTCTGATGTGCCACAATGCACAGTGATACACAGCAGGCCTTGAGCAGAGCAACTACACACACAAATATGCATAATTCAGCTAGCAATAAGCTTAACACTTAAGTCACACAGGGCTCCAGATTCAAACCCAAAGCTAATCCTTTTTCCACCTGACAGTGATTAAGCAATTATAAGACTTCACTTACAATCAGGCCAAACCCATCCTGTTTCTTTACTCCTACAGGGAAACAGGCATTACTGAGTTGCTGCTTCTAGGCTAACACACAAATTGGTAGCTTACTTGCTCTGTAGTAACTTGGCCACCTAGAGAATTTAAAAGACAGTTCCTTCCGCAGGTGGCAACCTGCAGCAGAGCTATGTATGGCTTAGAACTGGGCCCCCAAAAAATGTCAGTGGAGTCCAAGTTAACAAGATCCAGAGGAATGAACAGTCTAGACAATCGTCCTGCGGCTTGGCCCAGCACCAAAGCCAGCCTGTCCGGATTCTGCTCCCCACAGTGGGTCATCCTGCTCCCAGCACACTCTGCACCACAGGGGGCATGGTAAGGGACAGGGTCACACCCCCCCTTCTCATGGCGGCATGGCTTCATGTCTTCTTCAGGTCACTACAGCACCAGAAGACCACCCAGTCACCTGCAGACATCAGGGCACCATGTCCTCTATGCAGTAAATAATCAAAGTGTACCCTGAATCTCATAAAACGCTGTCCTGTTCGCTACTAACTTTATTAAATCACTGTTTCGTATTAATAATTATTTCACTACTTCCCTCTTATGAGGGAGGTTAATCACTGCGACAGCACACGTCAGGGGAAGCACATTCTGCCCAAACCGGCCCTGGGGGGACCCTCCACGCGCCGGAGCCTTCACGAGGCTCGTCCCGAGGCACCCTCTGCCACCGAGGGGCCGGAGCGCTTCCCGTATTCCTGACCTCCGGCTGCCTGACCTGGCCTCGCTTCGGGTGGCACCGGCTCCCCCGGAGCGCCGCGCGCCAGAGGAGGCGGCGAGGCCGGGACTAGCCCCCGCTGCGCCTCCGGTAGCCCCGGCGCCGTGCCAGAGCCTGCCGGGCTGGGCTGAAGCGGCTCCGCACCGCCATACAGGTGTCCCCGCGGCGAAGGAGCGGGACAGGGGGCAGGTGCCAGCTCGGCGGCTCCCGGATGGGGCGGGAGCGCGCCCGGCCCAGCCCCCGCCGCAGGCCGCCCCAGCCCAGAGCAGGCCGCGGCTGGCCGGAGCCCCAGCCCGGGCTCACCGCGCTGCCCTTCCCCGTCACGGCGGGGCGGGAGGGCACCGCCGGGACCCCCCCGTCCAGCCACCGCGGCGGGACGGCGGGTGCCCGAGCGGGTCCCGCCACCGCGGGGAGAGGGCGGGGAGCGCCCAAGGCGAGAACGCTACTTACACCAACAACATCGCCCTGCTGCCCGCCGCCGCCGCCGCCCCGGCCCGCCTGCCCGCCCC